>WNGS01162655.1:244525-259349 GCA_020271785.1 Procambarus virginalis
CAAAATAAATTAAAGATGAGTTTGGTACAATTAATATTAGCTGAGATAGTTGGGTCTCGGTGGATAGTCAGTAACCAGCAGCCTAAACCTATGCAAGTCACAGCGACGAATGTCACTGACCCAACTGCAGCCCAGGAACTATTCTGGGCGATAATTATTGACCACATTCAATCCTCTATGCATTTACAGTATCTTTGGGTAAGTCTTCACCAGAAGATCACATTTACAGTACCTTCCGGTAAGTCTTTACCAGAAGACCACATTACAGCACCTTCGGGTAACTCTGCACATGAGAAGACCACATCTACAGTACTTTTGGGTAAGTCTTCAAGTGAAGACCGCATTTACAGTACCGTCAGGTAAGTCTTAACAAGAAGACCACAGTTACAATGACTTTGGGTAAGTCTTGAAAAGAAGACCGCAGTCATACAAAGTCATTCTGGATTAGGATTTAATATTCCACTTAATGAAATATCACCTGCAGGGTTGTATCAGTTTTGGTTGGCACTACTTCTTCTTTCTTGGTTTTGCCCTTAATGAGGAAGCACCTTAGCACAAGCAAAATTGAAATTGTCAATAACCTGTAAGTCAACAATTACCAGAGAACTATCAGCAGTGAAACAAATAGTTTCTCAACATAATAAACTCACAATAATCCCTGAAGTTATTATGTGCTTAGTTATACCTCAAGAGGGTTATAGCACTAACTTAACATGTATAAACTGAGCGGGTCTATTGCTCACACATAAACTTTTTAAGCTATATGTGTTTAGTTATACCTCTAGAGGGTTATAGCACTGTAGCCTAATATATATAATTAGCATTCACCCTCTACTTAGGTAGGTTTAGGGAAATTAGTTAGGGTCAGCCGAGTACAAGTTGAATCTGTACTCACTAAAGCAATACAGCTGACTACATTCATAGAGACTGATACAAACATACTCAGTTCTCTAAATAAAATAGAATTTAGCTAGGTTAGAAACTTAGTTATCATTATAGAATAGCCAAAAATACCCGTCCAACAAGGACTGCACCTTAGGGCAAATTTAATTTTGCATAAATACAGATGATTCCTCGTTCAAGGTTGAGGTGATCTTATGTGTTTCTAGTGATGAGTTAGTGTCTAGTAACTCAATTAGTTACAAGTCACAGGGACAGACGTTGACCTCACTGTACATTCGGAGTCTCCTTGATCTGAAAGGGACATAATGAATAATCCATTAATCATTAAGTAGCTGTTCCCATGATGACAGATTAATGACTTAGGTTCAAATCTGTTTCACAGATACAGGACATTCGTCATGTACATACTAATGTACTAACCTACTAACATGCCAGAATTTTATAACTTCAGGGGGAGCATCAGGCACGTTATTACTAAATCATGAACTACAACCCATTTTTTCTCTCCCTGGGAATTATGTTGGAAATTTCCAACATCCAAATACTAACCCCTAGTGCGATAATATAAATTAAGCAACCCATCCTCCGAATTGACAATACGGTTTAATACTAAGTGTAATAAATGCATTTCCTTACTGTCACACATAGTACATAATTGCACTTATGTGGCTGTTACATTTACCTCCCCATTTATTCCTCTCATTTTCTGTTAAAACACTCAGAATTTTAGGGTGAAGTTTTCAAGTACAATTTGCTATACACAAGTTTTAAATATCAGGAATTTCTTTTTTAGTTAAATTAAGCAAAATATATTATATAAAAAAGTTGAAAATATCCTGAGTTACTTTACAATTTATTAATATGTTTTAGTTTTGTTTTATTAGTTATATAAAACTGTAATATCAATATAGCTATAGGTTAAGTATTAATTATAATTAAGAAACAATAAAATTTTATCTTCAAACACTGAGAAGGTTAGGTTAGGTCGTGGTTTTCTATTCAGCTTTTCAGATAAACTCAAATATTCCTAATATATTTGACAGTACGGTTTAATACTAGGTGAAAACAAGTACAATTCCTGACTGCTATGAATAGTACAAAATTGCACTTACTTGTGCTGTTACATTTACCTCCCCATTTTTGGAGGATGAGCTGAAATTTATTGTATTAGGAATACGCATTTACTAACATTACTAAGTAGTAGCCTCATACAGCAAATTCTTTCTAATCACGGGGGTCCAGTATTGCGTCAATCGCCTGGCTCCCACGAGAATAAATTATATATTTCCATAAATCGAATTAAACCCAGTCTAACCTTGTAGAATGTATTAAGGTATATAGACTGGCAATAGAGTTATTTTATTTATCAAATTATATAGCCGTTTATTGGAAATATTTTGTACAGATGAAATCAGCTGTTCCAGTAAACAAAGTAATGAACTAAATTTCCACTACGAATATGTATTTTCCATCTAACGTCCTTTGGGTTATTAAAATTTATGAATATATAAATTTAGCAAATTATATAGCCGTTTATTAAAAATATATAATTTATTCTCGAGGAAGTCGGGCGACTGACACAATACTGGCCCGATATTAGTAAGAATTTGCTGTATGAGGCTACTTATTAGTAATGTTAGTAAATGCGTATTCCTAGTACAATAAATTTATATTATCGCACTAGGGGTTAGTATTTGGGTGTTGGAAATTTCCAACAATACTTGTTGAGGGAAGTTTCTTGTTGAAAGGAGTTATTTGTTGAGTGGAATTACTTGTTAAGGGGAGTTACTTGTTGAGGGAAGTTATTTGTTGAGGGGAGTTACTTGTTGAGGGAAGTTGCTTGTTGAGGGGAGTTTCTTGTTGAGGGGAGTTATTTGTTGAAGGAAGTTATTTGTTGAGGGAAGTTGCTTGTTGAGGGGAGTTTCTTGTTGAGGGAAGTTTCTTGTTGAGGGGAGTTGCTTGTTGAGGGAGTTATTTGTTGAGGGGAGTTATTTGTTGAGGGGAGTTACTTGTTGAGGGAAGTTATTTGTTGAGGGAAGTTGCTTGTTGAGGGGAGTTATTTGTTGAGGGGAGTTATTTGTTGAGGGAAGTTATTTGTTGAGGGAAGTTGCTTGTTGAGGGGAGTTTCTTGTTGAGGGAAGTTTCTTGTTGAGGGGAGTTGCTTGTTGAGGGAAGTTGCTTGTTGAGGGGAGTTACTTGTTGAGGGAAGTTGCTTGTTGAGGGGAGTTATTTGTTGAGGGGAGTTATTTGTTGAGGGAAGTTATTTGTTGAGGGGAGTTATTTGTTGAGGGGAGTTATTTGTTGAGGGGAGTTATTTGTTGAGGGAAGTTATTTGTTGAGGGGAGTTATTTGTTGAGGGGAGTTATTTGTTGAGGGAAGTTATTTGTTGAGGGGAGTTATTTGTTGAGGGGAGTTATTTGTTGAGGGAAGTTGCTTGTTGAGGGGAGTTATTTGTTGAGGGGAGTTACTTGTTGAGGGGAGTTATTTGTTGAGGGAAGTTGCTTGTTGAGGGGAGTTATTTGTTGAGGGGAGTTACTTGTTGAGGGGAGTTATTTGTTGAGGGGAGTTATTTGTTGAGGGGAGTTATTTGTTGAGGGGAGTTATTTGTTGAGGGGAGTTATTTGTTGAGGGAAGTTATTTGTTGAGGGGAGTTATTGTTGAGGGGAGTTATTTGTTGAGGGAAGTTATTTGTTGAGGGGAGTTATTTGTTGAGGGGAGTTTCTTGTTGAGGGAAGTTACTTGTTGAGGGAAGTTATTTGTTGAGGGGAGTTATTTGTTGAGGGGAGTTACTTGTTGAGGGAAGTTATTTGTTGAGGGAAGTTATTTGTTGAGGGAAGTTGCTTGTTGAGGGGAGTTATTTGTTGAGGGAGTTATTTGTTGAGGGAAGTTATTTGTTGAGGGGAGTTATTTGTTGAGGGAGTTATTTGTTGAGGGGAGTTATTTGTTGAGGGAAGTTATTTGTTGAGGGGAGTTATTTGTTGAGGGGAGTTATTTGTTGAGGGAAGTTATTTGTTGAGGGAAGTTGCTTGTTGAGGGGAGTTATTTGTTGAGGGAAGTTGCTTGTTGAGGGGAGTTATTTGTTGAGGGGAGTTACTTGTTGAGGGAGTTATTTGTTGAGGGAAGTTGCTTGTTGAGGGGAGTTATTTGTTGAGGGGAGTTACTTGTTGAGGGGAGTTATTTGTTGAGGGGAGTTATTTGTTGAGGGGAGTTATTTGTTGAGGGGAGTTATTTGTTGAGGGGAGTTATTTGTTGAGGGAAGTTATTTGTTGAGGGGAGTTATTTGTTGAGGGGAGTTATTTGTTGAGGGAAGTTATTTGTTGAGGGGAGTTATTTGTTGAGGGGAGTTTCTTGTTGAGGGAAGTTACTTGTGAGGGAAGTTATTTGTTGAGGGGAGTTATTGTTGAGGGGAGTTACTTGTTGAGGGAAGTTATTTGTTGAGGGAAGTTATTTGTTGAGGGAAGTTGCTTGTTGAGGGGAGTTATTTGTTGAGGGGAGTTACTTGTTGAGGGAAGTTATTTGTTGAGGGGAGTTTCTTGTTGAGGGANCCCTCGGCTATGGTTGGGGGTGGGTGGTGGGGGGATGGGGTGTTGTTTTGCGGTCATTCGAGGGGGTGGCCCGTGTGTAAGTTTTTATGAAAATATCCTTGAAAAATAGATACCTCGGCTCCCTGGAAACAGGTATCGTGTTTAAGCGCATCGAGCCCACAGTGAACCATATTACAAGTGCAGTGATATATCTCGAAATTATACATATGAGTTTGTGTCACCCCCTCTGCCCCCCCCCCCATACCCTCAAGTGTCTACCCAACCCATGAGTCGAGAAGTGCCAGTCTCCTCCCCCACCTGCCCCACCCAACCGCGACCGCCACCTCTCTGTGTCCACCCCCACGCTACGTTCGCCCAGTGCCCACCCAGCATCTGCTCCTGCCCACCCAAGCTCCCATTTTGGAGGCATCCAAAATCAGAGTAACAGACAGAGAGAAAATATAAGAAGGCAACACAGTAGGGGCCCATCAGAGTCATCACCAGCAAGGACACTGTTGCCACCAGAGACGCTGATACAGCACAAGTCCTGAGAGAAAAACCCCACCAGAGCTCCTCGTGATGACAGCGTTCCTCTAGTCGGTGTCACCAGAGCAGAACCTCGGCGTGTGCTTGAATCCATGGTGCATAAAGCAGCTTTATCCTTCCCACCAGGATCAGCAGGCGGTTCACAGGACTAAGACCCAACCACATCAAATAAATGCTCAACCCTGCACTGCGAGACATTGCACAGGATCTCTTGGTGGAACTAACTAGATTCTTTCACACATGTCTAGCTGGCAACATAGCAGAGACCATACGGCCTATCTTTATTTTTGCTTCACTCTGTGCCGTTAGGAAAAAAGATGGAGGAATCAGACCGATAGCTATGGGCAATTCACTCCGGCGCCTCGTCGCTAAGGCTGCTGCCAGAGCAGTTAGTCAGGCAGCAGCAGACATCCTGAAGCCAAAACAGCTTGGGTTTGGCATTCCTTAAGGGTGTGAGGCAGCGGCATATGCAACTAGTGCCTACATTGCCAACATTACAGATGAAAAAGCCCTGATAAAACTGGACTTCAAAAATGCTTTCAATCTGGTTAGAAGGGATTCAGTACTCAGTGCGGTTCATCGCCTTTTTCCTTCCCTCTACACGTTTGTAATCTCATGTTACAGCAAGAATCTAACTCTGCTATTCGGGGAACATGAAACTGAATCACAAGAAGGTGTCCAACAGGGTGACCCCCTTGCTCCTTTTCTTTTCTGCCTAGTCATCAAGGAAGTCACCGATAGCCTGTCCAGTGAGCTCAACATTTGGTTTTTGGACGATGGTACCCAAGCTGGCTTACCAGACTCACTCCTGGATGACATAAGAATAATTAAGGAGCAAGGAGCAAGTTTAGGCCTCACCCTGAACTCTTCCAAGTGCGAAATAACCTCCACCAACCAGCACATAATAAAGCAAATAAAGGTTGTTTTGCCTGACATTCACATTACCATCCCTGAGGACAGCACACTCCTAGGTGCTCCTCATGGAGGGAATGCCATCGACGAGATCCTTGTGCAGGCGATGAGTCACAATAACGTGGCTAAAGTATGTTGACCAGACCACACACTAGAAGGTGAAGAGACGACGACGTTTCGGTCCATCCTGGACCATTCTCAATCGACTTGAGAATGGTCCAGGACGGACCGAAACGTCGTCGTCTCTTCACCTTCTAGTGTGTGGTCTGGTCGACGAGATCCTTGGTAAGAAGATCACTGATTTGAAGAGGATGAACGAGAGGATTGAAGACATCGATGCTCATGATGCACTTTACTTCATCACCAGATGCTTGTCCCTTCCGAGGCTGACCTACTTTCTTAGATGTTCGCCATCTTTCAATAATATTAAATTAGAAGAGTACAACAGCTTGCTGAAATCAAAGCTAGGAAAAGCCCTCAACCTTTTTCTCAGCGACTCAGTAGAAACAGGCCTCCCTTCTGTCAGACTCGGGGGCCTCGGCGTGCGGACAGCAACACATTTTGCTGTACCATCGTTCCTGTCCTCTTCAGTGGCGTCTGACAATTTGGTGAAGGAAATCCTACCTGAGCACCTAGTTCAACGGGTAGGGGTACATGATCCCAGCTTCACAGATTGCACAACCAAATGGGTCTCTCTCTCAGGACCAGCACCCAAACACCGCCTTCTGAAGCCCATAAGCAATCTAGCTGGGATCGCCCCATTGCCGACCAAGAAGATGCGACAACACCACAAGACACTGCTCGACTTAGAGCTGTAGCAGCTCCCCATGCAGGTGACTTCCTATTAGCAACCCCAATGTCAGCAACAGGCACTCGGCTCACACCGCAGGTCCTACGAATTGCTGTGGCTCTCCGCCTTGCTGTCCCAATCTACACCGAATACAGGTGTATTTACAGCAAGGCAGAGGCCGACAGGTCCGGACGGCATGGCCTTCTCTGCCAAAGTATAGGAGGATGGCATGCAAGACACGGCGAGGTTAACGACATTATCAAGAGAAGCCTTACCACGGCCAATTGTCCAGCAGAGAGAGAGACCCCCGTTACGGGATTACGTTGAACCCCTGGAAGAATGGTAAACAGTTGCTGTGGGACTACACTTGCATTTCAACCTTAGCCAACACCTATGTTAACTTCAGTGCTTAGCAGGCAGGAGATGCTGCCAATCACCGGGAAGCAGCGAAGTCACGTAAATATGGAGACCTTGATCACCACTACAGTTTTGTCCCCATTGCCTCAGAGACACTTGGTGCCTGGGGTAAATGGTCTACAAGTAATTTGAAGGAGTTGGGGTCCAAGCTAATTGAAACAACTAGAGACGCTAGAGCCGCCAGTTTTCTCTTTCAGCGCCTTAGTGTGGCGATCCAGAGAGGAAATGCTCACTGCATCCATGGTTTCTGCCTGCCATCTGAGGAGCTGGAGGAACTCGACAACTATGATTGAAACTGAAAACTCACACCCCAGAAGTGACTCGAACCCATACTGCCAGGAGCAGCGCAACTGGTATGTACAGGGATGCTTTAATCCGCTTGACCATCACGACCGGACATAAGAAAGTGATAGCCGAAGCTATTTGAACCACTTCCCCGCCGCACTCGTATGGTAATCTTGGGCATAGCATTTTATCAAATCACCTCATTTTTTGGCCAACACGCGAGGAACACAAATGCGAACAAGCCTGAATGGTCCCCAGGACTATCAGTTGCATATAGTCCTGGGGACCATTCAGGCTTGTTTGCATTTGTGTTCCTCACATGTTGCCCAAAAACATGAGGTGATTTGATAAAATGGTATGCCCAAGATTAGCATCCGAGTGCCGGCGGGGAAGTGGTTCAAATAGCTTCGGCTATCACTTCCTTATGTCCGTTCGTGATGGTCAAGCGGATTTAGGCGTCCCTGTACATACCAGTTGCGTTGCTCCTGGCAGTATGGGTTCGAGTCACTTCTGGGGTGTGAGTTTTCAGTTGCATATAGTCCTGGGGACCATTCAGGCTTGTTCGCATATATATATATATATTATATATATATATATATATATATATATATATATATATATATATATATTATATATATATATATATATATATATATATATATTATATATTGGTTTATACTGGCAGCAGGTTTTCTTTTAAAGATGTCTCATTGAATATGACCACATATTCTGTATTTACTACTTTCTGATTTAGGGCTTCTATCCCTCTAACTATTTTCTTAGCATCAGGGCTTAGCTGAAATAGGAGTTCTCCAAAACTCATTTTCGTAATTTCAAGGTGAAGAAAAGAAGTGAATTACTATAAAATGTATTACACTTTTTTATACAATTTGCACAACGTTTCGAACCTCTATGGTTCATTCTCAAGTGAAGAGATTTTTCAGGACTGGTTGATTTTATACCCGCACTGGGTCAGGTGACAAGACAATAATGGTAAAAACATGGGTGGATACATCAGGGATAAAAGTGGGGTGAAACATAGGAACATAAGAATAGAGGTAACTGTAGAAGGCCTGTTGGCCCATACGAGGCAGCTCCTGTCTACATACAAAGATTAATCAAGTGTAATTGGCCTGTTATGTGGAGCATTGTCTTCTGTGTTGGCATCGTTATGTTCTGGTCTTGTCCTTACTCTCATGGTGGGTAGAGTAAATAGTTCCGTGATTTGGGTGTTCATGGTAGGTTGTTCTATTCTTATGTGAATTGCTTCAAGAACTTGTAATCTTCTTGCGTCTTGGGTTTTGTCTATTATACAGGTATTTTTGTTCAACATTTCTCTAGTTAGGGTGATGTCATGGGCTTGTCTCATGTGATTCCTGGGGCACCAGATTGAAGATGGCATGTCAAACGCCTCGTCAGCTTGGTCATAGATACTTATACTCATCCTGCCGGCACTCTGATGGTAATCTTGGGCATGGTATTTTTTTATCAATTCACCTCATTCTTTGCGGCACACGTGAGGAACACAAATGCGAACAAGCTGAATGGTCCCCAGGACCATATGCAACTGAAAACTCACTCCCCAGAAGTGACTTGAACCCATACTCCCAGGAGCACTCTGTTACTAGTTTTTTTTTCTCACGATCTTCTCCATCACCTTGCATAGTATACAAGTCAAGGACACTGGCCTGTAGTTCAGTGCCTCTTGTATGTCACCGTTTTTGTATAATGGGACTACGTTAGCCGTCTTCCATATTTCTGGTAGGTCTCTCGTTTTCAGTGATCTTCTATACACAATGAAGATTGTCAAACAAAGTGCTCCTGCACACTCTTTCAATACCCATGGTGAGATTCCATCCGGCCCAACAGCCTTTCTCACGTCGTGCTCCAATATGTGCTTCTTGACCTCATCTCTAGTAATTTCGAACCTTTCCAAGATCGCCTGGTTTGTGTGTGTGTGTGTGTGTGTGTTTGTGCACTCACCTAATTGTGCTAGCGGGGGTTGAGTTCTGGCTCTTTGGTTCCGCCTTTCAACCGTCAATCAACAGGTGTACAGGTTCCTGAGCCTACTTGGCTCTATCATATCTACACTTGAAACTATGTATGGAGTCAGCCTCCACCAAATCACTTCCTAATGCATTCCACTTGTCAACCACTCTGACACTAAAAAGTTCTTTCTAATATCTCTGTGGCTCATTTGGGTACTCAGTTTCCACCTGTGTCCCCTAGTGCGTGTGCCCCTTGTGTTAAATAGCCTGTCTTTATCTACCCTATCAATTCCCTTGAGAATCTTGAATGTGGTGATCTTGTCCCCCCTAACTCTTCTGTCTTCCAGTGCAGTGAGGTTTAATTCCCGTAGTCTCTCCTCGTAGCTCATACCTCTCAGCTCGGGTACTAGTCTGGTGGCAAACCTTTGAACCTTTTCCAGTTTGGTCTTATGCTTGACTAGATATGGACTCCATGCTGGGGATGCATACTCCAGGATTGGCCTGACATATGTGGTATTCAAAGTTCTGAATGATTCCTTACTCAAGTTTCTGAATGCCGTTCTTATGTTGGCCAGCCTGGCATATGCCGCTGATGTTATCCACTAGATATGGGCTGCAGGGGACAGGTCTGCCGTGATGTCAACCCCCAAAGTCTTTTTCTCTCTCTGACTCGTGAAGAATTTCATCTCCCAGACGATCCTTGTATCAGGTCTCCTCCTCCCTACGCCTATCTTCATTACATTACTTTTGCTTGGGTTAAACTCTAACAACCATTTGTTCGACCATTCCTTCAGCTTGTCTAGGTCTTCTTGAAGCCTCAAGCAGTCCTCCTCTGTCTTAATTATGCTCATAATTTTTGCATCGTCCGCAAACAATGAGAGAAATGAATCAATACCCTCCGGGAGATCATTTACATGTATCAAAAACAAGATAGGACCGAGTACAGAGCCCTGTGGGACTCCTCTGGTGACTTCACGCCAATCCGAGGTCTCACCCCTCACCGAAACTCTCTGCTTCCTATTTTTTAGGAAGCAGAGAGTTACGGAATCTCAATGTTAATAATTCCGTTACGGACGGAATCTCACCATGAGTATTGAAAGAGTGTGCAGGAGCACTTTGTTTGCTTGGGAAGCAATAGGAAGGCCCTTATCCACTGGAACATCTTACCAGCTACACCTTCCTGTCTCTCCAGCTTATATACCATCCTCTTATGCGGTACTGTGTCAAAGGCTTTCCGACAATCCAAGAAAATGCAGTCCGCCCAGCCCTCTCTTTCTTGCTTAATCTTTGTCACCTGGTCGAAAAATTCTGTTAAGTCAGTCAGGCAAGATTTACCCTCCCTAAATCTATGTTGTCGATTTGTCACGAAGTCTCTTCTCTCCAAATGTGTTACTAGGTTGTTTCTCACGATCTTCTCCATCACCTTGCATGGTATACAAGTCAAGGACACTGGCCTGTAGTTCAGTGCCTCTTGTCTGTCGCCCTTTTTGTATATTGGGACCACATTCGCCGTCTTCCATATTTCTGGTAGGTCTCCGGTCTCCAGTGACCTACTATACAATATGGAGAGTGGCAAGCAAAGTGCCTCTGCACACTCTTTCAGTACCCATGGTGAGATCCCGTCTGGACCAACAGCCTTTCTAATATCCAGATCCAGCAGGTATCCCTTGACCTCCTCACTTGTAATTTCGAACCCTTCCAAGGCCGCCTGGTTTACTTCCCTTTCTCCTAGCACAGTGACCTCACCTTGTTCTATTGTGAAGACCTCCTGGAACCTCTTGTTGAGTTCTTCACATACCTCTTTGTCATTCTCTGTATACCTGTGTGTGTGTGTGTGTGTGTGTGTGTGTGTGTGTGTGTGTGTGTGTGTGTGTGTGTGTGTGATTGAACTTCAGAGCCATTATATTGAACAACTCACAACATGACTGCTATGTGCCGACAGCCACGTAACAATGCGTATTACTGCGTATTCTGCAGTCTGAACATTAAGGTAAAGTATCTTGTCTACTACATACACGTTTGTCTTCATTCTAGGTAAGAGCAAGGGCGTTGAGGTGGAAACAGCCGGCTACGCCGTCCTGGCCATGATGACTCTGGATAGTACACGCTTCTATCTCCAGGCCACAAAAGTTGTCAAGTGGATCTCCTCCAAGAGAAATGGTCAAGGAGGTTTTGTATCAACACAGGTAAATTTCTGAACTCAACTCCGAGAAGAAAATAATACTAAGACTCATTCATTTATGAAAACCATATTATGACTATTTTATGTAATGAAACAATAGTATTACAATTTTCGGAATATTAGATAAAATATAATCATCACAGCAAGAATTAAACAAAATCATTAAATGGAACGAAGCAGTTGATATTTTACAACCAAAATTAGTTAAAAGGAAAAATATTTTCTAACAACTAAGAATTTGTTAGTAAATTTTTTCTAAGTCTGTTGATCTAGTGCATATCAAAGAGGGCCTGTCTTCTGAGTGACCAGCGCTCGGGATTAATAGTCCTAAGGTTCCTGGTTTGATCCCTGGTGGAGGCGGAAACAAATGGGCAGTTTCTTTCACCCTGATGCACTTGTTCACCTAGCAGTATATAGGTACCTGGGAGTTAGACAGCTGCTACGGGCTGCTTCCTGGGGGGGGGGGGTGTAACTAAAAGGAGGCCTGGTCGAGGACCGGGCCGCGGGGATGCTAAGCCCAAAAACTATCTCAAGATAACCTCATGATCTACATTACAATTTTTGAAACAATAACGGAGTTCCTTCAATTTTTTCATTTGTTTGTCGTGCTCATAGATCCAGATTCATCCATGTCCTGTTGTTGACAACTTCAGTCAGAGTTGGCTCTGAAGCTCCTTGGTTGGCATCATTACCATTCATTAATTAAGTGAGGAGGTAGTTGAACATTTTCTGACAAAATACATTTCAATCTTCCATAATAATAAATAATATTAATATTGGCAGGACACTGTGGTGGCTCTGCAAGCTCTGGCCAGCTTTGAGAGCCACCATAACCAAGCCACCGAAGACCTGGAGGTCTCAGTCAGAGCACATCAACTCCTACACTACTTCCACATTGGTCGC
Source organism: Procambarus virginalis (assembly GCA_020271785.1). Classification (NCBI taxonomy): domain Eukaryota; kingdom Metazoa; phylum Arthropoda; class Malacostraca; order Decapoda; family Cambaridae; genus Procambarus; species Procambarus virginalis. The sequence goes on from WNGS01162655.1 coordinate 256,976, forward strand.
TCCAACAAACTTCTTCAGCAAATGGTTCAACTTCCCACCATTCCCAGCAATGTTTTGTTTGACATGAAGGGAGAAGGGTGTGCCCTTGTTCAGGTGAGTTGTTTGTTATGGGGAGATGAGCCTTTACGTGAGTTGCTTGTTGAGGTGAGTAGTTAAGGGAGGCTACATGTTGTGGAGTTACTTGTTGAGGTGAGTAGTTGAGGGAGGCTGTGTGTTGTGGAGTTACTTGATGAGGTGAGTAGTTGAGGAGGCTGTGTGTTGTGGAGTTACTTGTTGAGGTGAGTAGTTGAGGGAGGCTGTGTGTTGTGGAGTTACTTGTTGAGGTGAGTAGTTGAGGGAGGCTGTGTGTTGTGGAGTTACTTGTTGAGGTGAGTAGTTGAGGGAGGCTGTGTGTTGTGGAGTTACTTGTTGAGGTGAGTAGTTGAGGGAGGCTGTGTGTTGTGGAGTTACTTGATGAGGGGAGTTACCGTTGTTGAGAGGAGTTACTTGTTGAGGGGAAGATAATTGTTGAGAGGAGTTACTTGTGGAGGAAATCTACTCCAGTATATATTATCATTCATAGATTCTCATAAGTACCATAACAAAGTTTGTTGCTCTGAAACCTATGACCTAGGGATTTTATATAATAAATTTCATAATTAATTCACAATGAATTTAGATAAGTGGTCTGTAAAACTTCGGTTTAAAGTAGAGTGATTCCAATACACATCTTTTTTTTTTTTTGGGGGGGGGGGGGGGTTAAATTCTATAATGTACATAAAATGGAGAATAATATTCATTGATCATCTAAATTAACTAATGCACGGATTAATAAACTAACTACTGAATGGAAACAATTAGAGGCTTAGTTGCCAATGTTGAACGAAGGTTACGTCCAGCAGCTTTATAACCAGTCTAATCCAGTCCAAGTCGGTTATCTCTGGCGAGAGCAATGCAAAAGATGTAGTGACCACAATACAGCAGTTGCAACATCAGGATCTGCGGGTTGGTACAAGAATTCAGTCAACTACGAACCTCTTAGTTCGATAAAAGGGAGCAGTAGAGCAACAGAAGTACACTTACATCGCATCAGGCTTGGATACCCATGTGCATGGGAAATAGGCTTACAGGTTCCGGAAGACGAGAGGAAATGTCAACACTGTGGAGAAATGCCCGACAGACCACTGGAACATTATCTAACACAGTTCACAGCTACAAACCCATTAAGATTTCAACTTAGATTCAATAGAGCAGAAGAAGTTGATAAGCACATGACAAAATCTTACTGAAACGACCATACGAGTCATAAATACTCATACTCCGCCCAAGTAAAACAGAAACAAACAACACTTAGTGGGCCAGTCAGAGGCTTAGGGCCCGCGCAGGAATATCCCTGCAAAAATCTCTCGCGACACGTGACTCTACCGGCTGAACTACGTTTCTCTTGCAGCTAGCTCCATGTTGAAATATGAATAACATGTAATTTCCACTTAGAAGCATATGTTTATGCATTTATTCATTACATTAAGTGGATTGGGAATAAGAATGCCACTCATGGGAGTTATTAGGTGTGTAAACTGCGGAACGACAAGACACCAACATGATTATATAATAATGGCCAAAATAATAAATCAGTGGTACTCTGTCTTGCCGGACGCGGTGTCCATATTCTCTTGAAGCTGTCGAATCGACGTGAAGCTCGCTACTGCACGGATGCTCCTCAATTCGATCAATAATAAAGACCTGCTCGAGGGCACCAAACTGTAATGGCCTCTCTCTCTGCCAAGTCTCCTGCTAGTGACATGGGCGCCACCTAGCGACGAATGTTGGAAAATTTAGAGAATAATTTGCAGTATTTAATTATGGACTTCCGAATGGATGGAAACATTACTGACGTTATTTTACGTTACAGTAACGTAATCTAGGTAACAGCAGATTGTTTCTCGCTGTGCAAATCATTTAACCTAAATGACGTTAGATGGAAAATATATATTCGTAGTGGAAATTTAGTTCATTACTTTGTTTATTGGAAATATTTTATACAGGTGCGATCAGCTGTTCCAGTAAACAAAGTAATGAAATTTCCACTACGAATGTATATTTTCCATCTAACGTCATTTATGTTAAATGATTTGCACAGCGAGAAACAATCTGCACAGCTTCACTCAACACTACCTTAAAGAAACTGAATAGTTTCAGAAAACTTATCCATGCACTCTGTGGATTCTGAAAACTCAATACATGAAGCTACTGAACATTATGCCTCCAAAGTGAACCTGAATTAAAGGCTGAAGCTGAAGTAAGAGCTGAAGCTGAACTAAAGGCTGAAGCTGTGTAGTAGAGCTGAAGCTGAACTAAAGGCTGAAGCTGTAGTAAGAGCTGAAGCTGAACTAAA
>WNGS01162655.1:291324-304085 GCA_020271785.1 Procambarus virginalis
GAGTTACCGCCACACACCAGCCAGCCACTCGCTTCCACTCCCTCAACACATGCACTAAACTTTCTCCCCCAACAATACCATTTGTGGTGTTATTACACTATATACAGACGTTATATATAAGTATGTATATATTTTGTTCACCACAACTGTACAGCTAAGCTGATATAGTTAGTTCAGGCACTAAGAGTCGTCGCATACACAGCTGGCGGCTGGCGGCTCCCTCACTCCTTCAAGGTCACACGCACTAAATTCTCCCCCAACAATACTGTTTGCAGTGTTATTACCCTATATACACATATTATATATAAATATCTGCATGTTTTATGTACCGTAACTGTACACCAGCTTGTAGTGTGCCCAAAGAGCATATATAGTGGCCACTCTCTGAACAGCTAGACAAATCGTGCAGACGACGTCACCTCCGTCACCAAATGGCTCCTCTGTCACCCAGATGGCTCCTCCCAGCAAACCTTTTGCTGTTATTACACTAATACACACATTATATATAAGATCTACTTTGTTCACCATAGAGAACCACTGAGCTGGTATGGTGAATGTAAACAATAACAGGTGGCCACACAGTCAGTAAAACGATGCTGTCTCCCTCGTCTCTCAGCATCCCTACTCCTACAGCGCTAATTATTACAACAATCCTGCTATTATCACAACCCTGGTTATTTATATCACAGTCAGGGGTCATCTGTAATATTGCTATCGCTAAATAATAACAATTATATATTTATTTTGACATTTTCGGCGATGCTGTGGTCACAAGCTGAACAGCAATGCTGCTCGCTCATGCTGCGTGCGCCAGCCTTGGTTGCTCCGACAGTAATGTGCCTCTCACACCTGAGAATATTGCCCACGATTTTTTCTTAAATTGCGTCTGTTTACAAGAGCCCAGAGGAAGCTAATGTGAACCCCGTGTAGCCGCGGGCCATTTGAATCGGGCGTGGCACCCTGCGTATATATACGCCATGCGCACCGTAGGACATGTTACTCAGGGCGTATATATACGCCATGCGCAGTTTAAGGGTTAAAAACAACGAGAAACATATGCATGAATAAACATATCAAGAGTCAAATACATCAGCTGCTTTCTCCTCAGCAAATAATCTGGAACGCACCAAATGGCAACACGCTACCTCATGAACGTCACTTGTCAGAGTCAGCTGATTCCGGGCCCTAGTACCCGTGAGAAAGAATAGTACTTGTTTTCTTTAACTCTGGCGCTCCCGTTTCTTTAACTCTTCGCGAATGGCTATATTTATCATACACATGACATACTTATGATTCTAATAGGATGCGATACACCACCTCACTGGTCTCACCATTAATATCTTATTCACACTGCACTCAAGGTGACTTTTCACCGTATCACGAAGATTACTCTATTCTCAATAACATTTACTGTGAATGCGCTCACTTGATCATTGTACTGTTCTTTAAATCTATACTTCCTCTTAAAGAGATATCACTGGCAATCACTTCACATGTACGAGATTATTCAGTACACAGGCATGTACATAGATAAATCATTAAGATCAATACACAGGCATTTATATAAATAAATCATGGAGATCAATACAAAGGCATTTATATAAAGTCTGGGCTCAAAGCCTAACACCAAATCTGGTTTACTACTAATATATATATAATAATCACAGGAAATGAATTATAGTCACAGTAAATTCCTTAATGAATCCTGGTGCTTGCACACACCCACACATAGATATATATGTAAACTGATACTGTGAGTACTCTGGGTAGCCTCACCACACACTGTGCTCTCTGTGACTTAGATTCAGGTGAGACTTGCTCACAACATATAAAATATCTGACAAATATCTATATCTAACTAAAGGCGAAATGGGAGGGTAACTGTAAACACCTACTTCACCTATCCTAGGATGACAGTTGGGTTGTAGCTCCTGGTCCAGGCTCTCGCCTCGTACACCCTCCAGAAACACAAGCCAACGTCTTAGGATGTTCGCGTCTCGCCGCTTTCTGTACACTGCAGGTCCGTGCACCTCCTCCAGTACGTTGCAGGGTTGGAGTCGGTCTCCTGGCCATCAACTTTCCTCCCAACTACGGCAGCCAGCCTACGTCTCGGCAGTCGTCGTACGTTTCCCACTTAGTCCTTGTCACTGTACTCCCAGAGGAACTGCCTCTCACCACTACGATGTCACTGTGAAGTTATCAGACGTCCCAGACGATACTGCTTAAGCTCCACACTCACAGCACCCTACTTCAGAGCACTTGAAGCTCACTTCACTGTCAATTCCCTCGTCGTCTAGGTATATCACTAGGTATTTAGGAAGACTTCTCGACGTGCTTGCGTCCAACTGTTGACTCGTAGGGTTCCACGTAGGTAGGGTTACTGTCAAACTTGACAGGATCGTCGATCACACGTTCAACCTGGTTGACAAGGCGGTCAACCAGGTTCGCTCACGGTAGAATGGCCCAGCCACTAAACTGTCTCCTATTCTGGTGAACTGTCAAGGACGTCGCACACGTCAATGCCCGGCCCACTTCTTGCAATGCACCTGTCCCAGAGCACTTGTTGCTCAATATCCTGTCAATTCCTTATCTGAGCCACATCTGGGTTGAAGGAAGACCTCACAGAGTGCGTGCTGACAACAGGAGACGCTTATATCCACCGGAGCTCGGTAATCCATCACTTTGATAGGATGACCGGTCGCACGTCCTGCCTCTCGGACGCGTCGTGTGAGACTGATGGCGCGAAAGCGCCGCTAAGGCTGGACTCCCCCTGCCTATGTGACGTCACATTTTCCAAAGTAGGTTTTCATTGGCTCCCAGTGCCACGTTGCTGACGGTGACCAATCTGGCGACACTGACGTCACACAGTTTTGGCGGGAGAACAGAAGAGCCAGCGCCATATTGGCTTCCTAAAGGGCCTATCCCACAGGCCAAAATACTATACTTTCACAAATTTCTCGGCCCAGCGACAATACTATTCGCCCCCACATATGTTCAATTGATGCCTGTAATGTAGAGAACGCTCGGGAATAGTGGACATGACTCTTACAGCAGGCGTGGGAGAATTAGAAGGGGGGGGGAACACCGTCACATACCCCTCCCCTTAAAATAAGAGTCATGTCTGGTTAGTGCATGCGGGACAACGCATCTGCGACTACGTTGTCCTTGCCACTGAAAAGCTTGATTTCCAGCCAGTATTGCAGCCGCCAATGTGTGACACTCCTCTCGTGTCTGTAGACCATCCTCAAGATCATCCTCGGCGTCTACTGCGTATCTATTACGGACCGAGGACTCCACGCCTCATGTCCGTTCACCAGCTGGAACTGTGAGAAGTTTAACGGTTCTGTCACTACTTGACGAACGACCAACAAAACAGGGTCCACCGTCTCTTCCCATTCGTCTTCCTGCCCTATGCAGAACATTCTCAGAGCTGTCTCCGAGGTGGAGTGGACTCTTCCGATCACCCCCTTCGACTGCGATCGGTAGGGCGATGACCGAATCTGCTTCACTCCCCAATTCATCACCGTTCGTCTGACACACTCAGACCGGAATATATTTCCACTGTCAGTCAAAGTTTCCCTGGGCCCTCTCACCCAAGAGAAAAGTCGTTGTAGCTGCCTGGCCACTTCTCTCGACGTTGAACGTCGCATCGTGGTCCCCCTTAGGCGACCCGCAGAGTCAACAGCGTGCAACGGACTCAACACTGCCGCTCTGCACTTGGCTGGCAACGCTACTTGGACTGTCGTACCTGGAGAGGCTTTTCCGGTCTCCATCCTTACAGGTTTACACTGCCTTACTAATATGCCTTCTTGCCTGTTAAAGTGAGTAGCTTTCTGAGGACCAACACGTCCTCCTTTGACCTTACAAATCAACTTGGGGGATTCTGCCTGCTGCACCTCCTCGAGACGAGTGTGATCCACCCCTGGAGAACCGGTGAGGGTCACCTGTACCTCACCTTCTGGGCTGCCTTCGCCCTCCACTCGCTCTCCGGGTTCCATAACGAGGTGATCAATTCCCAGACCGGCGGACGTCTCCTCGTTAGCCTTATCAGATCCACGCTCTCCTCGTCCGTCGCACTGCCTCGGAGTTACAGCACAGTCAGGGAACGCTTCCATGGCGATTCCTTTCTCGTCCCCGCAGGCGTCGATCACTCCGCCTTTCTTCTCGAAGTGCTCCAAGCACTCTTCGTCCTTCACGAGGTTCGGGAGGACTCGTCCTCCACATGCGTCATTTCCCAAGATGACCTGTGCCTCCATCTTGGGCATCGATGCACAGACCCCCACTACTAGGGTTTGGCATCCATAATCCGAACTTAAGGTCACCCGGTGTAGGGGCATCTGCACTGGGCCTCCCACAGTGGTCACACTTGCCTCTCCTACACAGGTATTCTCGTGACACTCAGGGAACAGGGTTCTGCTCACCAGGGTAAATTCCGCCCCGGTGTCTCTTAGCATCATTACCGGGATGGGGTCTGCGTCCCCCACTCTCACGCACGAATGGGTTAGCCTTTTCCTCCCTAAGTATGGGTCCATCCCGCACTCCTTCGGCTAACTGGTCTTCTACCCGTACGAAAGCAACGTAACCCCGCTGCTTAGGACGTCTACATTCGCGCGCTATGTGTCCCATTAATCCGCAGTTGTAACAGCGGATCCTTCTTCTTCCGAGGACTCCTCTTGCGCCTTCCAAAGACTCATGCTCAGCATCTCCGGCCGTAACGATAACAAGATCTCTTGAGCTCTCCGTCGGTGACTTCTTTGACTGTTCTACAGCACTCTTCTGTCCTCTGCTGTCTCCATTCGAGGGGTAGGACCTGGGAGAACTCGGCCCTGTCCTCCATCCGTCCGACCTTCTATTATTTCTCCCTTAACTGGAGAATGCGGGCGGTCGGTGCTGTCCCTCTCGACGTGGACATAAGGCTTCTTCTAGCATGTCTGCACGATCGGCCGCGGCTCTCGGGTCCTTGATGTCCTCTTCCTTTACTCTCACCCTAATCTCGGGAGAGAGCACGGACATGAACTTTTCCATGACCATCAGCTCCTTGATGTCTTCAGCCGACCTTGCTCCTTCCGACTCCAGCCATTTCAAGAATTTCCTTTCCATGTCCCTCGCCGTCTCCGCATACGATTTTCCTGGCGATCGGGTACATTCTCTAAACCTCTTTCTATAGCACTCCAGCGTCAGCTTGAACGAATGGAGCACGGCCCGTTTTACTGCATCATAGTTGGTACATTCCTGGAGGTCGAGCATATTGTAAGCTTCACGAGCTTCACCAGTGAGCCTTCCCTGAACTAGCTCCGCCCACTCTGCCCTCGGCCACTTCTTCAACGTAGCGACCCTTTCGAAATGCTCGAAGAAGCCCTCAGCCTTATTAGGCACGAAGACGGGCAAATCCCTTTCTCTCACTCGGCGGTCTTCCTGCTGTTGTGGTGGGGCAGGTGGAATTAGTCCTAGCTCAGCTCGCTTCAGCTCAATCTCCTTGTTTGCTTCAACCTCCTGCAGCTTCGTCCTAGCTTCTAGTTCCTCTCGTTTCAGCTGTGTGTCTCGTTCTTCTCTACGCAGCTGTGCTTCTCGTTCTTCTCTATGCAGCTGTGCTTCTTGTTCTGCTTCCTCGCGCTTCAGCTGTGCTTCTCGCTCTGCTTCCTCGCGCTTCAGCTGTGCTTCTCGTTCTTCTCGGCGCAGCTCTGCTTCCTCGCGCTTCATCTGTGCTTCTCTTTCTTCCCTGCGCAGCTGTGCTTCTCGTTCTTCTCTGCGCTGCTGTGCTTGTGCTTCCAGCTGCAGCTTCATTATTTCCAGCTTGATACTGCGCCTGCTGCCACTGGATCCCCGGCTGCTGCCACCGATACTCAAGTTCTCTCCCACACTGGCAGGTGTCTGTGGCTGTTCCTCTCTGAAGGCTTCATCACGTGCCTTGAGCTGTGCCATGATCTCGAGTCTTCTTTCTCCCACTATGGAAGCTCTCAACTTGATCCCAAAGTGGTCGACGATCGTTTGCAGCTGTGCCCTGGTGCACTCCTCCAGTACTTGCTCGTCTCTCGTGTCGATAAAACTGGCTACTTTATCATCCTCCATCTTGTGACTGTGAGTGATAACTTAGGCCTGATATCACAAACAATGTACCACAATTACAACCTTGATCTTGCTCGTAATCCTGGCAAGATCGCCAATGTCGGGGGGTTCACGGTTCGTGGGTTAAAGCAATGGTAGTCTAGATCTCCTCTCGACGTGGTTGCTCTGACAATAACCCTTACTCACCGTCGTTCTACGGGTCTTCCCTCGATCCTCTAGGCCCCACTGCACGCTCAGGAGAGTCCCCCCAATCGATTTCACAACCGGCCTTAAGTTGTAAATGAGTGGAGACACAGATTGTTCCCTCAATCTGTGGCCCGCCCCGGCAAAGAACTATCACACAGCTTTCAAGGTCGCCAACTGGTGTTTTAGGTGTCCAGTAACACAGCAGTGGTGAGGTGTAATTGTGGTAAAAGCAAGCTCAAATAGTGTGGTATCAGGCAAGTAATTAATTCAGTCACTCTATCTTACTTCCTTACTCAGTCACAAGATCTATGGAGGGGATGATATCAAACACCAAAGAGTTTTTGGTATTTTACTTAAAAACAACGAAAAACATATGCATGAATAAACATATCAAGAGTCAAATACATCAGCTGCTTTCTCCTCAGCAAATAATCTGGAACGCACCAAATGGCAACACGCTACCTCATTAACGTCACTTGTCAGAGTCAGCTGATTCCGGGCCCTAGTACCCGTGAGAAAGAATAGTACTTGTTTTCTTTAACTCTGGCGCTCCCGTTTCTTTAACTCTTCGCGAATGGCTATATTTATCATACACGTGACATACTTATGATTCTAATAGGTCGCGATACACCACCTCACTGGTCTCACCATTAATATCTTATTCACACTGCACTCAAGGTGACTTTTCACCGTATCGCGAAGATTACTGTATTCTCAATAACATTTACTGTGAATGCGCTCACTTGATCATTGTACTGTTCTTTAAATCTATACTTCCTCTTAAAGAGATATCACTGGCAATCACTTCACATGTACGAGATCATTCAGTACACAGGCATGTACATAGATAAATCATTAAGATCAATACACAGGCATTTATATAAATAAATCATGGAGATCAATACACAGGCATTTATATAAAGTCTGGGCTCAAAGCCTAACACCAAATCTGGTTTACTACTAATATATATATAATAATCACAGGAAATGAATTATAGTCACAGTAAATTCCTTAATGAATCCTGGTGCTTGCACACACCCACACATAGATATATATGTAAACTGATACTGTGAGTACTCTGGGTAGCCTCACCACACACTGTGCTCTCTGTGACTTAGATTCAGGTGAGACTTGCTCACAACATATAAAATATCCTGACAAATATCTATATCTAACTAAAGGCGAAATGGGAGGGTAACTGTAAACACCTACTTCACCTATCCTAGGATGACAGTTGGGTTGTAGCTCCTGGTCCAGGCTCTCGCCTCGTACACCCTCCAGAAACACAAGCCAACGTCTTAGGATGTTTGCGTCTCGCCGCTTTCTGTACACTGCAGGTCCGTGCACCTCCTCCAGTACGTTGCAGGGTTGGAGTCGGTCTCCTGGCCGTCAACTTTCCTCCCAACTACGGCAGCCAGCCTACGTCTCGGCGGTCGTCGTACGTTTCCCACTTAGTCCTTGTCACTGTACTCCCAGAGGAACTGCCTCTCACCACTACGTTGTCACTGTGAAGTTATCAGACGTCCCAGACGATACTGCTTAAGCTCCACACGCACAGCACTTGAAGCTCACTTCACTGTCAATTCCCTCGTTGTCTAGGTATATCACTAGGTATTTAGGAAGACTTCTCGACGTGCTTGCGTCCAACTGTTGACTCGTAGGGTTCCACGTAGGTAGGGTTACTGTCAAACTTGACAGGATCGTCGATCACACGTTCAACCTGGTTGACAAGGCGGTCAACCAGGTTCGCTCACGGTAGAATGGCCCAGCCACTAAACTGTCTCCTATTCTGGTGAACTGTCAAGGAAGTCGCACACGTCAATGCCCGGCCTACTTCTTGCAACGCACCTGTCCCAGAGCACTTGTTGCTCAATATCCTGTCAATTCCTTATCTGAGCCACATCTGGGTTGAAGGAAGACCTCACAGAGTGCGCGCTGACAACAGGAGACGCTTATATCCACCGGAGCTCGGTAATCCGTCACTTTGATAGGATGACCGGTCGCACGGCCTGCCTCTCGAACGCGTCGTGTGAGACTGATGGCGCGAAAGCGCCGCTACGGCTGCCTATGTGACGTCACATTTTCCAAAGTAGGTTTTCATTGGCTCCCAGTGCCACATCGCTGACGGTGACCAATCTGGCGACACTGACGTCACACAGTTTTGGCGGGAGAACAGAAGAGCCAGCGCCATATTGGCTTCCTAAAGGGCCTATCCCACAGGCCAAAATACTATACTTTCACAAATTTCTCGGCCCAGCGACAATACTATTCGCCCCCACATATGTTCAATTGATGCCTGCAACGTAGAGAACGCTCGGGAATAGTGGACATGACTCTTACAGCAGGCGTGGGAGAATTAGAAGGGGGGGAACACCGTCACACTACCTAACTAATATTACCTAGTGTACACCATTAATAATAGTATATAAGGCAATCGGATACTTAGCTGTTCTCTTTGCTAATGAGATCTTTGGTTGGTCGGACTGTAGAGGATCCTGTGTCGAAGCTCGGAGAAAGAACTGTTATTTGTTGTAAAATTTGTCAGGGAGTGTCTCTAGACTGTGTGTTCAAGTTGCTGTGTGTACAGGACGCCGTGACTCTCCCACAGAGCTTGGTTCCAACATTATTTGATGGTTCCATTATTGTCTTAAGGACAAGAGAGTCACGCTATATTTCTTGTGTTGGTAATTATACTCAGTCCTAGTGAACACTATTTTATTAAGTTTAAATACTAGACTGAAGTTTAAAAGAAATGAGAGTTAATATATATTCGCGACATTGATGATGTCACGAAATACCCACTCTCCTTTTAACATGAGTAACTGTATTACGTTGCCGTGTGTTGGATTTCCGACATAATTCCGAGGAGTGGGAGGAACATGGGTCGAAGTCCCAGGAAAGGACTGCGATCACTTTATTCCTCACCCTCAGAATTATGAAGGGTCTTTAGTTTGACCTTGCATTGTCGTGCAGCAGTCCGCTCGGGACGGACTTCCTTTACTGTCACTGAGGGTGCTGGAAGTCGTTGAACGTCTTCTTTTCCTGCCAGTGCTAAAGGAACTAATTTCTCTAATGTTTTGAGAGTAGTGTTGCCTCGGCATTTTACCTTCACTATTCATAAGATGCCCTGGCTGTCTGGATGAACAGAGACTATTTGGTCTATTGGCCACTCTGAACGTGGCCCATTGCTGTCCGCCAGAACTATGTCACCAGGGTTCAAGTTAATTCTGTTGTTGGGGTTGTTTGCAGAATGATACAGAGCAGAAAGGTATTCTCGAGTCCATATGTCATTCCACTGACCTATCACCCCTGATAGAAGTTTGAAACATTGAACCAAGTCACTTTCTCGAACACATGAAGGATCCTCTAGTTCCTCGTTCGTAAGGGACACTAGAGTTTTGACAGGTCCCCCATCCATCAGATGAGCTGGACTTAACGGTTCACGCTGCAAAACATCATCAGAGAGGATGATGCTAATTTCTACATGGAATACTTCGAAACTGTTCTTCTTCCTTCTATTGATACTCGCCCCTCTCTTTGGCTTCGCTATGTTGATGACATTTTTGCTTTATGGCCTTATGACCTTAATCTTTTCCAGCCTTTCCTCGCCTCTCTTAACAATCTGGTTCCTTCTATCCATTTCAAAGTTGAGTGGGGATCTAATTCCCTCCTTCCTTTTCTTGACGTTCATGTTCACAGCTCTGTGTCTGGGTTCTCTTTCTCTGTCTACTGTAAACCCATGCATAGTGGCATGTACATTCACTTCTTTTCCTACCATCCTCCTTCTGTTAAGAAAAGTGTCCTCGTCTCTCTCTTCCTCCGCGCTCTACGCATCAGCGACCCTCAGTTTCTTGATTCTGAAATTGCCTTTATCTACAAATCATTCTCTCGCCTTGGTTACCTTTTGCATTTAATCAACTGTGCCTACTCTCAAGCTAAACGAAATTTCTTTCATCCTAAACCTGCTTCCAACACTAGTAGCACTGTACTATGCCCTCCCTTCATATCTGAACTCAAAACTTTTACCAATACCTTTCGTCCTCTTGACATTAAACTCGCCTTTCGACAAACTAACACACTTCGTAGCAATCTAGTTCACACTGCTCCTCCTGCTTCTAATGCTGCTGGTGTCTACTCTATTTCCTGTTCGTCTTGTCCTCTCCAATACTTTGGCGAAACTGGCCGTGCACTGAATGACAGACTTAAAGAACACAAGAGAAGTGTTAAGTCTGCAGACGCTAACAATGCTCTCTTCTGCCATGTGAGGGATTCTAATCATCCCATTGATTGGTCTTCCTCCAAAATAATCTTTCCTGCCTCTACTCTACACAGACGCCGTCTTGTGGAATCGGCTCTAATACACAATGTACCCAACATGAACTTCAGTCCTGGCTTTGTTGCTGTGGACTCTTCCCTTTCACAGTATATACTCAAATGCTCTAATCTTTCTAACAAACGTGACCTAACTTAAGCCTACCCCTCCTATTTTCTTTCTTTCTCTTTCCTTTTCTTTATCTCTTCTCCTATGCTCCCTTGCTATCCTCTTCTTATTCCTATCTCCTTCTCATTCGGTGGTTATAATAGGAGCTGCCTCATATGGGCCAATAGGCCTTCTGCAGCTCTTATTATTATTACTATCCCCTCTACTACACCTTACTTTGCTCCTCAGCTCTCTCTTGCCTATTTATTGCCTGTCTCTACTCTCTCATCACAATCGACTTGAGAATGGTCCAGGACGGACCGAAATGTCGTCGTCTCTTCACCTTCTAGTGTGTGGTCTGGTCATCATCAGAGAGGTAGGTAAGTGGTCGGTTGTTAACTCGAGCTTCTATCTCTATGGCAACGGTTTGGAGCTCCTGCAGATAAATTTTTAGCAGTGCAGGGTTTTCCGTAGAGAACACTTCACCTTACCACTCATGCATTCATAGAAGCCCTTGTGCCAAGGTGCTCTGGGAGGTATGAATTTCCAATGGCACTGCCATGGATTTAAGGCTGTGCGCACCTTTGGGTGGTTCCAGATTTTCCACAGACATGCTTCTCCTGCCACTAAGTTCGACCCATTGTCTGAGATCATTAACTTAGGACAGGATCTACGTGAAGCAAACCTGCGGAAAGCCTGTAAGAATGCCTCGGCACTCATATTGGGTGTCACTTCTAGATGTACTCCCCTTGTTGTAGCACAGGTGAATAGGCAGATATATGCCTTTACTGTTTTTTTGTCCTTTTTGCACGTTAGTGTTAGTGCTCCTGTGAAGTCTACTCCTGTAGTCTCAAAGGAACGAATATGTACAATTCGTTCCTTTGGGAGTGGAGGAGGGCCTGGATATGGGCACACTCTGGCATCGTATCCCTGGCAAATAACAGGATTTAATTATAGATTTTACAGTCTGCCTACCTTGAGGTAGCCAGTACTGTTGTCTTAAGTCTGTGAGAGTATCTAATACCCCCCACTATGCAGAGTGTTGTATTTGTGTATGTGTAACACAATCAGCTTGCTGACTATGTGGTGACGAGGGAATAATATTGGATTTTTTGCTAACAGCTCTATGTCCGCATGCTGTAAGCGTCCTCCGCATCTTATTATGTTATAATTGTTGGTGTCTGTCTAGAGACCCAGATCATTTTGAAGCTTCTTAGGGACTTTGTCAAATTCTATCCCGAATGTATCTATTTGAACTCTTTTGACCCAGTACCTTAGGGCACTAGGGAATTTATGCCAGATTCCTATTTCCTTTAGAAAATCAAATACTACTTGGGTGACTCCTATTAGTTTATTCAGTTCAGAGTACCGATTAGGATCAATTACCAAAGTCCGAGGTGGTTCTGAAGTCTCAGTGGGAACAGTAACATTGGTCACAATGACTTGTGGCTTTTGTTGAGGCCACTGGTCGCTGACAAGCCAATTAGGTGCATTGAACCACATCTCTGATTTTGTTAATTGCCATAAAGTCAGGCCTCGGGAAAGATTGTCAGCTGGATTCTCTTTGGTGGATACATATCTCAGTTTGTACCCTGCCGACAACTCTCGTATTTCCTTAACACGGTTACTCATGTAAGGATTTTTACTGTTATTTTTTTTACCCACTGTAGCACTGCCTCATTATCTGACCATTCCACTATATCTTCAAAGTTGATGTTGCTTAAGGCCTTGATCAGATAATGAGTCAATCTTACTCCGAGCAGTAGGGCTGTTAACTCCAGTTGTGGCAATGATGTTTTCTTTAATGGTGCCACTCTGGCCTTTGATGTGAGAAAAATTGGCTTGCCTATTTGAGACCAGGTCAGCTACTGTGCCATAAGCTTTTCTTGAGGCATCACAGAATACATGTAGCTTAATTGGTTCTTTTTCTTTTACTGTGTTCCGAGGGAACTTGACAGTCTCTAGGACACTTAAATCTTTCACTAGCCTTTGCCATTTTTCTTGTAAGGTAGGTGTTAGAAGATCATCCCATCCTATCTTTTGTTGCCAACATTCCTGCATTATCAACTTCCCATTAATTAAGATTGT
>WNGS01162656.1:0-12816 GCA_020271785.1 Procambarus virginalis
CTCACTGGCGTTGGGACGTTTTTCTGTGCTGCAGACGTTCCATCTCCTTCTTTGCCGGCTCGGGTTTCCGGCTCTGCCTGCTCGGAGGTCGCACCCGAGATCTTCCCGCAGCTCTGCCTCTTCCTCGGCTGGTTCAGCTCGACCTCGAGTCTCTCGCCTTCTGTTGATTAGGTGGTTTTGTTGCTGGTGTCCCACCTGTATGCTTCTTCTTGGTGGCAGTGTGGGGTTCTTTGACGGTCCTTCCTTTTTCCTTCTGTCCCTTCTTAGGTGGCTGTGTTTTGTTGGCATTGTCTTGTCCTTCTCTTGTGGGGATTCGGGACTGTCATTTTGCCGCATACTGTCGCCTCGTATCGTGCGGCGCTGGCGGAGCCGCTTCAGCTTGCCTTCGGTATCGATGTTACGTCTGCGCCGTTTCGCAAGCTGTCTCGTGCATTGTTTTACCTCCGGCCTGCTCATGCGCCGCCTGAGCCGTCCTGGTCTTTGGACAGAGTGCTCGCTTTCTTTTCGTCTCTTCGTTTCGTTGTGGCCCCTTCGGTCCGGGATTGTTTTTCCAAGGCTCTTTTCTTGTTGGCTTTGGTCTCTGGGGGTCGGGTCGGGGAGCTTCATGCTCTTCTCCAGTGCAGAGGTTTCTGCTCTTTTGGTCTTGGTGATTGTTTTGTTCGCTTGCAGCCGTCTCCTTCTTTTCGGGCGAAGAATGAGACTGCTGCGTTCCGGAGGGGTCCGTGGGTGGTTGATGCTTGGTTGGTCAGGCCGGGGGTGCATCATGTTTTGTGTCCGGTTGTGGCGCTTCGCCGTTATTTGCACGCCACGGCTTCTGTGTCCGGGGACGCGCTGTGGGTTAATCCAGTTTCCCATCTTCCCTGTTCATGGGATCGGGTCTCCCAGGTCGTCCGCAGGGTTATTAAGTCCAGCCAGCCTGCGGTCTATTCCCGTGTCCATGACGTTCGTAAGTTCGCGGCTCTTGCTGCCGTCTTTGGGAATATGTCTTGGTCTGATATTCGGGCGCGGGGATTTTGGCGGTCGAACAGAGTCCTGGCTGCTCGTTACCTTGTGAATGTCCCTGGGCCCCGTCAGGCCTGTGTTGCTTTGGGTCGGCGGTTGCAGCCAGTTGTCTCGGCTTCGAGTTGAGGAGTGAGCGACGACCGCCTCCCGGGTAAGTCCTTCTTTTTTCCGTCTGTGGGTAGTTAGCTCCGGGGAGCCGACGGGGCTCCCCCAGAAAACCAGCGTTGAATGTAATGAAATGCCATTTTCTGGGTGAGTCCCGGAGGCTCCCCGGCATCCCTCCCTCCCTCCGGTCGGCGTTTTTTTTCGCGTTTTTGACATCCAGCCTCAAGAACTGAGGTGTGGGTAGCCGGCGTGGAGGGTCTGGGGCTCCCCCTTCCCCCCCTCTCGGGGAGGGGAGAGCTGCGCAGACAGCGGCGCGGCGGTGTGTGATGTCACACTAGTTTGCTTGTTTTTCTGTTGGGGAGTTCTATCCACTAGTTCGGCTTTTGGTAGCAATTTTAACCAGAATAGGGATTTGTTTTGAGGCGTTTACCTTTCTGAGTGCCTGTCCCGGTCGATGGCAGACATAGAATGCTTTCAACCACATGGGGGCTTCTATAGGCCATTGTTCCCCTTGCCTCTCTGAGGGGGCCCGGTTCTGGCCGTGGTCCCCGGTAGGCCTAAGAACTCCATACACATGACTGATGCCAAAGTCTGACATTAGCATATCAGCCTGGGATAGCTCCGGGGAGCCTCCGGGACTCACCCAGAAAATGGCGTTTTATTACATTCAACGCTGGGTTTTTCTAAATGGTGTCTGTTTACAAGAGCCCTGATGAAGGTGTGGTGAACCCTGTGTATCCGCGGGCCATTTAAATCTTGCATAGTACTCTAAAGCATCATATGATGCGATGCGCAATTTACTGCAAGTCGGTCAAAGCATCATATGATGCGATGCGCAATTTAAGGGTTAACATACAGCATAAACTTAATGACACACGCCCCAACAGACAATGAACCATCAATCCTGCCCATACAGCTATCGACATGTCGGATCTTAATGATGTAACTGAATGGGAATTAAATCATGCACTAAAGATGGGAAAATCAACTGCTCCTGGAGAAGACGGTATTACTTAGTCTTCTGAGATTAGTCTCTCACGTACCAGGTAATCCACTATTAGTGTTGTACAGAATGAGTTTAAGTGAAGGAGTATTACCTGATGCTTGGACAAAGAGTGTCATTGTTCCCATCCCCAAACCACACTCAAATAATTATAGACCCATATCTCTAACATCGTGTGTTTGTAAAGTGCTTGAACGTATTCTTCTTAACCGACTCATGTATCGTATACAGGGGCACCTGTCACCCCAACTGTTTGGATTTATGCCTGGGCTCAGTACATAACACCAGGTTCTGGCTCGTGGTCCCCGGTAGGCATACAGAACTCAATACACATGACTGATGCCAAAGTCTGACATTAGCATATCAATCTAGTAAGCTTTGGGAAGCCTCCGGGTCTCACCCAGAAAATGGCGTTTCATTACATTAAACGCTGATTTTTTTTTTTTTTTAAGTAGAAATGAGGTGAGGTGCCGCATGGGAATAACTTTGTCAATTTATTTTTATCGTTTCTCATTGTAATTATTTAGTTTTTGTGCAAAGGTGGTGTTTATTAAGTATAACTTTGAAAATATATATATATATATATATATATATATATATATATATATATATATATATATATATATATATATATATATATATATATATATATATATATCATTGAATATGACCGCATATTCTGTATTTACTATCTTCTGATTAGGGCTTCTATCCCTCTGTTTTCTTAGCATCAGGGCTTAGCTGAAATAGGAGTTCTCCAAAACTCATTTTCGTAATTTCAAGGTGAAGAAAAGAAGTGAATTACTATAGAATGTATTACACTTATTTATACAATTTGCACAACGTTTCGAACCTCCATGGTTCATTCTCAAGTGAAAGGAATTTCCAGGACTGGTTGATTTTATACCCGCACTGGGTCAGGTGATAAGACAATAAAGGTGAAAACATGGGGGGATACATAAGGGATAAATGGGGGTGAAACATAAGAACATAAGAATAGAGGTAACTGCAGAAGGCCTATTGGCCCATACGAGGCAGCTCCCATCTACATACAAAGATTAATCGGGTGTAATTGGCCTGTTATGTTGAACATTGTCTTCCGTGTTGGCATCGTTATGTTCTGGTCTTGTCCTTACTCTCATGGTGGGTAGAGTAAATAGTTCCGTGATTTGGGTGTTCATGGTAGGTTGTTCTATTCTTATGTGAATTGCTTCAAGAATTTGTAATCTTCTTGCATCTTGGGTTTTGTCTATTATACAGGTATTTTTGTTCAACATTTCTCTTGTTAGGGTGATGTCATGGGCTTGTCTCATGTGATTCCTGGGGGCACCGGATTGAAGATGGCATGTTAAATGCCTCGTCAGCTTGGTCGACGTCATACCTATGTACTTAGATTGAAGGTTACATCCTTCGTGGAGGCAAGTGTTCATGTATACAACGCTTGCCTGTTGTAGAGAGTTCTCCGTCGGCTTCGGGCTGTTTTTGATAAGGAGTTCGGAAGTCTTCTTGGTTTTGTAGAATATTATCAGGTTTATGTTTTGGTTAGGAGTAGTGCTTTTTACTCCTTTACGGGTTATTTCTTTCATTATTCTTTCCTCTTTTATATGTTCACTGTGCATGGTTGATTTGTAATATAATTTTTGGAGGTATTGTGGTTTCTGTTCTAGATTCAGGATTATACCAACGGTCCAGGTGTCTTCTTATAGCAGCGTTTATTTCCACGTTGCTATATCCGTTGTTCACCAATACCTGAGTTACTCTTTCAAACACTACTCACGTTGCTCCATTCAGAGCAGTGGGTAAGCGCTCGACGAATATAAGCATTGAGAACACTGGCTTTGTGTCTTTGGGGGCACTCACTTCTACCGTTCAGGCATAATCCTATGTTGGTGGGCTTAGTGTATACATTGGTGCTTAAAGAGGTTCCTGTTTTTGTTATTAGTACATCCAAGAATGGCAGACTGTTATTTTCACTATTTTCATGTGTAAATCGGAGTACTGACTCTATCTAGATGGCTTTTTAGGTCAATTAGTTCATCTGAGTCTTTTACTATTACAAATACAGGGGTACCTCAGTTTAAGAGTTTAATTCGTTCCTGGAGATGGCTCGTATTCTGAAAATTCGTATTCCGAAGCTAATTTCCCCATAAGAAATAATGGGAAATGAATTAATCCGTTCCTGACTACCCCAAAAACCCCACATCAAACTAAATTTTTATACCTAATTCATCTAAATAAACCTACAAAACTATGTTCAAGTTATTACTTACCTTGCTGTTGAATGCTGTAGGCGTATGGAAGATGGTGAGGAGGGGGGAGGAGGAGAGGAGTTACTGTTTGGAAGGGGAGTCCCCTTTCATTATCACATCAGGCAGTGAGGACTTCACTGGTATGCACACTCTGGCACATTTTGCCTGCATACCACTAGGACTTGCTTGTCTTACTAAGAATTTGTCTAAAGACACTTGTTTTTCCCTACATTTTAACACTTGTCTGCAGTAAGACATCACATTATCATTTAAAAGGTCAATGCAACGGCCTGCTACAGCTTTATCTGGGCGAGTTTTTTCAACAAAACTTTGCAGTTCTTCCCATACTTCACACATTTTCTAATCAAGAAGGGACACCCTCTACTGCCTCTACTCACAGCTATTTTCTTAGGTTGAACCTTACCAATGGCTTTCTTGAGACCCATGGTGAGATATATAATAACAAATTTTATAGTCAAATGACCAAAAATCCAACAAAACACTGAAAATCCGGGTGAAGAATTGATGTGGCATAGTCACTGGGCATGAGACAATGGTAAACTGAGGGGCGACAATCGCCAAACCACCACGCGCTTGGTCACCCTGAACGCGTATCAACAAACTCGTGTTCCGAGGTAACCCTCGCCTTCCGAGACATATTTTCCGAGGAACTCCTGCTCGTATTCCGAAAAACTCGCATACAGGGACACTCGTGTTCCGAGGTACCACTGTATGTCCTCTACATAACGGCAATATACAGTTGGTTTTTGTCTGCTACTGAAGACTGTCTTCGATGGTTCCCATATAACTCCATACACTCCAAGTAAGTATAGTCTACAATCATCAGCAGATTTCCTAGAATTAATCAAATCTACCCAGCCCGATGGATCTGCTTCCCTGGACGTCGAATCCTTATTTACCAACGTCCCAGTCGACACAACCATAGGAAT
Source organism: Procambarus virginalis (assembly GCA_020271785.1). Lineage (NCBI taxonomy): Eukaryota > Metazoa > Arthropoda > Malacostraca > Decapoda > Cambaridae > Procambarus > Procambarus virginalis. The sequence goes on from WNGS01162656.1 coordinate 5,310, forward strand.
GATACTGGACAGAGTATACAGAGACGAGAGCACCCCCAATAGACATACCTGAGCCACACTTGAGTCTTCTCGAAGCATGTACAAAGAAGCCCCTTTCATCACTCCACAAGGAGACATGTATTTACAAATAGACGGAGTAGCAATGGGCTCCCCCTTAGGAGTTGTATTTGCTAACTTTTATATGGGAACCATCGAAGACAGTCTTTTCAGATAGTAATACAGAATATGCAGTCATATTCAATGAGACATGTTTAAAAGAAAACCTGCTGCCAGTATACACCAATATATATATATATATAATATATATATATATATATATATATATATATAGATATATATATATATATATATATATATNCCACACCACCCTCCATGTATTACAACACTACACTCATCACACCACCTCCATGTATTACAACACTACACTCACCACACCCACCCTCCATGTATTACAACACTACACCTCCACACACCACCTCCATGTATTACAACACTACACTCATCACACCACCCTCCATGTATTACAACACTACACTCATCACACCACACCTCCATGTATTACACACACTACACTCACCACACCACCCTCCATGTATTACAACACTACACTCACCACACACCACCTCCATGTATTACAACACTACACTCATCACACACCATCCTCCATGTATTACAACACTACACTCATCACCCCCTCCATGTATTACAACACTACACTCATCACACCCATCCTCCATGTATTACAACACTACACTCACCACACCCCACCCTCCATGTATTACAACACTACACTCACCACACACCATCCTCCATGTATTACAACACTACACTCACCACACACCCCCTCCATGTATTACAACACTACACTCACCACACACCACCCCCCTGTATTACAACACTACACTCACCACACCCCCCTCCATGTATTACAACACTACACTCATCACACACCACCCTCCATGTATTACAACACTACCTCACCACACACCACCCTCCATGTATTACAACACTACACTCACCACACCACCATCCTCCATGTATTACAACACTACACTCACCACACACCATCTCCATGTATTACAACACTACACTCACCCACACCACCCTCCATGTATTACAACACTACACTCATCACACACCACCCTCCATGTATTACAACACTACACTCATCCACACCACCCTCCATGTATTACAACACTACACTCACCACACACCATCCTCCATGTATTACAACACTACACTCACCACACACCATCCTCCATGTATTACAACACTACACTCACCACACACCATCCTCCATGTATTACAACACTACACTCACCACACCCACCCTCCATGTATTACAACACTACACTCACCACACACCACCCTCCATGTATTACAACACTACACTCACCACACACCACCCTCCATGTATTACAACACTACACTCACCACCACAACCACCTCCATGTATTACAACACTACACTCACCACACCACCCTCCATGTATTACAACACTACACTCACCACACCATCCTCCATGTATTACAACACTACACTCACCACACCACCCTCCATGTATTACAACACTACACTCATCACACACACCCTCCATGTATTACAACACTACACTCACCACACACCATCCTCCATGTATTACACACTACACTCACCACACCACCCTCCATGTATTACACACTACACTCATCACACACCACCCTCCATGTATTACAACACTACACTCACCACACCACCCTCCATGTATTACAACACTACACTCACCACACCACCCTCCATGTATTACAACACTACACTCACCACACACCACCCTCCATGTATTACAACACTACACTCACCACACACCACCCTCCATGTATTACAACACTACACTCACCACACCACCCTCCATGTATTACAACACTACACTCACCACACACCACCCTCCATGTATTACAACACTACACTCACCACACACCACCCTCCATGTATTACAACACTACACTCACCACACACCACCTCCATGTATTACAACACTACACTCACCACACACCACCCTCCATGTATTACAACACTACACTCATCACACCACCCTCCATGTATTACAACACTACACTCACCACACACCACCCTCCATGTATTACAACACTACACTCACCACACACCACCCTCCATGTATTACAACACTACACTCATCACACACCATCCTCCATGTATTACAACACTACACTCACCACACCATCCTCCATGTATTACAACACTACACTCACCACACCACCCTCCATGTATTACAACACTACACTCACCACACCATCCTCCATGTATTACAACACTACACTCATCACACACCACCCTCCATGTATTACAACACTACACTCACCACACACCACCCTCCATGTATTACAACACTACACTCACCACACCATCCTCCATGTATTACAACACTACACTCACCACACCACCCTCCATGTATTACAACACTACACTCACCACACCATCCTCCATGTATTACAACACTACACTCACCACACACCATCCTCCATGTATTACAACACTACACTCACCACACACCATCCTCCATGTATTACAACACTACACTCACCACACCACCCTCCATGTATTACAACACTACACTCACCACACACCACCCTCCATGTATTACAACACTACACTCATCACACACCATCCTCCATGTATTACAACACTACACTCATCACACACCATCCTCCATGTATTACAACACTACACTCACCACACACCATCCTCCATGTATTACAACACTACACTCACCACACACCACTCCATGTATTACAACACTACACTCACCACACACCATCCTCCATGTATTACAACACTACACTCACCACACACCATCCTCCATGTATTACAACACTACACTCATCACACACCATCCTCCATGTATTACAACACTACACTCATCACACACCATCCTCCATGTATTACAACACTACACTCACCACACCATCCTCCATGTATTACAACACTACACTCACCACACCATCCTCCATGTATTACAACACTACACTCACCACACACCACCCTCCATGTATTACAACACTACACTCACCACACCACCCTCCATGTATTACAACACTACACTCACCACACACCACCCTCCATGTATTACAACACTACACTCACCACACACCATCCTCCATGTATTACAACACTACACTCATCACACACCACCCTCCATGTATTACAACACTACACTCATCACACACCACCCTCCATGTATTACAACACTACACTCATCACACACATCCCCTAGGGTCAACATTTGCAGCAGAGGAGCTCCAGCATATTTCAACAATCCTAAGTATTGTAGTACAGGTTGAGGATAGTGAGTGGTGTCCCAGAGAACATAAAGGTATAGTGCTTTTGAAAAATAGGTGAGATAATAGGAATGTGCCAAGGGAAGTGAAAAATTGGGTGAGAAAAAGTTGCCCCTATAGTGTTTACAGTGCAGAGAAGAACATTCAAGATGGCCACTGACAAGAGGAAATACAAAACAGAGCTTGATTTTGAGGGATTCAATGAAGAAAGCATTGATATTAGCAGTCTACACAACAAGTTGGTAAAATTAGATACTATAGTGAACTCTCATGTAGAAATAATTAGTAAATTGAAAGAAAGTAATGATCATTTGAATAGCAAAGTTTTAGGTCTTGAGGGTTTAGTGAAAGACTTGCGCAAGGAAAAGAGTCAATTGGAAACAAATTGCAAAGCCATGGAAGAAGAAAATATACTCTTAAAAATAGCTTTGGAAGAAGTTAGAGCAAATTTAAACATAAATGATTACAATAGGCTAGGCAAGGAAATTCAAGAGGAGAAACAGCTTTTGTCAGCACAGATGGAGGAAGTTACACAGGGAATAGAACAGTGCAAGAAAGATATGCAACTCACTTATGCACAAGTGGCCAAGGAGAAGGAAAAATGGAAGCAGCAGTAAAGGAAGCCCAAAAATGCAGCAACCAAGATAAAACAAACATTAGGCTGGAAGTGAGAAAGGAATTGGCATCTAACCCGAGGTTGGTGCAAAACACAGTTGATCGGAGTAAGTCCCTGATAATTTTGGCTGCAAAGAAAAGGAGATAACATCTAGGTCAGAAAGAGCTGTAGAAGAAGCAAAAGTAGTAGATAAAATTGTTGGCCTCGTGGAAGGTCTTACAACCAAAGAGAATGTGTGCGACTACAGGAGAATAGGCAGATATGTAAAAGGGAAAGATCGACCTTTGAGGATCACCCTAAACGGTGCCAAGCAGATGGAAGAAGTACTAAGGAATGCTAGAAAGTTACAAAGTGATGAGGATGGGAAAATGTGGTCATTAAGACGAGATCTTTCAAGAGAAGACAGAGAGAAGCTGAAACTGAACCTCGCTGAGGCAAAACGTTTAAATGAGAGCAGGAATGAAGAAGAAATCAAATCTTTTTTCTACAAAGTGTTAGGGGTAGGCAGACCAGTAAAGTGGTACATAAAGGCAAACCAACACAATCAATAGAGAGAGGGGGAGTGAAGAATAAGGAGAGGGGGAACAAGTTCCTGAAGATTGCATACACCAACATAGATGGAGTAAGATCGAAGATATTGGAGTTAAGTGATGTAATACAGATGCAGACACCAGACATTGTTGCACTCACGGAGACAAAACTTGAAGATGATATTTTAAATGAGGTCATATTCCCAAGGGGCTACTCAATTTGGAGAAGGGACAGAAAAATTAGGAAAGGCGGTGGCGTTGCTGTGCTGGTGAAAGAACACATAAAGGTGAAGGAAATAATGACTGCCAATCCACAAGAGGTTGACATAATAGCACTAGAGATCTGCCATGAAGATGATAAACTAATGGTCATAAATGCATATAGTCCACCACCAAGCAGCACATGGTCAAAGGAGGAGCTAGATAGTAAACGAGAAGGTCTTATAACAATAATGAGAGAGATTATAGCGAGAGCGGATAACAATAGGTCACGACTGTTGATAGTTGGTGACTTCAACTTGAAATCCATAGACTGGGAAGCATATGAAGCTAAAACAGAAGATTTTTGGACCTGTAAATTTGTAGACCTCATCCTGGAAACATTCTTGTATCAACATGTTAAACAAGCTACGAGGATGAGGGAAGGGGACGTTCCCTCCATGCTAGATTTGATATTTACCAGGAAGGAGGAAGAAGTATTTGACATTCAGTACCTTCCTCCCTTGGGTAAAAGTGACCATGTCTTTTGGGAATAAAGTATGCAATGTGTTATAATCTGGAAGAAAATAAGGAGGATGAGGCAGTTGAAAAACCTGACTTCAAGAGAGGACATTATGGCAACCTTAGAAATTTTTTTAGTGAGTATAATTGGACAGACTTGTTGCTAGGCAAGGAAGTGAATGAGATGTATGTCAAGTTTTGTGAAATATATGATAAAGGCACAAACAAATTTATACCAAAACAGAGATGCAGAACTAGGAAACAGGATTGGTTCAATAGGAATTGCGAGAGGGCCAGAGACCAAAAGACACAAAATGGAATCAATACAGGAAGAGGCCAAACCCCCAAACATACAACGATACAAAGATGCAAGAAACAACTACACAGCAGTGAGGAGAGAGGCAGAAAGAAATTTTGAAAAAGGGATTGCAGACAAATGTAAAACAGAACCAGGTCTATTCTACAAATTCATAAACAACAAATTGCAGGTAAAGGATAATATTCAGAGGTTGATAATGGGAAATAGATTCACGGAAAATGAAAAGGAAATGTGTGAAACACTAAACGAAAAGTTCCAAAGTGTGTTTGTACAAAATGAAATCTTTAGGGAACCAGACACAATAAGAATTCCAGAGAACAACATAGAGCACATAGAGGTGACTAGAGACGAAGTGGAAAAAATGCTCAAGGAGCTAAGTAAGAACAAGGCAGTTGGTCCAGATGGAGTTTCACCATGGGTTCTGAGAGAGTGTGCACCTGAGCTCAGCATTCCACTTCAGCTGATTTTTCAGGCATCCCTGTTTACAGGAGTTGTAGCTGATGTGTGGAAAAAGGCTAACATAGTTCCAATCTACAAAAGTGGAAGCAGGGAAGACCCCCTTAATTATAGACCTGTATCATTGACAAGTGTAATAGTCAAAATATTGGAAAAAATAATTAAAACTAAATGGGTAGAACACCTGGAGAGAAATGATATATATCAGACCGACAGTATGGTTTTCGATCTGGAAGATCCTGTGTAACGAACTTACTCAGTTTTTATGATCGAGCAACAGAGATTTTACAGGAAAGAGATGGTTGGGTTGACTGCATCTATCTGGACCTAAAAAGGCTTTCGACAGAGTTCCCCATAAGAGGTTGTTCTGGAAACTGGAACATATTGGAGGGGTGACGGGTAAGCTACTAACATGGATGAAAAATTTCCTAACTGACAGAAAAATGAGGGCCGTAATCAGAGGCAAGGTATCGGATTGGAGGAATGTCACGAGTGGAGTACCACAGGGTTCAGTTCTTGCACCGGTAATGTTCATTGTCTACATAAACGATCTACCAGAGGGATTACAGAATTACATGAACATGTTTGCTGATGATGCTAAGTTAATAGGGAAGATAAGAAACCTAGATGATTGTCATGCCCTTCAAGAAGACCTGGACAAAATAAGTATTTGGAGCAACACTTGGCAAATGGAATTTAATGTGAATAAATGCCATGTTATGGAATGTGGAATTGGTGAACATAGACCCCACACAACCTATAAATTATGTGAGAAATCTTTAAAGAATTCTGATAAAGAAAGGGATCTAGGGGTGGTTTTAGATAGAAAACTGTCACCTGAGGACCACATCAAGAACATTGTGCGAGGAGCCTATGCTACACTTTCTAACCTAAGAATTGCTTTTAAATACATGGATGGAGAAATACTAAAGAAATTGTTCACGACTTTTATTAGACCAAAGCGGAATATGCAGCGGTTGTATGGTGCCCTTATCTTAAGAAGCACATCAACAAACTGGAAAAGGTGCAACGACATGCCACTAAGTGGCTCCCAGAAATGAAGGACAAGAGCTATGAGGAGAGGTTAGAGGCATTAAATATGCAAAAACTAGAAGATAGAAGAAAAAGAGGCGATATGATCACTACGTACAAAATAGTAACAGGAATTGATAAAATCGACAGGGAAGATTTCCTGAGACCTGGAACTTCAAGAACAAGAGGTCATAGATTTAAACTAGCTAAACACAGATGCCGAAGAAACGTAAGAAAATTCACTTCGCAAATAGAGTGGTAGACGGTTGGAACAAGTTAAGTGAGAAGGTGGTGGAGGCCAAAACCGTCAGTAGTTTCAAAGCGTTATATGACAAAGAGTGCTGGGAAGACGGGACACCACGAGCGTAGCTCTCATCCTGTAACTACACTTAGGTAATTACTTAGGTAATTAAACCATCCACCATGGTATTGACACACTACACTCACAACAAACACACCTCTGTAGTACAACATACACTCACCACACCATCCTCCATGT
>WNGS01162657.1:0-38629 GCA_020271785.1 Procambarus virginalis
CCTAGCTTCACCTTTAATAAGGTGACGCTTGGCCCACACAAATCGTTGATCGTCGAGGATGAATTCGGGGTCTAGAATCTGAGGGTATTTGTAGATAATTACCTTCGTCAGCTTCTCGTTCTCCTCCGGTATTTGCATAACAATTCCTTCATATCCTTGCTGGGTAAGAAACACAACTTCCTTCATAGAACCTACCGTTAAGTAAGGTCTGTTCACACCTTCCTTCAGCAGGGGCTCGAACTTGCAGTGCTCTCTTCCAAGTTTGACTGTCCACAGCAGCTTGTAGTGGTAGGCTAGTGTGCATGAGGCAGGGAAGAGAAGCCTCCACCTCCGCTGACAATCACGTTCCTGACATCGTTCTGTCCTTTCGTCGATACTGGTTTGATCAGCCTCAGCGTCGTTCCTCATTCTCTTGTCGTTTCCATTAGGTAGACTGTCACTGTCAACACTGCGCCCCACATCCTGTCGTCTCCGTTTCTTCTGTTGCCTGGTTAGAACTTCTTGAAAATCACTCCTCTACTGGCTGGCTGCTTTCCGAGTCTTTCCATGCGAATATTGCCGTGGGGAGTAGCCAGTTCTTCTGTTAACCGATTCTTGCTTACCAGTTTGATTTGTAATTTTGGGCGCCGGTTAGCAGTACCCTACCTGGGCCTCCCTTACCAATATAATGGACTAAGGGCCATGGAAAACCCCGCGGGGGCTGATTGGTCCGAGGAATGCGACCCCTGGAAACCTTCTCGCTTCCTGAGAGTTTAAAGGTTGATCAACCCTTATCTCAGGGTGACACTCGCCAGTTGTGCCTTTGTCATGCTACCTCTTGGGTCGGTGACACCAGAATCCTGCAAAATTTGTTCCTTGTTTGTACTCCAATACACTGAGACTACTGATCATAATATTTGGGTGCAGGCAGCTTCGGCATTGCATGCACGGTTGAGGTTGCTGCAGGGTGCTAGGTTGGATGCTACTCTGGATGCCCCGAGACTGCCACGTATTGGTTATAGGGACCTGGACATGGGGTGTTAGTCACTTCGACTTTGGTTTAGTCCACGCTCCCTTGTCCTTTTCCTTCTGTTGTTCGTCCTGGTCCTTCCCCCCTGCTTATGGCTCTGAAGCGTCTGAGGGTTTTGGAGTAGGAGCAGGGTTTAGTTGTGGTTGAGACTGGGTGGTTTCAGGGGATGCCCCTTTTAGCATAGCGACGAAGGCATTCGAGCATGTTTCTCCAGCTGGAACTTCTGGGTCTGACCAGTGGGTCCACTTCATTCCAGGTTTATCGATTGCTCCTGCCTTTTCTTTTGAGGCAGGGGATTTGGAGGATGGCTCGGCCCCGAGTCCTCGAGAGGAGGTTCCTAGCATGGGGGAGGGGTTGACCTGGGGGCACTTTGCCCTGTTGGACCCCGCTTAGGTTTTTGTACCCTCTGAGTGGGGGTTGTTGTTGCAAGGAGTGGGATCTTCTGTTTCTTCCTCGTATGAGTTGGATTTGGTGTCCTCCCCTCCCTCAGTTTGGTTCCATGCTCCCTTAGGTTCATCGATCCCGACGTTCCGGAGATTTTTAGCCCATCGCATTCCGCCTCGTGTGATGCGGGAGGCCATCGCATCTTATCTCCTATGCGACCTGGATTATGCCTCTATAATGGATCCTTCTTCTTTTGCATTTGGATTGTCTTTTCCTTACTGGGTTCGTAATGAGGTTCCGGAATCGTCCTGGCTTGCAGACTGTCCCTTTTTCTCGTAGGAGGCATGGCATTCGTTCTGTTGGTTCTATGCGTTTGAGTAGCCCGAGAATTGTACATTGGTCCAGGTTTCTTTGGGGGGAGGGGGAGGGCGACATTGAGCACCTTGATGCGTGCTTGTTCACCCCTACTGTTCCTCGGGATGTTGGCGTTGTGCAGCTTCGCGTGCAGGTGCCCTCCCTTTTGGCTGCGCTGGTCGCTGAGGACTTGCGTATCCATGGCCTGTTGGCATCAGTCTTGTGGTTCTTGTCTCTTTTCGAGCTCTCCTCGGATTGGCTTGAGGAGGACGTGGAAGAGCTTGGGGCCGATCATGGGTCGGGTGCATTGGACTCGGCGGTGTGTGGATTGTCTGCTCCTTTGAAGCTGTTTGCGCCGATTCTGCGGGATGCGACGATGCTGTTTTTTGCTTCCCATCTCGCATGTCGGCAGGCGATTTTTACTTCCTCTGTGGAATCTGCTCGGGGCCTGGCTCTTAGGTTGCCTTCACCGTTTTGTCCCTTGCTGTTTGCAGAGTCTGTGGTGGTACAGTATCTGCAGGTGGCTTCTTCCAGTTGTTGTACCATGTCTGACTTATTGGTTCTCCGGGGGACGCATGGTGGTCTTCCTGGACAGGTTGTGCCAGGGCTTTGGGTTCCTCCCATCGTGGTATGCCAGTGGTGCCAATTTCGGTGCTGGTACAGCCTTCGGTTGGTTGGTGCGGTGATCACTCTGTGTGGATGTCAAGTTCACATAAGGGGCATCGGCCCTTTGCGGTTCGTCCCATTGACGAGGCAAATGGGGGGGGGGGGAGAGGCTTGCGCTGTTTGCTAACGCCTGGACCCACGATTTGTTGGCCTTTCAGGTCGTTTTGTGCGGCCTGCGGTGGCGTTGGGTGCCCCCTTTCTCCTTCGGCAGGTTCGGGGTTGGCGGCAGGTCTCTTGTGTTCTCTCTCAGGTCATCTCGGATTGGGTTCGCTTGGGCGCGGTTGAAATGAACTCGTCCCTCCAGTGGGTTCCCGCCCTGTTTCCGGGGTTGTGAAACAAGACTGTGTGGACCTCAGATTCATTCTGGACTTGTCCTGTCTGAACCCGTGAGTTTATTGCCTCTTACTTTCAGAGGACTACTGTCCCAGGTCCATCTCCTTTTGAACTGGGTGCTTGGATGGTGTCTCTGGCCCTCAGAGACGCTTATTGGCAATTCCCAATTCATCTGAGATTCAGGGACCGAGTCGGTTTTATTGTGGGGGCATCAGAGTTACGGCTTTCGTTGCCTTCCACTCGGCTTGAATCTGGTACCTCGCATTTTCAGACGCCTTACCTGGGTCGTGGTGGCCCGTCTGCCTCTTTTAGGGATTCGGGTTCTGACTTACCTCAACGACTGGCTGGTGTGGGGCTCCCAGCCGTTCTGTGTGTGTGCTCGACAGGGATTTGGTTCTTTCCCCAACTCGCTAGGTTTGGGTTTCTGGTGAACTGGAGGGAGTCCCATTTGGTTCCCTCAGGTTCTGTCTTAGCTGGGTCTTGTGTGGGACTTGCAGACCACTTTCTTCTCTCTTCCTCCGGAGGCTCTGCTTCGGCTGTGGTCCCGCCTTTTGAATGTTTCTGGGGGCTCCTGGGTCATACAGCAGTTGCTCGAGGGTTTGTGTGGGAGACTGAACTTTGTCATGATGGTCTACCCGCCGGGTCGGGTTTGGCTTAGAGCCGTGAGGGTACTACGAGAGTCAACTACAAAGGAAAACTGACAATGAGAAAGCAGGAGACCGAGAGCATGGAGAAAAGCATAAAGTTCTGCTGTGAAGATGCAAGTCTCCGAAGGGAGGCGACACATATAAGTGCGGTCAGGAAAAACCAGGGAGTAGCCCACACCATCCGCAGACTTAGCCCCATCGGTGAAGACGGAAACGGAGCGGGAGTGTGAAGAAAAGTGCTCAAGAAAAAGGCATTTCAGAACCGTAGGAGTAAAAGCTTTAGTAATGCGGGTAAGGGATGTATAAAACTTTGGAAGGGGGACCCTCCACGAGCGCAAGGAAGGAACAATACGAGGAGAAATATGAGAAAGACGAATGGAAAGAGTCCTGAAAGCGAGATAGCCGGACAGAAAGAGGGAGATGAAGAGGAACAGGAACTACAGGAGGGGTAAAAGTCAAAGCATGACAGACGAGAAAGGAAGGATGTTGCAAGGACCATGCCAGATAGCGAAGACAGTAGCAATCACGGCGGACCTGGAGTGATAGTAATCCAGTGGCAACATACAAGCTGAGGACGGGAGTCGAATGAAAGGCACCAGAGTTGAGGCGCAGCCCAGTATGGTGCAAAGCATCAAGACTACGAAGAGTAGAAGAAGCGAACGAGTAAGCAAGGCAACCATTATCGAGTTTAGACAGGACGAGTGAGGAATGTAGAGAGAGAAACGTACGCCTATCCGCCCCCCCAAGAAGTATGGGACAAAACTTTGAGGGAAAGGATCTTGGAGCATTCAGCACGGAGGTAAGAGATATGGGCTGACCGAAACAAACAAGTGTCAAAGATTAACCCCAGAAGCTTAGCGGAATCCTTGTACACAAGGGGATGTCCATAAAGTGACAAAGAGGGACGAAGAATGACACACATCTGAGTAAAGGTCATGGCACAAGTCTTCGATGCAGAGAACTTGAAGCCATGATCGGTGGCCCAAGACGACACGACATCAATCACAAGTTGAAGCCACTGTTGAAGGAGAGGCAAATCATCCCCTCGACAGCAAAGGGTAAGATCGTCGACATAGAGAGCGGAGAAGACGCCAGAAGGATGGGAGGAAAGAAGACCATTGAGAGCAACAAGAAAGAGTAGTGCTCAGAACACTACCTTGGGTCACACCCTCATATTGCCGAAAAGGGGCAGAGAGAGTCGTATCAAGCCTCACTCGAAAGGAACGACGAGAGAGGAAGCTCTGGAGGAAGAGAGGGAGATTCCCACGAAGGCCAAAAAGAATAAAGTTGGGACAGGATATGATACCGCCAGGTAGTGTCGTAAGCCTTTTCCAGGTCAAAAAGGACGGCAACAACAAAGGTCTTCGCAGCAAAAGCAGTACGAATATAGACCTCCAAGTTCACCAAGACATCTGTTGTGCTGCGGCATTTGCGAAAACCAAATTGAGAAGGGGAAAGGAGGCGATAGTGCTCTAAGAAACCACATCAAACGAACGTTAACCATACGTTCAAAGATCTTGCAGACACAACTCATGACGGCAATAGGGCGGAAGTCCTTGGCGGGAAGACCCAAGAAACCCTGGTGTCTGAACAGGGAGGACAACAGCATCGAGCCAATCCTCAGGGACTGACGACGACTCTCAGACCTGATTAAACAGACGCAGTAAATACTGAGATGAGCACGGAGGGAGATGTCGAAGCATCTTATGGATGCCATCAGAGCTCGCCGCTGTAGAACGGCAGAGGGCCAGGGCAGACCGAAGTTCAAAGAGAGAGAGAAGGGATAGTTATAGGGAAGTCGAATATGACTGCAGAAATCTAAAGGACGATATTCAAGGACAAGTTTACGAAGAAGGAATGAATGAGGAAGATGAAAACCACAGCTAACAGTGTGCATTACAAGCTTGAGGAGGCCGTCCTCAACTTGAAGCACCGGGAACGTTTGCCTTTTCCTGAAGTGAGGCGCCAAGCTCGCCGTCTCCCACCTAATGCTAACGTCTCATGCTCTTCCTCTCCTCGTCCTTCCCGCCTTCCTTGGTCTCAAAATCGTTTCCGGGCCTTAGACCCAGACACGCCCACTGCCGCCACCTCTGTTCCATTGAGTTCTGTCCCAAAGGTTCCCCCTCATGGCTCTGGCTGGAGTTCTCTCTTCTTTCTACCCAGTCTGTCGTGTCTCCTGTGTCTTCTTCCTCGTCTCCCTCCGATCCTCCTTCCCGTCCTTCTCCGTCTATTAGCTCTCCACGCCGCCTGTCAGTGCGGGCTGATGTCCATCACTATTCCAATGGACATCGTGTCTGCTCTCGTTCTGCTTCTCTTGTTGAGAAACTCGAAACTGTTGTTGACCAGACCACACAATAGAAGGTGAAGAGACGACGACGTTTCGGTCCGTCCTGGACCATTCTCAAGTCGATTGTGATGAGGAAGTAGAGAGACGGGCAATTTATTGCCCGTCTCTCTACTTCCTCATCACAATCGACTTGAGAATGGTCCAGGACGGAACGAAACGTCGTCGTCTCTTCACCTTCTAGTGTGTGGTCTGGTCAACATTCTTTAGCCACGTTATTGTGACTCATCGCCTGCATATCGAAACTGTTGCCCCAGTACGTTGTTGCTGGGACGCCTGTCTCTGAGTCAGAAGCGTAAGCCTGGCTCCTCTCCTTCCTCCTCCCTGACAGGTAAGAAGGCTTTGCTTTCTTCCTCGTCCCCTTACTGAGTCTGTATAATAGGATCTGGGATTCGTCGTCAGTCCCTGAGGACTGGCTCTGAGGACTGCTGTTGCTGCGAAGACCTCCATTGTTGCCGTCCTTTTTGACCTGGAAAAAACTTATGACACCACTTGGCGATATCATATTCTATCCCAACTTCATTCTTTTGGCCTTCGTGGTCATCTCCCTCTCTTTCTCCGCAGCTTCCTCTCTCGTCGTTTCTTCCGGGTGAGGCTTGGTACCGCTCTCTCTGCCTCTTTTCAGCAATACGAAGGTGTGTCCCAGGTAGTGTTCTGAGCACTACTCTTTTTTTTTTTTTTTGGTTGCCCTCAATGGTCTTCTTTCCTCTCTTCCTTCAGGTGTCTTCTCCGCTCTCTAAGTCGACGAACTTACCCTTTGTTGTCAGGGTGATGATTCGCCACTCAAGGCCGGCTTCAACTTGCGATTGATGCCGTGTCGTCTTGGGAAACCGATCATTGCTTCAGGTTCTCTGCATCTAAGACTTGTGCTATGACTTTTACTCGGAAGCGTGTCGTTCTTCGTCCTTCTTTGTCGCTTTATGGTCACCCCATTGTGTACAAGGATTCCGTTAAGCTTTTGGGATTGATTTTTGACACTCGTTTGTCTTGGTCACCCCATATCTCTTACCTCCGTGTTGAATGCTCTAAGTCCCTTACCCTCCTTCGGGTATTGACTCATACTTCTTGGGAAGCGGATAGGCGCACGCACTGCTCGCTTTACATTCCTCTCTTGTCCTGTCTAAGCTCGATTATAGTTGCCCTGCTTACTCGTCTGCTTCTCCTTCTACTCTTTGCCGTCTTGATGCTTTGCACCATACTGGGCTGCGCCTCGGCTCTGCGCCTTTCATTCGACTCTCGTCCTCAGCTTGTATGTTGACACTGGCTTCCTATATCTCCAGGACCGCCGTGATCGCTACTGTCTTCGCTACTTGGCATGGTCCTTGCAACATCCTTCCTCTCGCCTCTGTCATGCTTTGACTTTTACCCCCTCCTGTAATTCCTGTTCCTCTTCATTCCTCTATCTCGCTTACAGGACTCTTTCCATTCGTCTTTCTCATATTTCTCCTTGTATTGTTCCTTCCTTGCCCCCGTGGACCCCCTCCCCATTCAGCTCGTTGATGCCGTGAGGTGGGCTTAGTGGACGGCTGCTGGAGTGTGATGCTCCTTGGGACAGTCCTCTGTCCTTTTGTGGCCTTGTGCTCCTGCTGCTGTCCTCTCAAATTTTGCTGAACAACTTTTCCTTCTGTTTCGTTTTTCTCCCACCTCTTCTCCTATCTGCTTGTCGTTTCCTGCCGACCTTTTGCGTGTTTTGGTTATTCATTTGGATTACTTCTATTTTGACGCCCGGGTGCTTAAGGAGGCATACTCTTGCACCCGTAGAACTGTAGTACCTAACGTCGAGAGCGAGGGGAACCTTTTATTGTCAATCCCCTTTTCGTCACTGAACCCGATCTCGACGGACTGATGGTTCTTAAGGTGGCGTTTGTGGGGCGTATACTCGCGACACACCCCTAGGAGGCCCCAGCATGATCGGCGATAGCTTCTTGTTGGGTGTCCTGCCTCTAATTGTGGCTCCATGGTGTCCATGGTGGGTGTGGGGGCACATTCGTGAATGAATGTTTATGGTTCATACCTATGTTGTGTTCTGTTCCTCCTTTACCTTCTCAGGCTCGTGGGGTGGGCGACCAAGCCCCCGAGTCAGTCCGTGTTGGAAGACCAGGCTCTGTAGCCTCCGCTGCATTGGGCCCCGACCTTGCTCCTCCTTTGGCCTCTCTGACTACTCCCCTCGGCTCCCCTCCCTCCTCTGTGGTTGGGTCGAGCCCCAAGCCCCCAGTGGTGACTACCTCGTCCCCTGGCACGGCTCCATCTCTAGTTGTAACTACTGCGCCTTTTAACCCCTCTCTCTCTGGGGGTTCTCAACGCCGTCCTCGACACGGCCGCACTCGCTCGATTCCTTCCCGTTCTGATGCCTATCAAGCCTTGTTTGGTCCTGCTTCATGTGGCCAAATACTTTGATCTCCCTCTTGATTCTGTGCCTCCTGACGAGTTCTCCCTCCATCGACATCTTGCTGATTCCGTGGATGCCTCGGTTACCTTCAACCCTACTCGTCTCTGTACACGTGTCGTTGCTGCTCCTTCTCAGGCTGCAGCTTCCCGCTTGGCTGCCTTATCCTGCCTTGGCGAGACCCCTGTTCGGGTCTCAAAGAACGCTCAGTTGATTGCCAGTGTTGGCACTATTCTCTTCCCGCCCCATGTTGCGACCGGTGTTCGGAATCTGCAGGACTGCCACGATGATATTCGGCATATCCTCGATGCCCAGGGCCATTCTGTCCTCCGGGTTGACACGTTTACTCGTCCCCCTCGTGGTCGTCGCCGTCAACCCCTTCGGGTTGTGAAGATTACCTTTGATGGTAGAACCCTTCCACCCTCTGTCATTCTTGCTGGTGCCAGGTGCTCTGTCCAGGAGTACATTCCTTCTCCTAGGATTTGTAACAAGTGTTGGAGGTTTGGGCATGGTGCCCTCTGCTGCTCTGGGACTGTCTCTCTGTCCTTTGTGTGGGGGCGAAGGTCACTCTAAGTCGGAGTTCACGCCTCCCCAGGTTCGCTGCCTCAACTGCGGTGAGGCCCATCCTACCTTCTCCCGTGCGTGTATCCATTACAAGCTTGAGGCAGCCGTCCTCACCTTGAAGCAAAAAGGAGCGTTTATCTTTTCCTGAGGTGAGGCGCCAGGTTCTCCGGCTCTCGCCTTATGCTAACATCTCTTATGCTCGCGTGTTGCGCTCTTTCTCTCCTCGTCCTTCCCACCTTCCTCAGACTCACAACCGTTTCCGGGCCTAGGACCCTGATACGCCCACTGCCCTCTCCTCTGTTCCTTTGAGTTCTGTCCCGAAGGGTCTTTCTCCTGGTCCTCTGTCTGGGTTCCCCTTCTTTCTACCCGGTCTGTCATGTCTTCTGTGTCTTCTCCCTCGTCTCCCTCCGATCCTCCTTCCCATCCTTCTCCTCCATGTATTGACTCTCCCCGCCGTCTGTTGGTGTGGGCTAATGTCCATCGCTCTCCTAACGGCCGTCGTGTGTGCTCTCATTCAGCTTCTCATGTTGAGAAGCTGGAATCCGTTGCCCGGTACATAGTTGCTGGGACGCCGGTCTCTTTAAGTCAGAAGCGTAAGCCTGGCTCCTCTCCTTCCTCCTCCCCGGCGGGTAAGAAGGCTTCGCTCACTTCTTCGGCCCCTACTACTAACTCTATTGCTCCTTCCCCTCCCGTTTCGGTGGTTGCGCCCCCTGTTCCTGCTATGGAGGTTTCTTTGGCCCTCGCTTCCCTCTCGGTTGCTGCCCTTGCTGAGGTGCACTACCCTCTTTCTACTCCCCCTCTTTCTGCTGCTGTCCTTGACTGCTCCTCTCCGTTGTCTCCTCCTCCAGATCCCGCCCGCCCACCTCTGGTCTGTTCTCCCGCTTCCTTCCCTCCGTCTTTGCTCTGTTTACCCATGCTCCCTAACCCTGACTTTGCTGACCCTGATCATCTTTAACGTGCTGTGTTGCTCTTTCGCCTTCGTTTCTTCCTTGTTCTCTGTTGTTGTCCTTTCTCTTCTCGTCGATGTCTATTCTTCAATGGAACGTTCGAGGTTATTACACCAATTTCCTCGAACTCCAACTTCTGATTTCGCGGTTTTCGCCCCTTTGTGTCTGTCTCCAGGAGCCAATGCTTGGTGCTTGTCCTGGTCGCTTTCGTGGCTATTCGCCTTCTTGAGCCGTTTATCCTCTCTTCTTCAATGTCTCTTCTGAATTCTGGTGAGCCCACGCATTTGGACTCTCGGACTCGCACCCTTTCCTGTCTTGATCTTTCTCTTTGCTCTTTTTCTCTTTACTTAGATTTCACGTGGCAGGTTCTTGATGACCTCCATGGCAGTGACCATGGAGGTCATCATTTCCCTATTCTTGTTACCTTTTTCTCTTTTCGCCCTCCCCTCTCCTTCCCTAGGTAGCAGTTTGCGAAAGCAGACTGGGACCTCTTTACCCTCAGCGCTGCTCTCTCTAACCTCTCCCTCCTACCTCTCCCTCGCTCTCTCCTCCTTTTTCATGACGCTGTCTTTGACGCCGCCCTCCGCTCTATTCCTCGCTCTTCCTCTCGTGGTCCACGGAAGTGCGTTCCCTGGTGGAATGTAGACTGTGCTCGGGCTGTCTGCTGTAAGCGTGCAGCCTGCAAGAGACACCACCGTCGGCAGACGGCCGATTCTTTCCTTTTCTTTCGGAAGGTGAGTGCAGTGGCCCATAGGGCCATCCGTACGGCTAAACGTGAATGTTGGGCATCTTATGTCTCCACCATTACGTCCGAAACTCCTCTGCCACAGATCTGGAAGCGTATCCGCAAGATAGCGCGTAAGTTCGTTCCCGATGTTTCACCGGTCCTTCACCTCCGTGGTACTCTTGTGGCGGACCCGTTGCAGGTCGCTACCGAACTGCGTTCCCACTTTTCTTCTGTTAACTCTTTTCTTCATCTTCCCCAATCTTTCCTTCTTCGTAAACCTGTCCTTGAGTCTCGTCCTTTAGATTTCTGCACTCGTCTTCAACTTCCCTATAACGATCCCTAATCTCTCTCTCCACTTCGTTCTGCCCTGGCCGTCTGCGGTTCTACAGCGGCGGGCTCCGATGGTATTCATTATGAGATGCTTCGCCATCTCCCTCCGTGCACGTCTCGGTATTTACCGAGTTTGTATAATCGGATCTGGGAGTCGTCGTCAGTCCCTGAGGACTGGCTCGATGCCGTTGTCCTCCCTGTTCGCAAACCAGGGTCTCTGGGAACATCCCCTAAGGACTTTCGCCCAATTGCTCTCACAAGTTGTGTCTGCAAACTCTTTGAACGAATGGTTAACGTTCGTCTGATGTGGTTCCTGGAACACCATCACCTCCTCTCCCCTTCTCAATTTGGTTTCCGCAAGTGCCGCAGCACGACAGATGTCCTGGTGAACTTGGAGATCTTTATTCGTACTGCTTTTGCTGCGAAGACCTCCGTTGTTGCCGTCCTTTTTGACCTGGAAAAGGCTTATGACACCACTTGGCGATATCATATTCTATCCCAGCTTCATTCTTTTGGCCTTCGTGGTCATCTCCCTCTCTTTCTCCGCAGCTTCCTCTCTCGTCGTTCCTTTCGGGTGCGGCTTGGTACCCCTCTCTGCCTCTTTTCAGCAATACGAAAGTGTGCCCCAAGGTAGTGTTCTGAGCACTACTCTTTTTCTGGTTGCCCTCAATGATCTTCTTTCCTCTCTTCCTTCAGGCATCTTCTCTGCTCTCTATGTCGATGATCTTACCTTTTGCTGTCAGGGTGATGATTCGCCTCTCCTTCCACGCCGGCTTCAACTTGCGATTGATGCCGTGTTGTCTTGGTCAACCAATCATGGCTTCAAGTTCTCTACTACTAAGACTTGTGCCATGACTTTTACTCGGACACGGGTTGTTCTTCGTCCGTCTTTGTCACTTTATGGTCATCCCCTTGAGTACAAAGATTCCGCGAAGCTTTTGGGGTTATTCCTTGACACTCGTTTGTCTTGGTCTCCCCATATCTCTTACCTCTGTGTTGAGTGCTCTAAGACCCTTACCCTCCTTCGGGTATTGCCCCATACTTCTTGGGGAGCGGATTGGCGCACTCTTCTTGCTTTACATTCCTCTCTCGTCCTGTCTAAGCTCGATTATGGTTGCCCTGCTTACTCGTCTGCTTCTCCTTTTACTCTTCGCCGTCTTGATGCTTTGCACCATACTGGGTTGCGCCTCAGTTCTGGTGCCTTTCGTTCGACTCCCGTTCTTAGCTTGGATGCTGACACTGGCTTCCTGTCTCACCAGGATCGCCGTGATAGCTACTGTCTTCGCTATCTTGCGCGGTCCTTACAACATCCTTCCTCTCGCCTCTATCGTGCTTTAACTTTTACCCCTCCTGCGGTTCCTGTTCCTCTTTACCACCTCCCTCTTTCTGTCCGGTTATCTCGCTTACAGGATTCTCTTTCCGTTTGTATTTCTAATGTTTCTCCTCGTGTTGTTCCTTCTTTGCCCCCGTGGAGAGGTCCCCTTCCGCAGTTTTGTATTTCCTTGACCCGCATCACTAAAGCTTTTACCCTTCCTACAGTTCTAAAACACCTTTTCCTTGAGCACTTTTCTTCTCACTCCCGCTCCGTTTCTGTTTTCACCGATGGGTCTAAGTCTGCGGAAGGTGTTGGCTACTCTGTTTTTTTTCCTGTTCACACTTACACGTGTCGCTTACCTCCTGAGACTAGCATCTTCACAGCGGAGCTTTATGCTATTCTCTATGCTCTTCGTCTCCTGCTTTCTCGTTGTCAGTCTTCCTTTGTAGTTGTTGTTGACTCTCGTAGTGCCCTCATGGCTCTCGGGTCCTTTAATCTGGTTCATCCGGTAGTTGTCGAGATCCAGTATTGGCTGTTTCTTGTTCACAGTAAATTTAAGTTGGTTGAGTTTGGTTGGGTTCCCAGCCATATTGGTGTGTCTTTAAATGAGCGTGCGGATGCTGCCACCAAGGAAGCTGTCCGCTCTTGTCCCATCTCTCGTAAAGGTATTCCATATTTCGACTTTTACCCGGTTATCCATTCCTCCATCCTTACCTATTGGCAGGCTTCTTAGTCGTCTGTTACTGGTAACAAACTACGTACTCTTAAATGTTGTGTTTCCTCGTGGCCGTCCTCCTACCACCGTAACCAGCGATCGGAAATGACTCTGGCGAGGTTGTGTATTGGCCATACTCGCTTAACCCATTGTCACTTGATGGAGCGCCGCCCTGCTCCTTTTTGTCCTAATTACATTGTCCCTCTTACGGACGTGCATGTCCTTCTTGAATGTCCTGACTTCCAGGACGAGCGTGTCTTGCTTTCCGACCGCCCCTTGCAGTCACCTGTCCCTCAATAGATTTCTTAGTGACCCGAATACTTTTGATATCGTTCGCCATATGCGTTTTTGTTCTTGTATTGGCATCCTTGGTGATATTTAGCACCCTCTGATTATTCTGCACATTTGATGGTGCTACATAGCCTTCCCGGTTTTGGGCCTTCCTTTTGATAATTACTTACTTGCCCCCGTGGAAGGTCCCCCTTCAGATTGTTTTGTACTTCCCTGACCCGTATCACTAAAGCTTTTACTCCGCCTACGGTTCTGAAAGGCCTTTTCCTTGAGCACTTTTCTTCTCACTCCCGCTCCGTTTCCGTCTTCTCTGATGGGTCAAAGTCTGCGGACGGTGTGGGCTACTCTGTTGTTTTTCCTGATTGCACTTATATGTGTCGCTTACCTCCAGATACTAGCATTTTCACAGCGGAGCTATATGCCATTCTCCATGCTCTCCGTCTCCTGCTTTCTCGTTGTCAATCTTCCTTTGTGATTCTCATTAACTCTCGTAGTACCCTCATGGCTCTCGGGTCCTTTAATCCTGTCAATCCCGTTGTCATCGAGATTCAACATTGGCCGTTTCTTATCTCTAGTAAATTTAAATCAGTGGAGTTTTGCCGAGTTCCCAGCCATGTTGGTGTTTCTTTAAATGAGCGTGCGGATGCTGCCACTAGAGAGGCTATCCGCTCTTGTCCCATTTCCCGTAAAGGTATTTCTTTTTCCGACTTTTATCCGGTTATTCATTCCTCCATCCTTGCCCATTGGCAAGGATGTTGGTAACAAACCGCGTACTCTTAAGCGTTGTGTGTCCTTGTGGCCTTCCTCCTGCCACCGTAACCAGCGGTGGGAAAGGGCTCTAGCGCCGTTGTATCTTTGCCATACTCGCTTAACTCACGGTCACTTAATGGAGCGCCGCCCAGCTCCTTATTGTCCAAATTGCGTTGTCCCTCTTACCGTCGTGCATATCCTTGTTGAATGTCCTGACTTCCAGGATGAGCGTGTCTTGCTTCCCGACTGCTCCTCACGGTCACTTGTCCCTTGGTAGAATTCTTAGTGAATCGGATACTTTTGATATCGTTCCCCTTATGCGTTTCTATTCTCGTATTGTCATCCTTGGTGATATTTAGCACCCTCTGATTATTTCGCACATTTGATGGTGCTACATAGCCTTCCCATTTTGGTGCCTTGTTTTTGATAATTACTTACTTGTAATGCACACACGTGCGGGAGAAGGCAGGGTGGGCCTCACTGCAATAGAGGCAGCGAGCCTGGGGAGAAGTGCACACCGACTTAGAATGACCCTCGTCCCCACACACAGGACAGAGAGAGACAGTACTGGAGCAGCGGAGGATGCCATGTCCAAACGTCCAACACCTATTATAGAGCCGAGGATAGGGAATCTACTCCTGGACAGAGCACCTGGCACCAGCAAGAATGATAGAGGGCAGAAGGGTCCTACCATCAAAGGTAATCTTCACAACCTGAAGGGGCTGACGGCGACGACCACGAGGGGGGACGAGTAAACGTGTATACCTGGAAGACAGAATGTCCCTAGGCTTCGAGGATATGCCAATATCATCATGGCAGTCCTGTAGATTCCGAACACCAGTCGCAACATGGGGCAGGAGGAGAATAGTGCCAACACTGGCATTGAACCAAGCGTTCTTGGAGACCCGAACAGGGGTCTCACCAAGGTAGGATAAAGCAGCCAAGCGGGAGGCTGCATCCTGAGAAGGAGCAGCAACGACACGTGTACCGAGACGGGTGAGGTTGAAGGTAACAGAGGCATCTACGGAATCAACAAGATGCCTATGGAGGGAGAAATCGTCAGGAGGCATAGAATCAAGAGGAAGGAGATCAAAGTATTTGGCCCACGAAGCGGGACAAAACAAGGCCTGATACGCATCAGTACGGGAAGAAATCGAGGGAGTGCGGCCGTGGCGAGAACAGCATTGAGAACCCCCAGAGAGAGAGGGGTTAAAAGGCTCAGTAGTCACAACAAGAAACTGAGCCGTGCCAGGGGACGAGGTGGTCACCACTAGGGGCTTGTGGCTCGACCCAACCACAGAGGAGGGAGGGGAGCCGAGGGAAGTAGTCAGGAGGGTCAAAGGAGGAGCAAGGTCGGCGCCCAATGCAGCGGGGGCTACAGAGCCCGGTCTTCCAATACAGTCCGACTCGGGGGCTTGGTCGCCCACCCCACTAGCCTGAGAGGGTACAAGAGGAACAATCGCCAACATAAAGACGCGAAGTAACACTTTCATTCACGAATGTGCTGCTACACCCACCATGGAGCCACAATTAGAGGCAGAACACCCAACAAGAAGCTATCGCCGATCTTGCCGGGCCCCCCCAGTGGTGCGTCGTGAGTATATGCCCCACAAACGCCACCTTAAGAACCGACAGTCCGTCGAGATCGGGTTCAGCGACGCAAGGGGGATTGACAATAAAAGGTTCCCCTCGCTCTCGATGTTGGGTACTACAGTTCTACGGGTGCAAGAGTATGCCTCCTCAAGCACCCGGGCGTCAAAATAAAAGAAGTCCAAAAGAATAACCAAAACAAGCAAAGCAAAAAGTCGGCAGGAAGCGATAAGCAGATAGGAGAAGAGGGGAGGGGAGAAAAACAAAACATAAGGAAAAGGAAAAGCGATCCAGCACAATTGGAGAAGACAGTAACAGGAGAATAAGGCCACAAAAGAACAGAGGACCGTCCCATGGAGCATCACACTCTGGCAGCCGACCACCAAGCCCCCTCACGGCGCCAACGGGCCGGATGGGGAGGGGGGGGGCCCTCTCCAGAAAGTCTCGATATTCACTCACCTGAGCAAATGCACAATTATAATGCTTCAATCGAGTGCCTGTTTTATGGGTATGCTTCGGTGACAAGGATCTGATAAACCAATGCAAGCGAGTCGGCTCTCCACAAAATGAACATAATCTGTCTAATGGTTGAACTCCTGACCCATTCTAAACATAAAAATGTCATATCCTTAATACTGATATTCCAATGATAGGGGAAACAATGCAATATTTTCATCCATCATGGTGTACAGCCCTAGTAATATGTCATCTGGAAAGTGGATAATGTCAACAACTAGGCATGTTATAGATAGCTTCATGTCCTTTAACTTGAGTGGGAGCTCGATTTCTCCCTTGACTGTTACTTTATTTCCTGAAACGCCTCTCAGAAAAGTTACAGGTGACTTTCTTACTGTGACATTGTGCTTACTTACAATATCTGTAAGACACTTTTCGGGCTCACCATAGCCCGTGCTACTTGGAACTTTTTGTTCCAAGTAGCAAATCTTAAACAACAAGAACATCTGTAAGAGCTGAAGGCTTGAAAATATTTATTTTAGCACCTGAATCAACAGACATTTAAAACTCTACCATATATACAAGGACAGATGCTAGGGGACCATCACTCGAAACTGTACAATTTACTGCTTGTAACTTATGTTGCCTAGATTGTCTGGGTCTGGTCTAGGTCAAATTCACTTGGGTTCTGTCAACATCTACAACTGGTCAATTGTCAGTGTCCTCCTCTATGAAGTGTCCAAATCTATTTTGGGTAGCTACTGAATCCACAGGGAGGGCACTAGGACTGGCTAAATTGTTTGGGTTAGAAGGTTGCATTGGGATTTCCCAAACGACATGGGGGTGAACATTCTGAGCTCCCGTGATCTGTGACCAGATATTATATTTGGAGTGATTATTTTAATTACGGGAGTGCTGATACTGTCTTAGACGCTGTGTACCTTGCCAAGACTTACCATGGGAGCTACGAGGTAGGGGATAACCCTTGCCAAGCTCTATAATCTGCAGTGTGGTAACCAACTTGTTTGATACTTGCAATATGGGAGCCTAGAGTTATTGAATTGATGAGGAGAGCGAGAATATTGTCTAGAGGGTGATGACCTAGAAGTTGACCAGCAGTCCTTTGCTAGGTGGTTGGTCTTGCCACAATGCCAGCACAAGACAGTGGGTGGTCGTGGACGTCTTGGCAAGTTATGAGGAAAATTTGACCGAGTTACGACCATTGGTGCGGTTCTGCGACCAAGAATTTTGTTAGTTTGTGGGAGGAGGGCGCTGAGGGCTTGCTACTACATTTACACTATCTGGGGGTGGCAATAGTTGGGCATTTTGGGGAGCTAATTTATCTGCCACATTATTCATAGCCACAAACACTTCTCTAGGTTCGTGTTTTTATTCAAAGTTTTGCTGTTCTAGGATAGGTTTGGTGTGTTCTAGGGCAAAATGCACTAATGTTCCAAAAGCTATCATTTTAGCCATTGCCACTGGGGTCAGTAATTTGTCTTCATTCACTCATGATGAGCTCAACATCACAGTCTCTAAAGCATACAAATACTGATCTTAACAACTAGTAAATGCAATATACGATTCACCAGGTTGCATGGTGGCATTAAAAATTTTCTTAACTAATCTGTATTGATCCAGGTCTCCTTTAACAAAACGACGGCAGGAAAAAATCTTTAAATGTTCCCCATGACTGGCAATGGCGTTTTCGTTGACTACAACATGTGTGTCACTTTTAGTGTCGTCGATAGATGACCTTGCGAATGCTAAATAATCATAATCAGAAGGCTTGGAAAATGAGCTTTGGCCTTCGCTTCTACTTTGCTAAACCATGGCTCAAGTATCCTTTTCTTGAGGTTATCTTGAGATGATTTCGGGGCTTAGCGTCCCCGCGGCCCGGTCCTCGACAGACCTCCTTTTTGTTACACGCCCGCCAGGAAGCAGCCCGTAGCAGCTGTCAAACTCCCAGGTACCTATTTACTGCTAGGTAACAGGGGGCATCAAGGTGAAAGTAACTCTGCCCATTTTTGCTTCTGCCTCCACTGGGGATCGAACCCGGGACCTCAGGGCTACGAATCTGAAGCGCTGTCCACTCAGCTGTCATAATCTTGATTCTCCTGCAAAAAGTGGAATATTTATCTCCTGCGCTGAACATTATTACGAGCAATGGCTTCATTTGAGTTGGAAGGAGTTGCAACAGGGTAAGACATTGTCACTTAAGTGGAATTTATATTGGAACGTAAATTATAATTAGGCACACTAGGCATAAAATAGAATGTACTCAAAATATCAAACTAGGCTCAAGCAAGTGAATGGCAAAAAATATCAATTTTATAATATAGTTAGGCAAAACACACACATGGAAATTAAACAAAATTGTAAATTAAATTTGCAATCTGGTATGAATATGACTTGAAATTGACTATGTAATTAATTGAACCAAAATATATGAAAATAATAAAAATATATATTTAGTATTTAAACAATGCAGAAACAATGTACACAAAAAGGGATCAACATGTAAATGCAGAAAATGGTATTAAAAACACAAAAATCAGAAACAGATACTTGACTCGGTTGGGAATCATTCAAGGAAAATTGAGCAATCAAATTAATGAAATAACTTGCAAATGTCAAGAATTTAAAACAATATTGACTTTCTGTAAAAGTTTGAATCAAATGGACTGGCGAAATAATACAAGTTACTTTGCTATTGGTGGCACAACTGGCAATTAACAAGTAAAATACTAAACACAGGTAATGTGAGGAGCATTTAATTTTTTAGCATGCTAAAGTAACATTTTATTGTAAAATACTGAAAGACTAAACTTCAAATTAAGGTCTGAGGAAAGTATAAAAAATAGTCAATTGTGCAAGTCCACACTGCTAGAAAAAAATATTTCTTACTGCACTGTAACAGAATGTACTTGTAAAACACTTGGAATATTACTAAAGGACAATGGAATTGCTGCAAAATACCAAAGAGAAGCTGTATGTGTGGAGTGGGCAGCCAACTCTGATATTTAACTAGTCACTGGAGGGGATTTATACACGGTACTCCTTGAGCACTTTACTTCTCACTCCCGCTCCGCTTCTGTCTTCACAGATGGGTCTAAGTCTGCGGACGGTGTTGGCTACTCTGTTGTTTTTCCTGATCGCACTTATATGTGTCGCTTACCTCCAGAGACTAGCATCTTTACAGCGGAGCTCTATGCTATTCTCTATGCTCTTCGTCTCCTGCTTTCTCGTTGTCAGTCTTCTTTTGTGGTTGTTGTTGACTCTCGTAGTGCCCTCATGGCTCTCGAGTCCTTTAATCCAGTTCATCCAGTAGTTGTCGAGATCCAGCATTGGCTGTTTCTTGTTCACAGCAAGTTTAAGTCGGTTGAGTTCTGTTGGGTTCCCAGCCATATTGGTGTGTCTTTAAATGAGCGTGCAGATGCTGCCGCCAAGGAAGCTGTCCGCTCTTGTCCCATCTCTGGTAAAGGTATCCCTTATTCCGACTTTTACCCGGTTATCCATTCCTCCATCCTTACCCGTTGGCAGCTTCTTGGTCGTCTGTTACTGGTAACAAACTCCGTACTGTGAAAGGTTGTGTTTCCTCGTAGCCGTCCTCCTATCACCGTAACCGGCGATGGGAAACTGCTCTGGCGAGGTTGCGTATTGGCCATACTCGCTTCACCCATGGTCACTTGATGGAGCGCCGCCCTGCTCCTTATTGTCCTAATTGCATTGTCCCTCTTACGGTCGTGCATGTCCTTCTTGAATGTCCTGACTTCCGGGACGAGCGTGTGTCTTGCTTTCCGACCGCCCCTCACGGTCACCTGTCCCTCGATAGAATTCTTGGTGACTCTGATACTTTTGATATCGTTCACCTTATGCGTTTTTGTTCTCGTATTGGCATCCTTGGTGATATTTAGCGCCCTCTGATTATTCCGCACATTTGATGGTGCTACATAGCCTTCCCGGTTTGGTGCCTTCTTTTGATAATTACTTACTTACTTACTTGTTTATGTCTGGGGCGACTGTGGTGCACCTTGTGGAAGTGACACGAAGCTTGAGCTGATGACACAGGAGTAGAGATGACGATCTCAAGAGATTGACAATATTGCAGAGATGATGATAATGACGAAATAAGCACAGGTGACACTCACTGGCTTGGCAAAGTTCACTAATGAGTGATGGAGCAATAGCGATGGCGGTGGTGGGGCTGTCCAATAAACACAATATGTTTTCTGACGTATTTATTTGGTAGCAGAAAGGTGACACTATTTATATAAAGTATTCATTTAAACATATAAAATACATATAAAGTGTGTGTGTGTGTGTGGAAAATACTGATAGGTATAGTCATTATTATCGTTGTGTATTTGTGTGTTTGGGGTGTTTTTGTGTTTGTATTAGTGTTTGCGTGTTTGTATTAGTGTTTGTGTTTGTTTGCAATATTTGTGTGGCAAGTGTGTTTGTGTTTATGTGTGTCAAGTGTGTTTGTCTGTGGTTGTGTGTGTTTAGTGTGTTTGTGTGTGTTTGATATGTTTGGTATGTTATGTTTGTGTGTGGTGTGTGTGTTTTTTGTGTGATTGTCTGTGATGGTATGTCTGTATGTGTGTGTGTGGTATGCTGGTTGTGTCTCTCTGTGTAGGTGTATGTGTGCATAGTATGTTTGTATGTGTTGTGTGTGTGTGTGTGTGTGTGTGTGTGTGTGTGTGTGTGTGTGTGTGTGTGTGTGTGTGCTTACCTATCTTACCTATCTGTGCTTGCAGGATCGAGCATTGACTCTTGGATCCCGCCTTTCCAGCTATCGGTTGTTTACAGCAATGACTCCTGTCCTATTTCCCTATCATACCTAGTCTTAAAAGTATGAATAGTATTTGCTTCCACAACCTGTTCCCCAAGTGCATTCCATTTTTCCACTACTCTCACACTAAAAGAAAACTTCCTAACATCTCTGTGACTCATCTGAGTTTCCAGTTTCCACCCATGTCCCCTCGTTCTGTTATTATTACGTGTGAACATTTCATCTATTTCCACTTTGTCAATTCCCCTGAGTATTTTATATGTCCCTATCATATCTCCTCTCTCCCTTCTTTTCTCTAGTGTCGTAAGGTTCAGTTCCTTCAGTCGCTCTTCATATCCCTTCCCTCGTAACTCTGGGACAAGCCTCGTCGCAAACCTCTGAACCTTCTCCAGTTTCCTTATGTGTTTCTTCAGGTGGGGGCTCCATGATGGCGCGGCATACTCTAAGACGGGTCTCACGTATGCAGTGTAAAGCGCCCTAAAAGCCTCCTCATTTAGGTTTCTGAATGAAGTTCTAATTTTCGCCAGTGTAGAGTACGCTGCTGTCGTTATCCTATTTATATGTGCCTCAGGAGTTAGATTAGGTGTCACATCCACTCCCAGATCTCTTTCTCGAATCGTTACAGGTAGGCTGTTCCCCTTCATTGTGTACTGTCCCTTTGGTCTCCTATCACCTGATCCCATTTCCATAACTTTACATTTACTGGTGTTAAACTCCAGTAGCCATTTCCCTGACCATCTCTGCAACCTGTTTAAGTCCTCTTGGAGGATCCTACAATCCTCGTCTGTCACAACTCTTCTCATTAATTTTGCGTCATCCGCAAACATTGACATGTATGACTCCACTCCTGTAAACATGTCATTTACGTAAATTAGAAAGAGGATTGGTCCCAGCACCGATCCTTGAGGTACTCCACTTGTTACTGTTCTCCAGTCCGACTTCTCGCCCCTTACCATTACCCTCTGGCTCCTTCCTGTTAGGTAGTTCTTCACCCATTCTAGGGCCTTTCCGCTTACTCCTGCCTGCCTCTCAAGTTTGTATAGCAGTCTCATGTGTGGTACTGTATCAAAGGCCTTTTGGCAGTCAAGAAATATGCAGTCTGCCCAGCCTTCTCTGTCCTGCCTTATCCTTGTTACTTTATCATAGAATTCTAAAAGGTTTGTTAGGCATGATTTCCCTGTCCAGAAACCATGTTGGTGCTTGTTTACAAACCCAATGCTCTCCAGGTGCTCAACAAGTCTTAGCCTAATTATTCTTTCAAGTATTTTGCAGGGGATGCTTGTCAATGATACGGGTCTGTAGTTAAGTGCCTCCTCCCTGTCACCTTTCTTGAAAATCGGTACGACATTTGCCTCCTTCCAGCAACTGGGCAATTCTCCCGACATAAGTGACTCATTAAAGATCATTGCCAGAGGCACACTGAGAGCCTGCGCTGCCTCTTTAAGTATCCACGGTGATACTTTGTCTGGTCCAACAGCTTTGTTTGCATCCAGTGTTGTCAACTGTTTCATTACCTCCTCTGCTGTCACCTCTATGTCTGATAGTCTGTCATTTAGGGTAATCGCTTCTAACAATGGGAGCTGCTCAGGCTCGGTTGTGAACACTCCATGGAAATTTGCATTCAGTACCTCGCAGATTTCCTTGTCGCTTTCTGTATATGCCCCTTCTGTTTTCCTCAGTCTTGTCACTTGGTCATTTACCGACATCTTCCTTCTTATATGGCTATGTAGTAATTTAGGTTGCTTTTTCGCTTTGACTGCAATATCATTCTCATAATTTCTTTCCGACATTCGTCTTATGTTAATGTAATCATTCCTAGCTCTGTTACATCTAATCCTGTTGTCCTCTGTCCTTTGTCTTCTGTACTTCCTCCACTCCCTCCTGCTTCTCACCTTTGCTTCCTTACATTGTCTATCAAACCATGGGTTATTATATTCCCTCCTGCTTTTTTCCTTTATTGTTGGAATAAATCTCTCTTCAGCCTCTTTGCATTTCAATATGACTTGGTTCATCATACCTTGCACTGTTTTTCCTATAAGCTCTTCCTCCCACTGCACTTCTCCCAGGTAGTCCCTTAACCTTCTGTAGTCCCCTTTTCTGTAATCAATTCTCCTTCCCCTTACCTCTTGACCGTTGGTCACAATTTTAAGCTCCATCATGTAGTCAAAGACTAGGACACAATGGTCACTGGCTCCTAGTGGTATTTCATGTTCCAACTGCTCGATGTGTGTGTGTGTGTGTGTGTGTGTGTGTGTGTTTGATATGTATTTGGTGTTTGTGTTTGGAATGTGTGTGTGTTTGTAAAGTGCTGATAAGTATAAGCATTAGACTAGTATTATGGGTGGTGTGTGGAGGCAGGCGCTGGATGTTGTGAGTAATATTATACAGGTTGGCCAGCTTGTAGTCAACTGCTGCCTATGAGGGAGGCCCAGAGTCAGTGTTCAACTCACTGCAGGCCTGGCTCAAATGCTCAAATTGCCAAGGTGATCATTCAGCAATAGATAAATCTTGTCCTCTGAGGAAAACATTTAAAACTCTTCGTACTAACCAACCTCGCACTCGTGCACAAACCCATTCTTCCTCAACCTCCCAAAACCCATCCCATCACCAAACAACATCAGCCAACTCCATGTCCTACGCCAGTACCCTACTTGCCCCTTCCCCCATCACCAGCAACATCATCATCTTCTCGAGAATAGGTGCAGTTTGCATGAAGGGTTTACCCTCCCGATGACTGCACCAGGACAAATGTAGGGAGACGCGTTGACGTTAAGGAGAAGCAAGTCAAAAGTGTTAGATGTGACGATCGTAGAGAGAGGAGTGGCGACGAAAACAGAGGTGGACGTTAGAGGGAGACTCCCCGCACCGGAGGGCGGGGTGACGAGGTCACGGCGGCAGCTGAGCAGACGTGAACTAATACTTCTCCGGGAACTGATATATCGGAAAGCGCAAGCGGTACGCCTCCCAAATCACCCACGTGTCATCGGGCACCTGGCCACCAGGCGGTGGCCTCGGCTGAGACATCTTTTCCGACACCCTATAAACAAACTCCTTCACCCGCGACACCCAGACAGTGGACGAGCACCACGGGACCGGAAGCACCCGGGCATCCCGATAAGGGCCCAACACCGGAACCCCACAGGGCACGACCCCAGCAGCTGGGACTAGGCTTCCCCCAGACCGGGGCAATGAAGGAGGGGGAACCGCAAGGGATGCAGGCGCGGCATCGACCCCACCACAGGGCACAGGAGCCGAGGCCTCCCGGCGCACATCTTTCCGCAACACCACGACGAGGTCCCGATCATCAGGGGCAACCCCCGACTGCGGAGATCCAACAGCAGGCGACGCAGGATAGGGAACACAGGTAGCCACCTCGCAGCCCCTCACAGCACCATCATCCTCGGCGGGGGGCGCCAGATCACCTCCTCTCAAGGCACACCACGAAGGGAAGATACACTCCGAGCCCGCCGCGAACGCTTCGAGACAGGCCGCACCACACCACTCCCAGCAGGCCCAGCCACCATATTCACACCCACACAGGCCACACCCGCACTGTCCGAAGAGTCCACAGAGGCCACATCACCCACACTGTCCACATCATCCAGGGAAGCAGCCTCAGAACACCGACGCGCACGCTTCTGCAAAGGGATGGAAAGAGTAGAACTACAGTCGCCAACACACACAGACTCGGCAGGCACCTCCTCCTGCCGAAGCACCCCCTCCAAAACAAAAGGACCCGTGTCCCCGGGAGCCGGTACCACATCCACAGACGGGGGCGGGACATGCACATCCACTGGGACATCCACCACACGCAGTGCCGGCGACGGCCCAACAGTCTCACACTCCGGCACAAAAACTACCTCCGGGACCACAGCAGGGAACAGACTGGACGTATAAGGCATAGTAACCGCCTCAACAGGCAAAGCAGCAGACAAGCAATAAGGCGCCTCAGGCACAGCACCCACTCCATCCTCAGAAACGTCTGAAGTCAACAGGGGTGGAAAGTCCTCCTCACGAAAAACATGCACCCTGCCAGTTGCTCCCACGTCGCACGCTGCAGCCAGATGACCCACATGACCACACCTGTAACAGGTGCGCTGTTGCCCATGATACAGGCAGCGGAGCATGTAACCCAACACGGACACAGAGGACGGAACACTACTCTTCAGAGACATGGTCGGGGTGCGGGAACCGTCAAGCATCCCAGTACAGTGCCCTGCAAGTACCTTGTCTCAACGAATGCTTAGCACAGTACCAAACCGGCCAAACACAGCAGTTAGGAGATCGTCGTTAAACTCGAAGGGGGCACCACGCACCGACACATACGTCAAGGCGACGCTGAGGTTCACTACCTTAACAGAACCGGCAGCATCAGGGAGAGGGTAAACACGCCCCCCTCACACAGCCCCAGAAACGCCTGAAATGCAGCCTGATGGCGAACCTTGACCACGGCGCGGTTCCGTGGTGCGACGCCCACCAATTCCGACAACTGCACATGGAGAACATCCACCAGGGCAACTCCAACCAACAAGTGGTCCACCGGCACCGTAAAAGCCAGACCAGCCGACGAGGTCCTCTTCAATGGAGACCGGTCTCCTCAACAGGCGTACCACGCCCACCCGGGGGCAACACCCCCACAGCCGTCACAGACACCCTCCGCACACAGCCACTAGGGTGGAACTCCCAGCAACATCACCACCCTACTACTGCACGTCAAACTCATCCCTCTCCACCTCTCTTCCCTCACCCACCACCAGCTTATTCTCTAACACGATACGAAGATACAGGATAAGATACCCATTGGACGAGCATTGAAGTGGGGACAGCTGAAGAGAAGTCGGTGAGAGGAAAAGCTGAAGTTGTAGAAAAAGAACCGGGGCTAAACCCAGCTGCATTTAGAGACTTGATGCTGGAACAACCCTACAATTGGCTAGGCGTTTGGTCGGGTCAGGAAGAGCGGCTGTAGCAGTGTTTCTTCATTCTAGGTCGTAACAGTCTGTCCTCTGCTGGTATTCACCTAGTATTCACCTAGTTGTGTTTGCAGGGGTTGAGCTCTGCTCTTTCGGCCCGCCTCTCAACTGTCAATCAATCAACTGTTACAAAACTAACTTTTTTTTCATTCCTCATTCTTGAGTGTTTTTCTTTTCTTCTTATTTCTTCTTCTTAGTTTCTTCTTCATTATTTTTTAGTTTGGCTTCTCGTCATCATTTTTTGTATTCATGGTAATCATTTGGTATAAGTTGTGGTACGAGAGAATCTTCGTCACATAGGGGTGTAAATTACCTGATGGTCCATTTCGAAATCGTCAGGGTCCGCATCTTTCTCAAGTCACAAATTTGTCTTGCATTCGAGGTTGTATCCAATGCTGCGCAGCCGTCGAGCCTCAGGAGAGCCAGGAGTTGTCTGACTTCGAACAGCGTCGAGTGCATGTTGGATTGCATTCACTTCATCAGTAAATTCAGAAGGCGGGACATCAGAAGGCAGGCGTTAAGCTTCAGTAACTCGTGTGGATGGCTTGGTGGAAGCAGGAGTAGATGTGGCCTCAGAATCTGGAGCAGTAGGTGGATGGTCCGACGAAGCTGATGCATTTTCAGGTATTTCTGGAGGAGCAGGAGGTTGGTCAGGAGTGGTAGCGAGCAATAGTGGCACAGGAGCAGACAAGAGGTCGGTAATCGTTGTAGCATTTACAGAGATGTCTGGTACAGTAGCTGAGGTAGAGGCCGTGACTTGAGCAATAGAGGTGACGACTTCTGCAGGAACAGTGAAAGTCGGGAGACCATTCGCCTCGTACAGTACATTTGAGAAGTCGTACGAAGTTTTAGTAGTTGGATCCAGCAAGCTTTTCTGCCAGAAATATCAGGGGGCGTACACCGAACTATTGACTGTGTTGGGAGCAGGCATCTGCGGTTTCTAAGATTGGCTGACTGCTTGGCCGGAGTGCGGTGGTGATGGCGGCTGAGTCGATTGCTGGCTGGGGGTCTAGGAGCAGGGGTCCCCATTGGCTTGCAGGTTGCACGGTATCTTCACAACCTCCCGGAAGCTCGGAGAATATGGCGGCTGGAACGTTAAAAATCGTCTCCGCCACAGAGAGTGGCGGAGGCCTGTCTGGCATCGGACATCATCTTGAGTTCGACTTGTCGTGTAGGGCACTCAGCGGAGACGGCAGTATGTTCACCTTCACAGAAAAGGCAGTAAAGACAGTCGTTGGTGCAGTTTTTGAAGTGGTGGTTCCCAGCGCACTTGCTGCACCGTTGGTCCTGAAATGTACAATTCTTTGTAAAGTCCTTGTAACTGTAGCACTTGTAGCATTTACGAAGCCGGTAATAATGTTCTTTGGTGAGCTGGCGATACCAAAGCACCGGAAGCCGTTGTTAACAGCAAAAGTAGCTTCCTCAGGCGATGTAAAGGTGACCTTCATGGTGGAGAGGTGGCTGTCATGTAGAGGAATGAACTTAACAGTGACACCAGTCAAGGAAGGGTTCTGCTCGTTAATGCTGGTGACGACGTCGGTGGCAGCTTTTTCAGAGAGTAGGGATCTCACTCACCGAACAAACATCGTCCTGGCTGCTAGGTAGTGAAGTGGTGATGTGAGGATCAGGTGCGCCTCCCGAAGAGCAGGGAAGGTGGTGGGGTCAAACTGACCCGTAATGCTGCTGGACTGCTAAACAGCTATGCCGCATCGCCATCCTCCATCGTCGACAACATCAAGTGGTGCAACAGTTGTTTTTGTATAGATGAAGTCTAGGATCTCTGACTGGGTATGGGTTCGGTCCCTTCTGACTCGCACCTTGATCCGGAAGATCATAGTACACAACGCTTAGTACCAGAGGGTTGCACTTTGCTTACGAGGCCTTCAGTCTCAGTATAATGCACCACGCTGGGACTGGGGTCTGACCTAGAGTAAAGCGCTGTGCGTCTGTGTGTGTGACACTACACTGTATGTTATTCTCCTCTTCAGAACCTCTCATATGAACGAGTCTACCTGTGTACATGCTGCATACCTGAAGGCTAAGGATAATGAGCATAACTTTGCTGATTATCTTCCCATTTTTCGCACTCACAATGGTCTCCCTAGTATCACTGTCCCTCCTTCTCGTCTCTTGCGCTCTAGTCCATTCTCACCTACAATCTTTACTCCACAAAAGATCATGACTTCAGCTGCTGAGAATACTGTAGTTCCCCCAGAACTTTCAACTAACCCCATCCCGACTGGTACAGAAAACGAAACCACTGACCAGACTGAAGACCCTAAACTATTCCAAACGCGCCTACCTAAGTCACACATACTCCCTACTTCTTCCTCTTCTAACATCGTCTCTGCTACTGCCACTCTCACTTCAAATGCTACAACTTCTGATACTTCTTACTTGGCCCCTGTCAACTAGCTTTCTGACACTCTTCGTCTCCCATTTGCTCCAATTATTCCGTCTGTAACCTGTCGTATCCCGCAACGAGGCTTGTTGTCTAACTCCCACTTCTTGCAAAACTCCCATCACTCATACCTCCCTCCCTCGAGCCACTCCCTTTCTACAAAATGCCTCAGAACTTAAATCACGCTGATCATCTGTTCATCTGGTACACGCACAAAATCCCACCAGCAACTTATCCCACTTTCAACATACATAAAGATTATCCAATTCAATGTTTCTCCAGTGTTTATCCAATTCAATATTTTTCCATTAGACATATGGAGTCTGACTTTATTTAGGCCGAGAGAGCTGATGTGTTATTATTAAATAGCACAAATGTTACAAACTTACATAAAATCAAACATTATGACTACTCCTCTTACCAGTCACCTGATGAAGCATATGAAGGAGTTGCCTTACTTATACGTTCTTCATACAAACATGAACTTTTACACACTTCTTGGCTTCACAAACATTTTCTTGCCATTAAAGTCCACACTCTTATGGGTGCTCTCATCATCTGCAAGACTTACATCCGTCCTAACTTACATACATACATAATATACATATACATAACATATACATACATATACATAACTCTGGCATTCCCATGCAAGACATCACTACTCTCTTCAACCACACTCACTTGTCTGTTTTTCTGCTTGCGGACCTCAATGCACAACACACTACATTCCACCACAATACCACAAATCAACATGGACAACAGCTTCATTAACTATTCCTTCAAACACATCTGTTCTTCCTTGGCCCTGGCTTCTCCACTGTTTTCATTTATGCAGGTTCTAGCAGACCTGATCTCATATTCACTAACAGATTTGGCAACAACCTACAACACATCATTTCACCAGGACTCATTACGGGCTCTGACCATATCCCATTATTTCTCACACTCTCCAACAATCCTATTCTCATCCCCAACACTCTTCATTTCTCATTCCATAGGGCAAACTGGGGCATGTTCAAACAACACATTGATGACACTGATCTCACTTATGAATGAATACAATGACAATCATCACACTGACATTGACACACAAGCACGCAACATACCGGACACCATCATCCATACTGCACACATCTCCATTCCTAAAACATCACACAAACTCCATTTCACATTCACCCCTTCTATTCGCACTAAACGCCTCTTAGCTTGTCAGCTTGTCGATTCTTACACACGTCGCTATGGACACGTATTCTGGGGCCTCACAACACTAAAAAAAAAACACATCCTCAACAGCCTAGATGAAGATCACACAAAACACTGGAAACATCTCATTGTACAAGTAGAACAACACAAAACTGACACCTCAGGAATTTTGGAAACCAATCAAACGCTTACAAGGAACAATTCATACACCATTTAAATACCTTCTATAGAACAGCAACAAAATCACTGAACCTGACGAAGTTCTCAACATTTTTAAAAATCATTAGGAACGTATTTTTCATCTACATCCTCCTGAACCAACTGCCCTTC
The DNA here is from genome assembly GCA_020271785.1 of Procambarus virginalis. Lineage (NCBI taxonomy): Eukaryota > Metazoa > Arthropoda > Malacostraca > Decapoda > Cambaridae > Procambarus > Procambarus virginalis. The sequence goes on from WNGS01162657.1 coordinate 29,511, forward strand.
CCAACACTGAAGTAGTTGAAAACTGGGTTCACCAAAACAGACACGAAACCACACCTGATGACCTCATCTACCTTAACAACCTCAACTCACGCACTGAACTACAGACTCCCCTGACTCCAGCTGATGTCATTAGCACTCGTCGTGGAGCCCTTGGTGATCTGTATTGGACATACTCCTTCCTGCGCCAACTCTGTTTCTATCATTACTGCTATCACTAACTTATTCAACGCCTCTCTTGCCTCTGGATAATTTCCTCTCTCATTCAAATCTGTTACTGCTATTCTTATTCCAAAACCTGGAAACCTCATACTGACCCACAAAATTACAGACTCATCGGCCTTCTAGAGACACTTAGCAAAGTCTTTGAAAGGCTAGTTAACATGAGACTCAGGACGCACCTAGAAGACAATGACTTACTACAAAACAGTCTGGCTTCCGGCCTCACCAGTCCACAAATGACTCCTTAAATATCATGACCAATTACATCAGCATCAACCATCACTAAAGACTTAAGACTGCACTCATCACTAAGGATGTTGAGAAGGCCTTTGACACTGGCATGACGGCCTCAAATTTAAACTATGCAACAACTATCACCACTAAACTTCTTTCTAACTACTTAGACAAAAAGACAATGAGAATTAAGTTCCTCTGACAACACTGACTGCTTCAACTTAAACGACGGTGTTCCCCAAGGTTTTGTTCTTGCCCCGACACTTTACATCCTAATATATCAACGACATTCCTGACCCTATTCATCGCACCTCCTTAACCATCTGCTATGCTGATGATGTCTCTCACCTTATCACCAACTACTCCATTGGCATATTATCACAGAAAGCACGAGAAGAACTCGATGTTCAACTCTAACAAATAAAAAATCACCTACTTTTTGTGTAAAAGAACTGCACGCCCTATTCCTATTCAACTCTATTCACTCTCTCCTAATCCTACTAACATCTCTGTGTCTCCTTCCATCACTGTTCGTGGCCTCACACTTGATCGACACCTTCTGTTTCACACACACACATTACACAGAAACATGCAATAGCTCTCCAGGCCATGAACAAATTATACAGACTTAGATTTGCCAAGCTTGATACAAAAACGTACCTCTATAAAGCACTTATTAGACCTCTCCTAACAAATGCTCCACTTGCTCTTTCCTTAGCCGCACCCACTATTAAACTGAAAACTTTAGAGAATTCAAAATAAAACACTTAGATGGACACTTAACACTCGATGGGAAGATTTCAATACCAACGAAAGCCTCCATGACAGTCCTAACATTTCTGCTCTCTGTGTCTAATGGAAATTTTTACTAGACAAACAGATTACCAGATTCCTCTCTTATCACGACCAACGCATTAACTTTCTTACTCTTAGGCACCCACGTAACACACACACAATCTCTTGTCTTCCATCCATGATCCTCCTCCTAACTCTGTTTTCGTTAATCTTTAGCTCTCAACACCTAGGTATCTATCAAAATGTACAGCTCTCAACACCCAGCACAAACCATCCGTAAACGTTCAGTCCTGACGCTTTGGAGCCAATCACTGGAATTATGTGAGTTTTGTGATGTCCCTGTTGTTGCTACTGAGACACTCGACTGAGTATTGCCTCAAATACCACACATTAACGACACGTAGCTGGGTTTAGCCCCTGGCTCTTTCTCTTCCTAAAATTACTTTTTCTCCCACCTCCCTCACTCCGTGTTATTCTTCCTCTGTCCCCACTTCCAAGCTCGCTCTTCGGGGTGTCTTATCCTGTATCTAGTTTTAGTCTTAGTCTCGACTTCATTCGGCTAGTCCAGAACATACCTGCAACTGTGGTGTGTTCCTGCCTGAGTTCACATTTGTCACGAGCACACTTGAGGCTTTGGTAAGTTCCTGACTCAGTATACCCCTACAACTTTGGCGAGTTCCTGCCTCAGTTTACACCTGTAGCTTTGGTGAGTACCTGCCTCAGTTTACACCTGTAACTTTGGTGAGTTCCTGCCTCAGTTTACACCTGTAACTTTGGTGAGTTCCTGCCTCAGTTTACACCTGTAGCTTTGGTGAGTTCCTGCCTCAGTTTGCACCTGTAACTTTGGTGAGTTCCTGCCTCAGTTTACACCTGTAGCTTTGGTGAGTTCCTGCCTCAGTTTACACCTGTAGCTTTGGTGAGTTCCTGCCTCAGTTTACACCTGTAGCTTTGGTAAATTCCTGCCTCAGTTTACATCTGTAGCTTTTATGAGTTCCTGCCTCAGTTTACACCTGAAGCTTTGGCGAGTGTGACGGACCTCGGCGCCATCTATGATGCCGGTTCCGAGTTAAATAGTTGACCCTCCCATCTTCTAGTCTGTTGTTCTGGAAGATAATGGAGTAGCGGTGACTGGTGCAGCCCGTCCCCCAAACAAAGTCCAAAAAGTGATTCCATCAGCCCGTCGGCTCCAAACAAAGACCCAAAAGGGATTGCATGCACCCGCCGAACCCCAGCTGTTTATGAATGAAAAATGGTTTACACACGACTCACAACTGATTTCGTTCGAACACTTCCAGAAAAAGTGCTTCACTGCAACCCGTCCTCGACTCAAGTCCATTACATTCAGCGGTCAACCCCACAGACGCATTCATAAATTTTAACATGCTGTTCATTCAAAACGGGAATTTTCTCAAGTATAAATTAATATTATAATATATTGGCATATTGTGTATATATATGCATAGGATAGGTTAGGTCAGGTGTTTAGGTTCTGTTGGCGATTATTTGTATTTGTAGTACGTGGGTGAAGCATTTATAGCGTTGTGGTTCGAACAAAATTCGTCAGTGAAGCACTTGTTCCGGATATGTTCGAACGTCAGCAGTTGTGAGTCGTGTGTAAACCGCTTTTCATTCATAAACAGGGGGTTTGGCGGGTGCATGGAATCACTTTTGGATCTTTGTTTGGAGGACGGGCTGTTCACTGACGAATTTTGTTCGAACCACAACGCTGTAAATGCTTCACCCACATACTACAAATACAAATAATCGCCAACAGAGCCTAAACACCTAACCTATGCCAATATATGCACAATATGCTAATAATTTATAATATTAATTTATATTTGAGAAAATTTACGTTTAGAATGAACATCATGTAAAAATTTATGAATGCATCTGTGGGGTCGACCGCTGGATGTAATAGACTTGAGTCGAGGACGGGTTGCTGTGGGTGTGTACTCGCCAGAGGGCTTGTGGAGTGCTGTGGACTTCACTGTTGGAGTGCGCTAGCCAGAGGGTTGGCAAATCGCTGGATACTTCACTGTTTGAACGTGCTAGCGAGTGAGCTAATCGGGCACTTGAAGACCTAGTCAGAGGGTTGTATATAGTAGTAGTTGTAGATAAAAATAAGTGATATTTTTAAGCGCAATTTCATTTCTTACCTTAAACATTACACTACATTTCCACCAAGGGTAGGCTCTCTGGACTTGATAAGGATCATAGGTTAAAACAGGGGTCTCCAAACTATGGCCCGCGGGCCACATCCGGCCCGCCACATAATTTCATCCGGCCCGCCAAACAAATCCCTGTGTGGTGGCCTTGAAAAAATTATTATCGTACGAATGGCATCGCAGAATTATTCAAAGCTGGGGCTGCTGACTGGTGGCGCTCAGCCCGAGTCAGTTTTCCTCTCTCTCGATAGTGTGACGCACAGATACTAGTACTGGTAGGTATGTGTTGTGCATTACAACCAATCAGTTGTGTATAACTGTATATTGTGGGGATGGAGGGCGAGTGGGGCTTCGCTGCTTCTGTTTCAGGGAGCACAAACACTGTACAATATTCTTTTCTCTGTACTTTGACAATACCTTTATCTTAGTTATACAAAATAGCAATAATACTATTGTAGCCAAAAATATTGCATGTTTAAAATAGTTAAAATGGTAACCATTAAGTTTATCAACGAAAGCTGTTGCCATAATATTTACCACTTTATAATAATATGCTATGCTTTTTAACACCACATACAAGCTGTTTTTTTCCTGTAGAATTTATTTCATTTATTTTACCCTTATGTTTTCAGATGTGGAAAAGATAAAGAAAAGAAAAGTGGACAGTGAGTGCCGTCAGTTCAATGACGAATGGAAGATAAAGTACTTTTTTGTGATAGCAAATGATAAAGCTTTATGCCTCATATGTAGAGACAGTGTTGCTGTTCTGAAGGAATACAATATTCGTCGGCACTATGAATCTAAACATGGCTCAAGTTATTCTCACATCACAGGAGCAGAACGCACTAAAAAGTTTGAATCATTTCAGCACAGTCTGCATTCTCAACAAGCTGTTTTCAGTAAGAAAAAAACTGAAAATGAAACTTCAACTAGAGCCAGTTACAAAGTTGCCTATGTGTTGGCCAAGAAAGGAAAACCTTTCACTGATGGTAGAATCATAAAAGAGTGTATAGTGGAAGCAGCAGGAGAGGTATGTCCAGAAAAAGTAAACCTCTTCAAAATGATAAGTCTTGGGTCAAATACTGTTGCTCGTAGAATTGAAGATTTAGGAGGCGACATAATTCGGCAAATAAAGGAAAAAACAAAAAGATTTTGTTGGTATTCTCTTGCGTTGGATGAATCAACTGATGTGTGTGATACTTCTCAGCTCTTTGTATTCATTCGTGGTGTTGATAGTGAATTTAATGTGACCCAAGAATTAGCATCAGTTCACAGCATGCACACCACAACAACTGGAGAGGACATTTTCAATTAAGTAAGTAAAACTATGACAGAATATAACCTGGAATGGAAACAAGTGCAGTGTGTGACAATTGATGGAGGAAAGAATATGTCTGGGACAAAGAAGGGTTTGGTTGGGCAAATTACAACAGCTTGTGAGGTTGGAGGATTCTCAAAACCCATTTTTTTGCATTGCCTTATCCATCAACAAGCATTGTGCCTAAAATATGTTGATATGTCTTGTGTCATGAAACCTGTTGTTTCTGTGGTTAATTTCATTAGATCTCATGCACTCAACCATCGCCAGTTCCGTGATTTCTTGAAAGAAATTGATGCGGAGTTTGTTGACTTGCCTTATTATACAGCAGTTAGATGGCTTAGTTGTGGAAATGTTTTGCTGCATTTCTTTGAGCTCAGATTAGAAATTGATTTATTTCTCAGAGAAAAATAAACCTCAGCCATTATTATCAGAATGTGAATGGATTTGGAAATTGGCATTTTTTGCAGATATGACAGGTCATATGAATAACTTGAATCTGAAATTGCAAGGCAAAACAAATTTGATCAGTGACTACTTTGTTCATGTCAAGGCATTCAGAGCAAAACTTGCGCTACTTGAAGGCCAGGTGAAGGTTAAGAATTTTGCTCATTTTCCATGTTGTGAAAAATTTCATGCAGAAAGTAAAGTTGAATTTCCTTTTTCATTTGCAAATGAAATAATTTCAGATTTGAAAAAACAGTTTCAGAAGCGATTTGCTGACCTTGATGCCAAAGCAAATGAAATCAGGCTCTTTCATAATCCATTTGACTGCAATGCTGAAAATCTTCCAACTCAATTTCAAATGGAAATTATTGATCTCCAGGCAGATGACAGACTGAAAGATAAGTATAGAGAAGGAAATCTGATTGAGTTTTATAAATGCCTGCAGCCAGATCAGTTTCCAAATTTGATAAAGTTTGCTTGTAGTTTTGTGTCCATTTTTGGTTCAACATACTTGTGTGAACAAACATTTTCCAAAATGAAGTATGTGAAATCTAACTATCGAGCAAATTTGTCTGATGATCACTTGAAATCAATTCTTACAATTGGCTCATCTAATCTGGAACCTGATTTTAATGAAATTTTGAAGTCAAAACGACAGTATCATTCGTCACACTAATTTGGTTGCATAAAACTAAAGGCAGGAATCTATTTAGTTTACCCTAATTTTTTCCAAAAGATATGTTTTAATTTTTCCATGTTTATACTTTAATATTTGAGGAAATTAAATTACTGGCACTGATTTTTTTTTTTTTTTTTTTTTTTTTTATTCCTTCGGCCCGCATAAATATGGGAAATATATAATGTGGCCCTTACATTGAAAAGTTTGGAGACCCCTGAATTAGACGGACGGTGCACAGGGGAAACCATGAGGTAACACTCACCTGGAGTTGACCTCATGCTCTGTAACACAACAGATGGCGCTGATCGTGGCACGCCCCTCACCAGAGGTCATCCACAACGACCTCTCTGACCGACCAAGGCAGGAAACAGGAGCCATTCATTGCTGCCACACCACCACCAATAGATGGCGTTGTCCACATACCCGCCAAACACACACCGAAACTACAACGTTGGAACAACGTTCGAACAAGTTATAACACCTCCTAACCAGTTATAACAACCAATATAGCAAGTTGTAACAACGTTCTAATATGTCATAAACACGTTAAGCCAAGATGTAACAACTTTATTACAAGTTGTAACAAGCGGAAAATAGAGACAGTTTCGATTTGTTTCCAGGGGATAGTGTCCAATATCAGGGGGGTTGGAAGGAAGGAATTATTAAGGGACATTACCATTATGTAATAATGTCATTATTACTATTATTATTATTATTAATAATTATATAATGCCAAGCCATTACGACTATATAGCACTGGGAAGGGATCAGGATTCAGGATAAGGATTTGGGATGGGACAGGGGTGGGGGGAAGGTGCCCCAATCACTTGGACGGTCGGGGATTGAATGCCGACCTGCATGAAGCAAGACCGTCGCTCTACCGTCCAGCCCAAGTGGACCAACTTGGGGGGTCAGGGGGTTGGAGTGCAAACTCATGGATGGCGCTGAAATTGCCACTACACTCCGACGCTGGTGATGATATCGTAACATATCCGATATCCTGTTTCCCAGTGCTCTAGAGAGCCTGCGACAGGTCTACAAGTGAGTTCTATTTAAATGAGAGATATATGAGTTCTATCCAAATATGAATTATATGAGTTCTCTTGAGGCTGTGATAGGGAATGTTTCATGCCCATGAGTCGACAAGTAGGCAATGAAAAATACTTTTGATGCCATCAGGAATATACACCTGTAAAGAGTATTGTGCTTCTCGATGCATATATACTGAGCTTACTTTTGTCCTAGACTATGAACAGGACTGAAGTATAATTTATGGTTGGTCGGTAGGCTATTGTAGGGGCCTTAATAACCCTCCAGAGGTTGATAGGCTCAACACCAAACTTACTGGTTGGTCAGTAAGCTATTATGGTGGTCTTAATTCCTTCAGAGGTTGATAGGCCTTAAGCCCAACACAAAACTAAACCAATCTTTGATCGCAGGAATGTAGGCGACATCGATCTGTACATAGGAAGGTTGTCGGAGCAGCCGGTGTCTAGAGGTGTAGTCGGCCCGACCTTTGCCTGCATAATCACCGACCAGTTTCTGCGGCTAAAACATTTTTTTTTTACATGCCAAAGCATGCTACACCAATACAATAAAAGTAATGACAAGAAAATAAACCAGCAGCCAAATTACAAGGTATTGAACAACAAGCACTAAACCAAACCCAACACAAACACAGGAAAATACGGAATTACATAGGTACAGTACAACAACAAACACAACAAGAAAATATACGTCACTCCGAATCGGACACAAAATCATCCATATGGTACATAGTAGGATAATCAACCCGAGGATACCGCCACCATTTGTCCCAGACATCCAGAGATGTCCTTCCTCTTCCCTCACAGCTGATATTCACGGCACCTTTTTGGTCCAATTTACGAATGAAAGGAGGTAGATGCTAATTTATGAGTGATGATTTATTATCCACAACTATTATGCACAATTTGTACTGTTTCTGATGTTTTACCACGAAGATTTAAGTAATTTAGGGAGATAGAATTCCCAGTATGATCAGTCCTCTTCCTCCATGAAGCACTTATTCATGGTGGTTTTAAATGTTACTATAAAGAGAAAACCAAAGAATTCGATCTAGTTTTTTATTAAACTCAATCTAAGATGGCAATCGCAAATGAAAGCAGATTGCAGACGGAGTTTTATCAAGTGTTAGGAATATTCAACGTGAAACGTGACGGCTGACGCAATCATCCCTTTTCATGTTCTAGACCTTCTAAACTTTCAATTACTAACTATTAGTATGGTTAGTAAGGTTAGTTCTTAACACAACGTATTTACCTTATTGTGTCAAGGGTTAGTATTTGGGGTGGAGAAAATTTCCGACAGACCCGAAAGATGCATTCATCAATTTTAACATGCTGTTCATTCAAAAGAGGAATTTTCTCAAATATAAATTAATATTATATATTAGCATATTGTGCATATTTAGGCATTGTTAGGTTAGATGTTAGGCAATAATCGTCAAATTCTGTTGGCAATTATTTGTATTTGTAGTACTTGGGTGTAGCATTTTAACTCGTCCTCGACTCAAGTCCATTACATCCAGCGATCGACCTCACAGACGTCCTCATCAATTTTACATGCTGTTCTTTCAAAAGGGAAATTTTCTCACACATAAATTAATATTATAAGATATTAGCATATTGATCATATAAAGCAGGGGTCTCCAAACTATGGCCCGCGGGCCACATCCGGCCCGCCACATAATTTCATCCGGCCCGCCAAACAAATCCCTGTGTGGTGGCCTTGAAAAAATTATTATCGTACGAATGGCATCGCAGAATTATTCAAAGCTGGGCTGCTGACTGGTGGCGCTCAGCCCGAGTCAGTTTTCCTCTCTCTCGATAGTGTGACGCACAGATACTAGTACTGGTAGGTATGTGTTGTGCATTACAACCAATCAGTTGTGTATAACTGTATATTGTGGGGATGGAGGGCGAGTGGGGCTTCGCTGCTTCTGTTTCAGGGAGCACAAACACTGTACAATATTCTTTTCTCTGTACTTTGACAATACCTTTATCTTAGTTATACAAAATAGCAATAATACTATTGTAGCCAAAAATATTGCATGTTTAAATAGTTAAAATGGTAACCATTAAGTTTATCAACGAAAGCTGTTGCCATAATATTTACCACTTTATAATAATATGCTATGCTTTTTAACACCACATACAAGCTGTTTTTTTCCTGTAGAATTTATTCATTTATTTTACCCTTATGTTTTCAGATGTGGAAA
>WNGS01162658.1:13189-36018 GCA_020271785.1 Procambarus virginalis
CCTTGCGTCCCCTCTCGCTTTGTGCGAGTTGAGGGTGCATCTGTCCCTTTGTCTCAGGGTAACTCTCCTTGTTTTTGCCTCCGTCATGCTGCTGTTGGGTCGGTGACACATTCGACCCTGAGTCCTGCGAGCTTTGTTGCTTGTTCGTGACTCCATTCACCCAGTCTGCTGATGAATTCCCTTGGGTGCAGGCAGCTCGCACGTTGCAGGGTAGTAGGTTGCAACGCGCTCGGGTTGTCGCTTTCCCAGACGCCCTGAGGCTGCCCCGCTTTGTGTAGGGACTTGGGGTTTTGGTCGCTTCGGCCTTGGTTCCGTCCATGCCCCCTTGTTTTGTTCCCCCTCCTGCTTCTGGCACCTAGGCGTCTGCAGGCTTCGGGGTCGGGGCGGGTTAGAGGTTTCCGAGATGTGGGCAGTTTCAGGGGTTGCCCCGTCCGGGGTAGCTGCGGAGGCATTTGAGTCAGTTCCTCGGGCCGGTGCTCCGGGGTCTGACTAGTGGGCCCCTCTTCTTCCAACTCTCTCGGCTGCCCCGGCTTTTTCTTGTGAGGCCGGGACTTTGGAGGTTGACTCGGCCCCGGGGCCTGATGTGGAGGCTCCTGTTGTTTGCTGTTTGCCTATCCCTTTTATCTTTCTCCAGTCCGTGCCCCGTTGCTCTTGGGGCTGTCTGGAGTGCCGCTGTGGGGAAGTCGCAAGGTTTTTCCCTTCGTGTTAAGGTAGGGGGAGCCTCCTTCGCCGCTCCCCTCCTCCTCCTCCGGCGTGGGCGCCCTGGCCGCCTCCGGCGGCTACGTTCTCATCGGCTTGCGTCATGGCCTTCAGCGCCTATGTTCTCCAGGTCAGTTGGTGCGGTCTGGCGTCTCCTTCATCCTGACTCTGTTTTTGTTTTTGGAAGTAGGAGGGGTGTACATACAGTGGTACCTCGGAACACGAGTGTCCCTGTATGCGAGTTTTTCGGAATACGAGCAGGATTTCCTCGAAAAATATCTCTCGGAAGGCGAGGGTTACCTCGGAACGCGAGTTTGTTGATACGTGTACAGGCCGACTAGCGCGTGGTGGCATGGCGATCGCGCCTCAGTTTACCAGTGTCTCGTGCCCAGTGACTATCCCACCTGAATTCTTCACAAGGATTTACAGTTTTTGTCGTTTTTTTGGCCATTTGAGCATAAAAGTTGTCATTATATATCTTGCCATGGGTCTCAAGAAAGCCATTGGAAAGGTTCAACCTAAGAAAATAGCTGTGAGTAGAGGCAGTAGAGGATGTCCCTTCTTGATTAAGAAAATGTGTTAAGTATGGGAAGAACTGCAAAGTTTTGTTGAAAAAACTCGCCCAGATAAAGCTGTAGCAGGCCGGTGCATTGACCTTTAAATGATAATGTGATGTCTTACTACAGACAAGTGTTAAAATGTAGGGAAAAACAAGTGTCATTAGACAAATTCTTAGTTAGACAAGCAAGTCTTAGTTAGACAAGCGTCGTCTCTTGGCTGGGGTTTTGTGACCAGTGCTCACCAGGCCAGCCAGGGGCGGTGGGGTCCGTCCTTCCATCGGGCTCACAGCACGGTACAGGAGTTCGCGGTGGTGTGGATGTCACTCCGGAGGATTCGAGTCGCTCGCGGGTCGACGATCAGGCTCCATTTAGACTGCTCCCCAGTGGTTCATTGTTTGAACCGTGGGGGTTCGATGCGGTCCTTGGCTCTTTGGGGCTGGTCGCTTTGGGTGACTCGTCTGCTGAGTTCTCGGGGTTTGGCTCTCCTGGCAGTTCATGTCCGGAGGGTTTCCAACGTGCTGGCGGACGGCCTGTCCCAGTTCCGTCCCCTTTCCACGGAATGGACGGTCGATGCTGATTCCTTGGCTGTGCTGGACGTTCGGGACTCCGGACGTGGATCTCTTCGCGTCGGCGTGGTCAAGGCTTCTCCCGGTGTACGTGGCGCCCTTTCCCGACTGCGAAGCAATCGGGGTCAATGCCTTCAGGCAGGACTGGGCGAGGTGGGGTTACCTGTACCTCTTTTCCCCGGTTCCGCTATTTCTCCAGGTCCTGACTCGCTTGGAGACTTGCCGAGGTCGAGTTATCCTTCTGGCTCCTTGGTGGCCGGCCCAGCCTTGGTTTCAAGTGCTGCTTGCTCGGTGTCCGCACCCAAGGGTCTTCCCGCAGCTCTGCCTCTTTCAGAAGATCGGTCCAGCCCTGTACGAGGCTGGTTCGATCTTCTCCTCGAGTCTTCAAGTCTGGTGTTTTTGACTCGGGTTTATCATTCCTTGTATGGTGCGCAGGTGGCTTCGTTGTTGGTCTCTCACCTGCGTGTTTCGTCTCAGTGGCAGTATGAGGTTCTGGCGTCCTGGCGGTCCTTCCGTTTTTTCCTATCACTGAGTCGGTGTTCTTCGGTCTCTAATAGGGTTGTTCTGTCCTTTCTCTCTTGGTTGTTTCAGGACTGTCGTCTTATGCCGAATACTGTCGCTTCGTATCGTGCGGCATTGGCGGAGCCGCTTCAGCTTGCTTTCTGTGCTGATGTTACTTCCGCCCCGTTTCGCAAGTTGTCTCGTGCGTTGTTTCACCTCTGGCCTGCCCATGCGCCGCCTGAGCCATCTTGGTCTTTGGACTATGTGCTCTCTTTTCTCTCTTTGCCTCGGTTTGCTGTGGCCCCTTCCGTTCGGGATTGTTTTTCTAAGGCTCTTTTTCCTGTTGGCTTTGGGTTCTGGGGGTCGGGGTTGGAGAGCTTCATGCTCTCCTCCGGCGCCGAGGTTTCTGCTCTTTCGGTCCTGGTGGTCGTTATGTTCGCTTGCAGCTGTCTCCCTCTTTTCTGGCGAAGAATGAGATGGCTGCGTTCCGGAGGGGCCCGTGGTTGTTGATGCTTGGTTGGTCAGGCCAGGGGTTCATCATGTGTTGTGTCCGGTTGCGGCTCTCCGCCGTTATTTGCGCGCCACGCTTCTGTTGCTGGGGATGCGCTATGGGTTGATCCAGTTTCCCTTCTTCCCTGTTCCCGGGCTCGGGTCTCTCAGGTTGTCCGCAGGGTTATTAAGTGTAGCCAGCCTGTGGTTTTTGCCCGGGCCCACGACGTTCGTAAATTTGCTGCTTTGGCGGCTGTCTTTGGCAACATGTCTTAGGTGGACATTCGGGCCCGGGTTTTTGGAGATCGTACAGGGTCCTGGCCGCTCGCTACTTGGTGAATGTTCCTGGGCCTTGTCGGGCCTGCGTTGCTTTGGGTCGGCAGTTGCAGCCAGTTGTCTCGACTTCGCGTTGAGGAGTGAGGACAGACCGCCGCCCGGGTAAGTCCCTGGTTTTTCCTTATCTTTGGGTAGTTAGCTCCAGGGAGCCGACGGGGCTCCCCCCATAGAAAACCAGCGTTGAATGTAATGAAACTCCATTTTCTGGGTGAGTCCCGGAGGCTCCCCGGCATCTCTCCCTCCCTCCGATCGGCGGTGTTTTTCGTGTTTTTGACATCTAGCCTAAGAACTAATGGCTGGTTGCTGACGGTGGGATCTGAGGCTCCCCCTTCCCACTCCCGGGAACTGGGGAGGGTTCCCGCAGACGGCGGCGTGGCGGCATGATGACGTCATGCTGGTTAGCTAATTTTTGTTTGGGGAGTTCTGTCCACCTGTTCGGTCTTCGGTCGCAATAGTTTACCAGAATAGGGGTTTGTTTTGGGGCGCCTACCTTTCTGGGTGCCTATCCCGGTCGATGGCAGACATAGAATGCTCCCAATCATACGGGGGGGTCTCTATAGGCCATTGCTCCTCGTGCCTCTCTAGAAGGGGCCAGGTTCTGGCTCGTGGTCCCCGGTAGGCAAGAACTCCATGCATTGACTGATGCCAGAAAGTTATACATATCCATTCAGCCTGGGCAGTCACTGTTGGCATTTAGGCACAATCCTATGTTTGTGCACAATTCTACACTAAGGAAACAAACATAGGATTGTGCCTAAATGCCAACAGTGACTGCCCAGATAGGTACAAGAGGAGTGTTGTTAACGCTTATGTCGACCGTGCTCTCAGCCACAGCTCAGAATGGAAGCAAGTCGACGAAGAACTCTGTAGGGTAAGGCAGGTCCTAGTCAACAACGGCTTCTCCAATGGTTTCATTGAAGACATCATAAGAAGGAAAGTAAAACGCCATGCAACCTCTGAAGAGACAACTAACCAACACCTATCCCCCCTATTAGACTATTTTACAGAACTTCTTCTCCACAGCTCATAAAATGGAGAGGAAAGGTCCTGAAAGATATGTTAATAGAAATGTTATCCCTACAGACAAATCATAAGAGACAACTAACGATTTACTATAAAACCAAGAAAACTGCCAAACCTACTCATGAGAAACTCTCCAGACACACAAGCAGAACGCTTTGAAAGAGACAAACGTCGTCTATGCCTTCAAATGTCCTCTTGGGGACTGTAAGCCCCAAAAACTCAGTATATAGGCAAGACACAACATCTCTTTCCAGGCGTTTAACATGCATAAGCAACAGGGCTCCATTAAGGNTACAAGGTAATTACCTAAGTGTAATTACCTAAGTGTAGTTACAGGATGAGAGCTACGCTCGTGGTGTCCCGTCTTCCCAGCACTCTTTGTCATATAACGCTTTGAAACTACTGACGGTCTTGGCCTCCACCACCTTCTCCCCAACTTGTTCCAACCGTCTACCACTCTGTTTGCGAAAGTGAATTTTCTTATATTTCTTCGGCATCTGTGTTTAGCCAGTTTATATCTATGACCTCTTGTTCTTGAAGTTCCAGGTCTCAGGAAATCTTTCCTGTCGATTTTATCAATTCCTGTTACTATTTTGTATGTAGTGATCATATCACCTCTTTTTCTTCTGTCTTCTAGTTTTGGCATATTTAATGCTTCTAACCTTCCTCGTAGCTCTTACCCTTCAGTTCTGGGAGCCACTTAGTAGCATGTCTTTGCACCTTTTCCAGTTTGTTGATGTGCTTCTTAAGATATGGGCACAACAACAGCTGCATATTCTAGCTTTGGCCTAACAAAAGTCATGAACAATTTCTTTAGTATATCCCCATCCATGTATTTAAAAGCAATTCTGAAGTTAGAAAGCATAGCATAGGCTCCTTGCACAATATTCTTTATGTGGTCTTCAGGTGATAGTTTTCTATCTAGAACCACCCCTAGATCTCTTTCTTTATCAGAGTTCTTTAAAGATTTCTCACATAATATATAGGTTGTGTGGGGTCTATGTTCTCCTATTCCACATTCCATAACATGACATTTATTAACATTAAATTCCATTTGCCAAGTGGTGCTCCATATACTTATTTTATCCAGGTCTTCTTGAAGGGCATGACAATCATCTAAATTTCTTATCCTTCCTATTATCTTAGCATCATCAGCAAACATGTTCATATAATTCTGTATACCAACTGGTAGATCATTTATGTAGACAATAAACATCACTGGTGCAAGAACTGAACCCTGTGGTACTCCACTTGTGACATTTCTCCAGTCCGATACATTGCCTCTGATCACAGCCCTCATTTTTCTATCAGTCAGAAAGTTTTTCATCCATGTTAGAAGCGTACCTGTCACTCCTCCAATATTTTCCAGTTTCCAGAACAACCTCTTATGTGGAACTCTGTCGAAAGCCTTTTTAGGTCCAGATAGATGCAGTCAGCCCAACCATCTCTTTCCTGTAATATCTCTGTTGCTCGATCATAAAAACTGAGTAAATTCGATACACAGGATCTACCAGATCGAAAACCATACTGTCTGTCTGATATTATATCATTTCTCTCCAGGTGTGCTACCCATTTAGTTTTAATTATTTTTTCCAATATTTTGACTATTACACTTGTCAATGATACCGGTCTATAATTAAGGGGTCTTCCCTGCTTCCACTCTTGTAAATGGAACTATGTTAGCCTTTTTCCACACATCAGCTACAACTCCTGTAAACAGGGATGCCTGAAAGATCAGTTGAAGAGGGATGCTGAGCTCAGGTGCACATTCTCTCAGAACCCATGGTGAAACTCCATCTGGACCAACTGCTTTGTTCTTATTTAGCTCTTTGAGCATTTTTCCACTTCGTCTCTAGACACCTCTATGTGCTCTATGTTGTTCTCTGGAATTCTTATTGTATCTGGTTCCCTGAAGATTTCATTTTGTACAAACACACTTTGGAACTTTTCGTTTAATGTTTCACACATTCTTTTCATTTTCCGTGAATCTATTTCCCATTTTCAACCTCTGAATATTATTTTACCTGCAATTTGTTGTTTATGAATTTATAGAATAGACCTGGTTCTGTTTTACATTTGTCTGCAATCCCTTTTTCAAAATTTCTTTCTGCCTCTCTCCTCACTGCCGTGTAGTTGTTCTCGCATCTTTGTATCGCTGGTATGATTGGGGTTTGGCCTCTTCCTGTATTGATTCCATTTTTGTGTCTTTTGGTCTCTGGCCTCTCGCACTTTCTGTCGAACCAATCCTGTTTCCTAGTTCTGCTTCTCTGTTTTGGTATAAATTTTTGTGCCTTTATCATATATTTCACAAAACTTGACATACATATCATTCACCTTCCTTGCCTAGCAACAAGTCTGTCCAATTATACTCTCTAAAAAATTTTCTAAGGTTGCCATAATGTCCTCTCCTAAAGTCAGGTTTTTCAATTGCATCGACCATCATATTTTCTTCCAGATTATAACGCATTGCATCACTTTATCGTTTGCAATAGAATGTTCTAGAAGAACATGGTATAAAATGTCACACAGGATGGTTAGAACGGCAACCAAAAAAAACTAGGTCGATTACACTCGTGTGTCAACAATATAATGGCTTACCACGAGATGCTGTTCTCCCAAATAGGCCTATGTGGCTATTAGAGAAAAAAATGAAAATTTAATGGCAAACATGTTTATACTATCCCCAGTCGATCGATAAGAATTGGATTTTATAGAAATATTTTTTTCAATGCCACTTGAGGTGCATTCAAGAGAAAAAAAAATGTCGTGCTCAAGCGACATATAGGTGCGAAAGTGCTAAATTTTGCGCAATCTAAAGGCGCTCATTTTGAACCACTACCAGGTTGATCGGATAAAATTTAAATTTAAACAATATTTTAATAAGCGACTCGGGACGTCGTCGCTAGAGTAGATGATGAGTCACAATATCGTAGCTAAAGTAAGTTGACCAACCACACACTAGAAGGTGAAGGGACGATGATGTTTTGGTCCGTCTGGACCATTCTCAAGTCGATCGACTTGAGAATGGTCCAGGACGGACCGAAACGTCGTCGTCCCTTCACCTTCTAGTGTGGTCTGGACAGCTAAAGTAAAATCAAGAGAAAAATGACGACAACGTAAGTTGTCGCTAGCGCACCAAAAGTGTTAAGTACTGGTGGTGGAGCACCCGGTTACCTGGTTTTCCTTCCTCCTTCCCGCAAACGAGGGAGAAGATGGGGCAAACTTGCTCACTCTATTTTCACCAATTTTAAATCCTTTGTTTACAGTCTTGGGGCGGGTTTTTTTTTTCTGTTTTGAGACTGTGGTCTGATTTTCTAACCAAGCAGTATTCTGTTTTGTTTCACCGACTTTATGGGTACCTTCCCTTAGTAGTGGCTGACAATAATAAATTTGCACAAGTTTTCCTAAGCCACTGCTCCCTGCATCTCTCTGAGGGTGGGCCAGGTTCAGGCTCATGGTCCCAATAAGCCAATAAGAATTCACAAACTGATGGCACCCTGTAGTTTGGTACTATATCATTATCATGGGTTCAGGAGCCACTGGAGCTCGCCCAGAAATTGGCGTTTCATTGCATTCAACGTTTTTTTTTTTCTCTCATCCAAGTATTTAATCAATTACTTCTAGCATTTCATTATGATAGCCTAATTTTGTCCACATCAATAAAAATTTTCCACTAGTTTAATATAATATTTTTCAAAATAAAATGATGAGGTGATTATCATGACTTTCACTATGATGAAAGTTCTTGTTGTATGATTTAGTCTATAATACTATTACTTGTATAGCCCTGAAATTGTGTGAGTAACATTTTTCAGGAGAATGGAGATGCCAGTGGTCGAACATTGAAAAGAGAGAATCCACACAAATACCTGCTGTATAAGCCCACGTTCTCTCAGTTGATGGTATTCCTGGCATCAGGCTTCAATGAGCTACCAGCTAATGGAGCCATGTTGCTGTACATCTCGGCTGATGGGGCATTCACCAACTCAAAGCATCCTCAGGACCGTGAGTTAATGATTAGGTTTGCAAAACATAATTCATGGTGTAAAAATTTAAGTATATTACCATCTAGAGCTCAGCAGATTCAGACTTGCACCAGTGTGCTGTAAATGTTATTACAGTGTTACCTTCACTTGCACTCTCATTGGAGAGAGAATAAGTATTTTATACTCATTTTTGCGAAGCTCGGTGTATTTTTTCTTGTGATGATCTGTCGGTGGCTTCCTGTCTCTCTGTCCTCGTTAACGCCACCCAATTGAATCATACCAGTCCCTTGGGTTTTAAATATCCTAACCAGAGAATCAAAACTGGTCCCCTTACAGTGGTGCATGGGATGGTGGATTCAAGATCACACTATTCGAAGAAATAGCTACGAGAAAGGTGATGAACCAAAAACAGAGAACAGCAAGGTAAAATGAAAGTAAAAAAAATATAAAAATTGGACCCCAAAATAAAATAGTATAGGGTAAGATTAACAAATACAGAGAATGGTAATCCAGTAGGCAACCTGTCCTATTTGTCTAAATTTACCTGGCAACCAAGGCAGGTGGCTACCTAAGCTGCAGGCCACTAACCAATCACAGGTCTGGTCAGTCAGTCTTATCGTAAATCCTGTGGACATTGTCCTGCAGGGGCCCTGCTGCTTGTGTATTGGTTTCACTTGTATATATCAGGATTTAATGTTCTACTGGATTTAACAGGCAATTTTGAGAAATATTTGGATCCTCATTTACCGATCTGAGTTTAGATCCTCATTAACCTTCAACCAAGGTTGGTTGACTTACCAACCTTGCCAATAGGTAAACAGCAGTTGTTATTGAAATTTGAGGCACAACTTGGCCCCATGCTATCTTTATCTTCTTGAGATAGTTTCGGGGCTAGTGTCCCCGTGGCTCGGTCCTCGACCAGGCCTCTTTTTGTTACATACCCCTAGGAAGCAGCCATAGCAGCTGTCTTAACTCCCAGGTACCTATTTATTGCTAGGTGAACAGGAGCATCAGGGTGAAACTCTGCCCATTTTTTTTTCCGCCTCCACTGAGAATGGAACCCGGAACCTCAGGACTACAAATTCGAAGTGCTGTCCACTCAGTTGTCAGGCGCCCTTGGTTTGCTAGGCCACTGTTTTCCACACAATTTCCCTGGAGTGACTATGGAAAGTACCAGCGTTACCCTGCAATGACAGGGAAGTACCCGAGTTTCCCTGGAGTGCCTGTGGGAAGTACAGTACCATTGTTTCCCTGGAGTGCTTGTGGGAAGTACCAGTGTTTCCCTGGAGTGCTTGTGGGAAGTACCAGTGTTTCCCTGGAGTGCTTGTGGGAAGTACCAGTGTTTCCCTGGAGTGCTTGTGGGAAGTACCAGTGTTTCCCTGGAGTGCTTGTGGGAAGTACCAGTGTTTCCCTGGAGTGCTTGTGGGAATTACCAGAGTTTCCCTGGAGTGCTTGTGGGAAGTACCAGTGTTTCCCTGGAGTGCTTGTGGGAAGTACCAGTGTTTCCCTGGAGTGCTTGTGGGAAGTACCAGTGTTTCCCTGGAGTGCTTGTGGGAAGTACCAGAGTTTCCCTGGAGTGCTTGTGGGAAGTACCAGTGTTTCCCTGGAGTGCTTGTGGGAAGTACCAGAGTTTCCCTGGAGTGCTTGTGGGAAGTACCAATGTTTCCCTGGAGTGCTTGTGGGAAGTACCAGAGTTTCCCTGGAGTGCTTGTGGGAAGTACCAATGTTTCCCTGGAGTGCTTGTGGGAAGTACCAATGTTTTCCTGGAGTGACTGGGAAGTACCAGTGTTCCTAAGTTGTGAAAGGTGTGGGTTCTTCATGAGCATTTCCTGTGCGTAGGTTTCCTGCTTGGCATTAATCCCTGCACTGTGCGTAGTGCCTTAACCCTGGTAATGTGCTGCTCCTACATGTAATTACCTAAGTGTAGTTACAGGATGAGAGCTACGCTCGTGGTGTCCCGTCTTCCCAGTACTCTTTGTCGTATAATGCTTTGAAACTACTGACGGTTTTGGCCTCCACCACCTTCTCACTTAACTTGTTCCAAACATCTGCCACTCTGTTTGCGAAAGAAAACTTCCTAATTTGTTTTTGGTACCTTTGTTTCCTTAACTTAAATCTTTGTCTTCTTGTTCTTGAAGTTACTGGTTTCAGGGATTCCAATTTGTCAATTTGGTCGATTCCTGTTAGTATTTTGTAAGTGGTGATTATATCACCTTTTTGTCTTCTATCTAATAGTTTTGATTGTTTAGTGCCTCTAGTCTATCCTTGTAACTCTTGTTTTTCCAGTTCCGGAAGCCATTTTGTAGCATGCCTTTGCACTTTTTTCAGTTTTATGTGCTTCTTGAGATATGGGAACCATACAACTGTTGCATATTCTAATTTCAGTCTTGAGGTCATCTTGAGGTTATCGTTATCCAGTCTCACAAAAGTTGTGAACAGTTTCTTTAGTATTTCACCATCCATGCAATTTAAAGCAATTCTGAAGTTGGAAAGCATGCATACACTGCTCTCACAATGTTCTTTGTGTTCCTATGGTGACAGTTCATTATCCAAAACCACCCCCTAGATCGCGTTCTTTATTAGAGTTTTTCATTTCTTTCTACATAATTTGTAAGTTGTGTGTGGTGTATTTTCTTCAATTCCACATTCCATAACATAACATTTCTGGTGGGGAGCCCCATCGGTTCCCCGGAGCTATCTAGGCTGATATGGATGTACAGTGGAACCTCGGGTTACGAACGTCCCTGTTTATGAGTTTTTTGGGTTACGAGCCCAATTTGTTCAGAAAATTTGCATCGGGATACAAGCATTGCATCAGCTTATGAGTTTGTTGATACGCTTACGGGCCGACCTAGCACATGGTGGCACGGCGATCGTGCCTCAGTTTACCAGTGCCTCGCGCCCAGTGACTATCCCGCCTGAATTCTTCAAGAATTTACAGCTTTTTGTTGGATTTTTGGCCATTTGAACATAAAAGTTGTTATATATCTTGCCATGGGTCCCAAGAAAGCCAGTGGTAAGGTTCAACCTAAAAAAATAGTTGAGTAGAGGCAGTAGAGGATGTCCCTTCCTCATTAACACTTTAGCGCTTTCGGCGCAGCGTTTTTTACGAGCGCGAACCTGTGCTTTTGGCGTCGCGCGCTTAAGCGGTAGGAGCGAAAAGTGTATACTCTTTTTACTGTCATGACACTAATTGTAGACCTACGTATTTAAATTTGGTATCACTGTGTTCGCAATAGAATTCTCTATAAGAACATACATATAAAATACTGCCAAACAGAAACTGTTTGAAACAGTTCAAACAGAAACAGAAGCTCTCGCCAAACTGTTTGGCGAGAGCGCCAAACAGCAACAAATGTTTCCACTCTCTTAATGATTGCGATGACCACATTTATCCTACATCATTGATTATGGTATCATTGGAACCGCAATAAAATTCTCTATACGGACATATGCATATAAATATAGAATCAATGTCGCAACCAACCCAAAGACGGTTGGAAGTGGCTGAAGTGTTACCCGCGGCGGCATATCGGCGCCATACAATTGTTATACCTAGATGAATCACTGCCATGCCGTTTTCTTTAATAAGCTCTTTGGTTATTAGAAAGAACGTAAATTTCATGGTGAACATTTTGAGACTAACTAAAATAAAATCGCATAATAAATAAAATTTATATAATTATTTAACCATTGGACGCCAGCCAGCGTCCAGAGGGCAGAATCAGGTGAAAAAGATTGGACGCTAACGGGCGTCCGCTAAGCGCGAAAGTGTTAAGAAAATGTGTGAAGTATGGGAAGAACTGCAAAGTTTTGTTGAATAAAACTCACCCAGATAAAGCTGTAGCAGGCCGTTGCATTGACCTTTTAAATGACAATGTGATGTCTTACTACAGACATGTGTTGCAAAGAAGGGAAAAACAATCTTCAATGGATCATTTCATTGTGAGAAAATCAAGCAGTGAGTCACAACCAGGACCTAGTGGTATGCAGGCAAAACGTGCCAGAGTGCACTCCAGAAAAATCTTTACTGCATGATGTTATGATGGAAGGGGGATTCCCCTTCCAAACAGTAACACCTCTCCTCCTCCTCACTATCTTCATACGCCAAGAGGAGTCATCAGCAAGGGTAAGTAATAACTTGAATATACTTTTGTAGTGTAGATTTGGATGAATTAGGTATAAAATTTAGTTTGAAGTGAAGTTTTTGGGTAGTCAGGAACGGATTAACCATTTAACTGCGCCAACCAAGTATTCTCGGTCGGCGGGAAACTGCGCCAACCAAGAAAACTTTTTTTTTTTCCGTACCCATTCTAAATGTGTGCGAGGTTGGTTGTGTACGAAATGGACTCTTAGGACCTCCAGTGAGAGGCAGCCATCTTCGAAAAAATTCCCAGAATGCCCAAGGGCTGCTGGCTGGGTTAGTACTGAGTAAGCAACCATGGGTGGCGCACGCGCCTCTGGCTCCCAAACACCTGTCCGACGCGGTGTTGAAAGATAACGCTCTGTCGGTGAAATTCAAACCTTATTGTTTGAAGAACATAAGGGTCATAATATTGACAAGACATAATCAGACATGTGAGCCCCTGTGCAAGGCAGCACAATCCAGGTAAAACAGAAGGTCCTCCAGCCTAAGGCCAATACAGAGGAGTCAAAGACTCACAAATAGACCTAAGTGGGCTCTGCACCCCAGTCATATGGTCTCTCTGGGACAAACTCTGGAACACACCAGAATAGATACATCAGTGACAGTGCTAGGAGGGCTCCCTGGAGACAAAAATAAAAAAATACATGCAGCTCAGAGCACAACAAAGCCATGCCTATGCAACAAGCCAGGTGGAATACACACATATGAAGCAAACTAAAATATAGAGCAGAGTTCAAAGCAAATGATTCCCACAGAAACAAGTCCAAGGATGGCCAGCAATTAAATTGAAGCAGAGGGGCTTGCCATGTTTGAAAGACCGGAAGCACTACTGTACACAGGGCACCAGTGGAAGAACTGGGTAAGAAGGGTGGCTGTTTAGGGAAGCCTGGCCATTTAGTGGCGGCATTCAGTATCGAGTTAAGAATTAATTTTGAATGTTTCTCTCTTTCCGTGTGAATCATTTGCAGACTTGTTTGGCAATATCAAAGCTTTGATATTTGACAGCCCAACAAATGTCTGTAAAGTTTCACCAACTTCCTGGATGCTTTTCCAGTGTGGTGGCAAATTATCACTTGCTCTATGCACCTCTGTGAGGGGGGGGGGGGGGCACAGGTTTTAGCACTAGTTCCTGTTAGGCCAAACTGAACTCACATCTGATGTGAGCCATTTACAAAGAACTATCTCAGTGAGAGAGCTTCAGGGAGCCAATGGGAGCTCCATCAAAAATAGAAATTTTTACCAATACAGTTTATTAATGATCAACCTAAATGGGTCTGAATTATATTGCACTGATTTTCCAAGTCACAGTGTATATACAGTACAGTACTTATATTCTTAAGTGTAATGTTTTAATTATTGATGTAATGTGTCTTGCTTCATAATACAGTACTTTCATCTCTTAACATATTCCAAATGCTGCAGCTGGCTATGATTATGGAGGCGTGGTAACGAACAGTAAAAGAGATCCTGAGCACACTAATAAACGTGCATTACAGCTCAAGGATATGCATTGCTTCTACCCTGGGGACCTATATGCTTTCACTCGCAAGCCTCTCTTCATTGTGGTGGACTCGGATAACTCGCCTGTGTTTGCAAACATGCCTCATTATTTTGGGCAACCTCTAGTTGTTCTCATGTCTCCACAGGATACCCCACCACAGTTCCATGGTGAGCACATCTGAATTTCCACATTTTCTCATTGAGATTCTTTCTGCTAATTTAAAGATTTAGATTACTGTAGTAGTTTTATATGTCGTAAGGCTGTTTCTAACAATTATTTATACGTTTGTTATTCTTTGATATTCTTTAAATTATATTACTGATGTAAATATTTTCTATTTCATTAACACCCATCACTGCTACATTCTTCGTATGCCTTTATTGTAAGTAATCATTCACTTGGTTATAAGCCTTAATAAATTGATTATAGGAGCTATCTTAAAACTGTTTGGGGTAATTAATAACATAACTGAAGACATTTTTTAAATTATATAGACCAACACATTTCAGTCATTACATCATCAGTAAACCATAATAATGAATTATTAAGGCTTATAACCCTTAAACCGCATCAGTCACTTGAAAACGATTGGCCTAGATGCTCTAATCACTTGAAGATGTTGAAAAGTTATTGTTAATTTGGATAAATGACAAACAGCTAGCAGATGATAGCGTTTCAGAGGCCATCCTTTGTGGGAAAGCAGCTAGGCATGATGATCATTAAAGAAAACAATAGCCTAGCTTTTCCACAAATGATGACCTCTGAAACACTATCATCTGCTACCTGTTTGTCATTTATCCAAATTAATAATAACTTTTCAACATCCTCAAGTGATTAGAGCATCTAGCCCAATGGCTTTCAAGTGTCTGGTGTGGTTTAAGGGTTATGATGATCTTAAATGATCGTGATGATCTTAAAGAAAACCCATGAAATGAGTGATGCAGATATGAAAGCGTTTAAGGCGAGCAAGGAATGGTTTAAGAAATTTAGAAAAACAAATGTTATTCATCATGTTGTGAGGTATGGGGAGGCTGCCAGCTCAGATAAATAGTAAAATACTAGAATGGATAAAACAATGATTAAAAACAAAGAAAATAAATGAGAAGGAATCTGATGGAAGAAATGTAGTGAGTGGAATATCACAGAACAACAGGTCCATTTTGGGGCCAACCCTTTTCTGGGGGGGGGGGGGGGGCCTACGGCTCCCCGGAGCTATCCATGGCTGATATGGATACCCTAACTATTTTGCATCAGTCGATGTGGGTGGAATTCTAGGCCTACCGGGGACCACGAGCCAGAACCTGGCCCCCTCACAGAGGCACGGGGAGCAATGGCCCATAGAATTGCACATGTGATTTGGAGCATTCTATATCTGCCATCGACTGGGACAGGCACCCAGAAAGGTAAGCGCCACAAAACAAACCCCTATTCTGGTTAACAACAAAGATCGACAAACGAGTGGACAGAACTCCCCAAGAAAAACGAACTAACAAGCATGACGTCACACGAGCCGCGCCGCATGTCTGCGCAGCTCCCCCCCGCTCCCTGGGAAGGGGAAGGGGGAGCCCCAGACCCCTGCCCCAGTTTCTCGGCTGATGGGATAGTGCACGGTCGTGTGGCTCCAGCTCCGGTCTTGTCTCAGTGCTGTGACTTGTTTTCAGTGCTGCTCTTATGGTGGTCGTGTGAGCTGGGAGTAGTATTCTCAGGTACTCGGGCTGCATGTGCTTAGGGTCACCTTCCCTGAGTGCCCTGTAAGTACCGCCCTTGGGGCTTGGGGTTATCTTCCACAAGTCACCTCGGGTCTATCTCTGTTGACTTTTCGCTGCTTGGCGTTTGGCCGCCCGAGTGTTTGGGGGTTTTCCTCCCTTGTTTACCTTGGGGTAAGTGGTAGTTACAGCACTGGTGGGGCGCAGGGCACTGCGTAGCTAGTTTTTACCTATGACAGCGGCCGGCTCTGTTCCCTCTGGGTACATTGTCCACTTGTGTGGTTCTTCTTTTATATTTTTTTTGCCTGGTAGGGGGGTCTGCCTTGTGTCCCCCCCCCCTTATGTTAGGGTCATTTGTGTGGTGGCACCCCCTGCTTCGCCCTCACGGGTGGACACATCCCGTGGGTTCAGCTTTAGCAGTTTGCTTGGTAGTTTGGGGCGCCGGTTAGCAGTGCCCTGCCTGGGATAACCCTTAGCAGACCCAGTCTAGGGGCCCTAGGAAACCCCACGGGGGCTCTCGGGTCCGATAGTGGAGACCCTTGCGTCCCCTCTCGCTTTGTGCGAGTTGAGGGTTGCTCTGTCCCTTTGTCTCAGGGTAACTCTCCTTGTTTTTGCCTCCGTCATGCTGCCTGTTGGGTCGGTGACACATTCGACCCTGAGTCCTGCGAGCTTTGTTGCTTGTTCGTGACTCAATTCACCCAGTCTGCTGCTGAATTCCCTTGGGTGCAGGCAGCTCGCACGTTGCAGGGTAGGTAGGTTGCAACGCGCTCGGGTTGTTGCTTTCCCAGACGCCCTGAGGCTGCCCCGCTTTGTGTAGGGACTTGGGGGTTTTGGTCGCTTCGGCCTTGGTTCCGTCCATGCCCCCTTGTTTTGTTCCCCCTCTTGCTTCTGGCACCTAGGCGTCTGCAGGCTTCGGGGTCGGGGCGGGGTTAGAGGTTTCCGAGACGTGGGCAGTTTCAGGGGTTGCCCCGTCCGGGGTAGCTGCGGAGGCATTCGAGTCTGTTCCTCCGGCCGGTGCTCCGGGGTCTGACCAGTGGGCCCCTCTTCTTCCAACTCTCTCGGCTGCCCCGGCTTTTTCCTGTGAGGCCGGGACTTTGGAGGTTGACTCGGCCCCGGGGCCTGATGTGGAGGCTCCTGTTGTTTGCTGTTTGCCTATCCCTTTTATCTTTCTCCAGTCCGTGCCCCGTTGCTCTTGGGGCTGTTCTGGAGTGCCGCTGTGGGGAATTCACAAGGTTTTTCCCTTCGTGTTAAGGTAGGGGGAGCCTCCTTCGCCGCTCCCCTCCTCCTCCTCCGTCGTGGGCGCCCTGGCCGCCTCCGGCGGCTACGTTCTCATCGGCTTGCGTCATGGCCCTTCAGCGCCTATGTTCTCCAGGTCAGTTGGTGCGGTCTGGCGTCTCCTTCATCCTGACGCTGTTTTTGTTTTTGGAAGTAGGAGTGGGTGTACATACAGTGGTACCTCGGAACACGAATGTCCCTGTATGCGAGTTTTTCGGAATACGAGCAGGATTTCCTCGAAAAATATGTCTCGGAAGGCGAGGGTTACCTCGGAACGCGAGTTTGTTGATACGTGTACAGGCCGACTAGCGCGTGGTGGCATGGCGATCGCGCCTCAGTTTACCAGTGTCTCGTGCCCAGTGACTATCCCACCTGAATTCTTCACAAGGATTTACAGTTTTTTTGTCGTTTTTTTGGCCATTTGAGCATAAAAGTTGTCATTATATATCTTGCCATGGGTCTCAAGAAAGCCATTGGAAAGGTTCAACCTAAGAAAATAGCTGTGAGTAGAGGCAGTAGAGGATGTCCCTTCTTGATTAAGAAAATGTGTTAAGTATGGGAAGAACTGCAAAGTTTTGTTGAAAAAACTCGCCCAGATAAAGCTGTAGCAGGCCGGTGCATTGACCTTTTAAATGATAATGTGATGTCTTACTACAGACAAGTGTTAAAATGTAGGGAAAAACAAGTGTCATTAGACAAATTCTTAGTTAGACAAGCAAGTCCTAGTGGTATGCAGGCAAAATGTGCCAGAGTGTGCATACCAGTGAAGTCTTCACTGCCTGATGTGATAATGGAAGGGGACTCCCCTTCCAAACAGTAACTCCTCTCCTCCTCCCCCCTCCTGACCATCTTCCATACGCCTACAGCATTCAACAGCAAGGTAAGTAATAACTTGAACATAGTTTTGTAGGTTTATTTAGATGAATTAGGTATAAAAATTTAGTTTGATATGGGGTTTTTGGGGTAGTCAGGAACGGATTAATTCATTTCCCATTATTTCTTATGGGGAAATTAGTTTCGGAATGCGAGTTTTCGGAATACGAGGCGTCTCCAGGAACCAATTAAACTCTTAAACTGAGGTATGACTGTACGTACTTGAGAACATGGAACGTAACGACCAAGGTGCCTGCTGCAGGGCTATTAGCCCATACATGGCAGCTCTTGTTCTCGCCACCCGATTCCTTCCGCGGTTCATGGGTGACTGTGGGTGGCCTCTTGGCCCTTATGAGGTGGCTCCTGCCTGTACTCATCTTGCTCCTCTCCTATGCTGGTCTAACCATGCTTGAGTTCGGAGCCCGGCCTCCACCTTGTTCCACGGTGCAACGGTGGAGGTGCCTGTTCGGTGGTGCGTTTTCCTGTGTCGTGGGTGTTACGTGCTCGTTTCCTTGTGCTTGGGGGTTGGGCTCTGCCTCTTTGTTCCGCCTCTTGCCTGTCGTTCACCTGACGTGCGGATTCTGTACTTCCTGGGCGCTCTCGTCTCTGCTCTTGGGTCTGTGTATGGGGTCGGCCCAGTGTGGGCTGCCTACTGTTCCATCAATTGCCTGTTACACTGCACACGTTTTTCTTCTACCATCCCTGTGGTTCGGTTGGGTACTCGGTTTTCCGCCTGTGTCCCCTTGTGTGCCACTCGTGTTCTGGTTTATTTTTATCTTCCCTGTCACTTCCTCGGGAAGTGTGGTGACGTTTTGCTGCGGTTTTGGTACTGCGGCTGCGTGTAGGGGTATGGTTGTGGCGTTTTGTTCAGCCCTTCTGTGCTCCCTCTGGGGCCCTTCTTCCTTGCCGGTCTTGCTGTGCCAGGCCTGGTTTTTCCTTGTTCCTTGGATTTGCTGTCCTCACCTCGTTGTCCTCGCCTCGTGGTGCTGCCTGTGTATGAGCTTGGGCTCTTGTTCCCCCCCCCCCCCCCCGCCCCACCTATTATTCGCTTCGGTTCAAGTTCCGGAGCCCAGTGGGCTCCCCTTCCTTAGTTTTTCGCGGCTGCCCCGGGGTTTTTCTTGCCGCTGGGGCTTAGGGGGACAGCTCTGCCCCGAGGCCTGCAGGGTGGGTTCCCGGGGCTGGGGTGGGGCTAACGTCGGGGTCCTCAGGCCCTGTTGGTCCCTGCCGGGGTTTTTTTCTATCCCTATCGGCGGGGCTTGCGGTTTTGTGGCGTGGGGTTTTTCCGTCCCCCTCTCTAAACAAGCTTTTTGGGCATCGGCCCCTCCCCGCGCTCGGTTCCTTGTCCATTCTGCCCGTTGCTTCCGTCCTGTCGGTGGGTGCTTTTCTACGATTTTCGCCCCTTTTTTCCAGGAAGGGCCTTCTCCATCATGTCCCCCTCTTCTTGGGGTTCTGCATGACTTTTGGTCTCGGGTGCGACGGGGGTTTTTGTGCCTTCGTCCTTTGTGTTTGCTTCTTTTTGTTCTCGAAGGTTCAGGATGGTTTTGCTCCTTGCCGTTTTCTGGTACGTCTGTCATCGTTGGTGGGGCTTCCCTCCGGTCCTTTCTTGGGCTTGTGGGCCCTCTTCCGGGCAGCTTCTGGGTGTTTGGCCTTCTTGTTCTTTTGGTCATATCTCTTATCTTAGCGCTGTCTCGGCACTGCTCGTTTTCCTGGGGGCGCTTTTACACATCTTAATGAGTGTCTTTTTGCTCCTGACCTTCTGCGGGATGTTGGTGTGGGGCAACTCTTTGTGTGGGTTCCTTCCATGTCGGCTGAACTTGTGGCAGTGGCCTTGCGCACTCGTGGCTCTTTGGTTTCGGTCCTGCAATTCTTTTCCCTCTTGGAGCTGTTATTGGATTGGCTTGCGGAGGATGTAGTAGCGCTTGGGGACGTTCCTGGGGCTGGCAGCTTCTGCTGCTAGCTTTCGGTATTCGTGTTCCTTTTGTGCCGTTTCGCAGGCTGTCTCATGCGTTGTTTCACCTCCGGCCTGCTCATGCACTGCCTGTGCCGTCCTGGTCTTTGGTCAGGGTGCTCTCCTGTCTTTCTTCTCCTTGGTTGTTGTGGCTCCTTCGGTTCAGGATTGCTTTGCTACGGCTCTTTTTTTTTCTGTTGGCGTTGGCCTCTGGGGGTCGTGTGGCGGAGCTTCATGCTCTTCTCAGGCGCAGTGGTTTTTTGCTCCTATGGTCATGGTCATAGGTTAGTTTGTCTACAGCCGTCTCCCTTTTTCTGGTGAAGGATGTGACTGCTGCTTTCCGGAGGGGTCCTTGGGTTGTCTCGACTTCGTGTTGCGGAGTGGAGCACCGTCCGCCTCCCGGGTGTGTCCCCTTGTTTTCTTAGGTAGTCTTTGGTGAAGTATCTCCGGGGAGCCATAGGGCTTCCCCCAGAAAACCAGCGTTGAATGTAATGAAACGCCATTTTCTGGGTGAGTCCCGGAGGCTTCCCGGCACCCTCCCGCCCTCCAGTCAGCTTTTTTTTTGCGATTTTGACATCCAGCCTCAGAATTGGGGCGGGGATCGCCGGCGCGGGGGTCTGGGGCTCCCCCCCTTTCCCCTCCCGGGGAGCGGGGGGGGAGCTGCGCAGACATGCAGCGCGGCTCGTGTGACGTCATGCTTGTTAGTTCGTTTTTCTTGGAGTTCTGTCCACTCGTTTGTCAATTTTCGTTGTTAATCAGAATAGGGGTTTGTTTTGTGGGGCTTACATTTCTGGGTGCCTGTCCCGGTCGATGGCAGAATTAGAATGCTCCAAATCACATGTGCAATTCTATGGGCCATTGCTCCCCGTGCCTCTGTGAGGGGGCCAGGTTCTGGCTCGTGGTCCCCGTAGGCCTAGAACTCCACCCACATCGACTGATGCAAAATAGTTAGGGTATCCATATCAGCCATGGATAGAGCTCTGGGAGCCTTCGGGACTCACCCAGAAAATGGCGTTTCATTACATTCAATGCTGGTTTTTTGTCATATAACCATATAATAAAACGCCATTTTCTGGGGAAGACCCAGAGGCTCCCTGGAGCTATCCTGGCTGATATGTACTTATTTAGCTTTCTTGCATCGGTCAAAGTGCATAGAGTTCTTGCCTACCAAGGACCACGGCCAGAACCTGACCCCCTCAGAGAGGTACGAGGAGCAATGGCCTATACAAACCCCCGTGTGATTGGAAGCATTCTATGTCTGCCATCGACCGGTCTAGCACCCTGGAAGATAGGCGCCCCAAAACAACCCCCTATTCTGGTTAAAATATTTCTATCGAAATAGCCAACTCGAAACACGAAAGAAAACGAGTGGACAGAACTTCCCAAATGAAAACTAGCAAAATACATGGAAACACTGCCGACCGGAGGGAGGGAGGGATGCTGGTGAGCCTCCAGGTCTCACCCAGAAAATGGTGTTTCATTACATTCAACGTTGGTTTTCTGGGGGAAGCCTCGTTGGCTCCCCAGAGCTACCTCACCAAAGATAAAGAAAAGAGGGAAGGACCTGGAAAGTGGATGCCTTGCATCCTAACTAAAAAATGAGACAACTGGCAAGCCGAAGGACCCTGCAGAGGGCCCGGGAGACGCGAACCCCAGAACAGGAAGGAAGGAAGGGAACCTGGGCAATCCAAAGCACCCTCTCGGCCACAGAGGCTAGGACGCGTAGAGAACAGCAGAGAGCTGCAACAGAACACGACACAAAAAGCACCCCTGGCTCGACCAACCAAGCATCAATAACCCAAGGACCCCTCTGGAAAGCAGCAGACCCAATTATCGCCAGGAAAAGAAGTCTGCTGCAAACGAACAAACCTACCACTAGGACCAAATGAGCAGAAAAACACCTGCGCCAGAGAAGTGCCTGAAGCTCCCCGACACACCCCCAGAGGCTAACACCAACAAGAAAAGAGAGACCTGGAGAAACCCAGAACCAAAGAGGCCACGACAAACCGCAGAGAACAGAAAAAAAGAGATCACCCTGTCCAACGACTAGGAAGGCACCGGAGGCACATGAGCAGGCCGGAGGTTAAACAATGCACAAGACAGCATGTGGAATGGAGGACAAGGAGGACAAGACAACCCCTATCTCTCCTGTTACTGTTCTTACACTATATACACACACTATATATACCCATGTACATATGTGTTGCCCATAGCGAACCACTAAGCTGCTATGGTGAGCAAAACAAGAGTGGCAGCCACACACACACAATGAGGCTACCTCAATTCTCGCCCTCCCTCCCTCACCAAACTTTCCTCCTTCCACAGTACTACGCACAACGCTAATTATAACCACAATCCTGGTCACTAATTCCTGTAAATGAATAATTGACCACACGTTTATTTTGAAAAGGAACCTAAGAAATCATTTGAAAATTCCTAGATGACAAAATAATGCTGTGGTGCTGTGAACATCGTGAACAGCATTGAATCACTGATAATTGAACATTGTACCTAGTCATTATCACACTCAGGCTCTTCTATAACACTATCATGGCTAAATGATACAAGTTATATATATATTTTGACATTATTAGGCGATGCTGTGGTCACATGCTGAACAGCAGTGCTGTGCGCTCATGCTGCGAGCGCCAGCCTTGGTTGCTCACACACTACTGAGGCTCCCACACCCGGGAATGTGGACCACGATTTTTTTAAAGATGGCGTCTGTTTACAAGAGCCCTGAGGAAGCTGATGTGAACCCCATGTAGCCGCGGGAGATTTGAATGGAACGTGAAAAATACAAATACCCGGAGGCGCGTTGCGCAAACCAGACGCGAGCCTGCAGGCGCCTTGCGCAGTTAAATGGTTAATGACCTACCAGAAAGAATACAGAATTATATGAACATGTTTGCTGATGATGCTCAGATACTAGAAAGATAAGAAACGTAGACAATTGTCATGCGCTTCAAGAAGACCTGAACAAATAAATGTTGGTGTCTCACCTCTTTCTTCTGTCTTCTAGTTTTGGCATATTAATGCCTCTTAACCTCTCCTCATAGCTCTTGCCCTTCAGTTCTGGGAGCCACTTAGTAGCATGTTATTTGCACCTTTCCAGCTGATGTGCTTCTAAGATATAGGCACCACACAACCGTGCATATTCTAGCTTTGGCCTAACAAATGTCGTGAACAATTTCTTTAGTATATCGGCATCCATGTATT
>WNGS01162659.1:6129-58197 GCA_020271785.1 Procambarus virginalis
CTGTTACCATAGTTCCTTTTACACTAATCACTTTATAATGGTTTTGTATCATACGGCATATCTAACTTTCCCTCTTTTTTTTTCTTTTTAACGAGAACAGTATCTCCAACCTTTATGAATTGTTCCTTTGCACGTTGATCATGAGCAATTTTCATTTTGCCCTTGGCTAGTGCATCCTTCTGAGCGAGACGTTTATCCGTTACCTTGGCTGGCATGACAGGTAGTGCGATCTCATAGGACGTCCAAATAAAAGTTCGCCAGGCGACTTGCCCAGTGTTCCATGCGGTGTTGCACGGTAGTTCCTGAGAAAAGCATACATAGCTTGTTTCCAGGATCGTCCTTCGGCATGAGCACAGCGTACAGCTTTCATGAGAGGTTGCATGAATCTCTCGACTTCTCCATTTGCTTGTGGATGTAGTGGCATCACACGGCGGTGTTTGAATCCAATATGCTCAGCAAAGTTGACAAAGTCTTGTCCATTAAATGGCGGTCCATTGTCCGTCTTGACAACTTCAGGAATGCCAAAGTTTGAAAAGATCTTGTCGAGCTTCGGGATGACAGCCTTTGCAGATGTGGAAGTGATGATTTCTACTTCTGATAACGTGAGTGATCATCAATGACTACCATCAAGTACTCTCCAGTTGGTAGCGGTCCACAGAAATCCATCGATACTTCCATCCATGGTGCAGCAGGTAGTGGTGAAGGTTGTAGAGGTGTTGGTCTTGAAGTATCCACTGCAGCTTGGCAAGGGACACAGCATCATGCATGTCCTTAGCTTGACGATCAATGCCAGGAAACCACACCTTTTCTCGTAGCAGCTGTTTGGTCCTTACAAGACCTTGGTGTCCTTGATGTGCAAGCTTCAGAGCACGTTGCTGGAGAACAGCTGGAATACGATACGAGTACCTCGCAGCACGGTGTCGCGTTGTTGCGTAACACTTATTCTGTCTGGATGCGTTCAAGTGCTTTGAATGCATCTTGGTCAACTCCTGAGGGTGGGATGCGTGGAAACTTTTTCTTAGTCAATGCATCCACTGTTGCTTGCAGAGTTGGGTCCTCTAGGGTTGCAGTACGGATTTCATCAAGAGTGAGAGCCTTAGGGACTGCATCACAGGTTACAGAGTGTACATATTCCTCGGCAACTTGCTGATGCTTGGTGATGGTGAAACTGTTGGCAGGATGTCGACTGATGTAATCAGCGGGATTGCCTGCACCCGGCTTGTATTTCACCGTAAAGTTGTATGGTTGCAGACGAAGAGCCCATCTCTCAATGCGAGCTGGTGGTTTGGACTTTGGATTATTGAAGATGGTCTCCAACGGTTTTGTGTCAGTGACTATCGTGGTAAAGGGTGCACCAAGCAGATACACATTGAAGTGTTCACAGCCCCATACAAGAGCAAGAGCTTCCTTCTCTGTCTGACTGTATCGTTGCTCAACATCTGTGAGAGAACGGCTGGCGTAGGCAATTACTACTCTGAATCTGGTTGACCAGGTTTGTGTTGGGCTAACACAGCACCTAAACCAACAGGACTAGCATCCACCGTTAACTCAGTGTCCATTGATGGATCAAAGTATGCAGCAGTCGCATTTTCTACTAGTGCATCTTTCACAGCATCAAATGCATTTTGCTCGACATCGCTCCAGTACCATGATGCATTTTTCTTCAGGAGCTCACGTAGAGGCTTCGTAATGGTAGCAAAATCTGGAATGAAGCGAGAACAGTAGTTTGCCATTCCCAGAAAACTATGTACTTCAGTGGATGTTGAAGGAGGTGCAGCATTCTTGATATCTGCAACTTTCTTAGGATCTGGAGACAGACCTTTGTCACTAAGTACATGTCCAAAGAATTCAATTTTATGTTGATTGAACTCACACTTTGCTCGGCTTAGCGTCAAATTCTTTTCTCGTAAGCGTTGCAATGTTGCACGAAGAGCTTTGTCGTGTTCAGCTTGGGTACGGCCATAAACAATGATGTCATCAGACATGTTGTCAGCATTAGGTATATCTTGCAATACCTGGCTGATGATGTGCTGGAATACTTCAGCAGCACTGTTAATACCAAAACTCAGGCGCTTGTACCTATACAGACCTCGATGTGTCGTAAACGTTGTGATGAATCGACTCTCATCATCAAGTTCAAGCTGATGATAGCCCTTGTTTAAATCTAACTTGCTGAATACAGTTGCACCATTCAAGCGGTATATCATATCATCTACAGTGGGTGTAGGATGGCGTTCACGCATTATTGCCTTGTTGGGAACACGCATGTCTACACAAATGCGTATCTCATCTGGATTCTTCGGCTTTGGTGGAGTGACAATTGGGCTTACCCATGGTGTTGGGCCTGTTACCGGTTCAATGATATCTAGTTCTATCAGCCTATCCAGTTCGGCATCGACTTTCTTGCGAGTATGGAATGGTTGTCGGCGATGTGGTTGGGCAACTGGAATTACATCTGGGTTGATATGCAGATGTACCTTGCTATCAGTATAACAACCTATGTATTTAAAGCGATCAGAAAATTCAGCAACAATAGCATCAACATTGTTTGCAGATTCCACTGCTACAGCATTAGAAAGCTGAAGTAGCCCCAATTTGGTTGAAGTCTTGTAACTGAGTAAGGACTCCTTTGCATTCCTAACAACATGGAATGTAGTAATGAGCATTGCATTCTTTGACTTAATCTCTGCAGTGAAAGTTCCAATCGCTGGTAAGACTACCTTTGAAGCATAGGCAGTGGCTTTGCCATTGTAGTTTTCAAGCTTTGGGAACTGTTTTTGAAATTTTTCATAGTGGCACTCAGCAATGGTGTCAATGTTTGATCCAGTGTCAATAAGAATTTTGAGACAAATGCCAGCAATGTATACTATAGTCTCTGGGTTGTTTGGAAGATCATTCCATTTGTGATTGATTGTACTCCATAAATATAATCACATTCACTGTCATCTGAGACTAGTTGTAATGAAATGTTGTCTTGTATATTATTAACATTCTTGATTTGAGGTGCAATATTGTGTTTGCCACCTCGACTCCTATGACTTGATCCTCGTACATTGCTTTTATTTATTGATTGTGGTTTCTTTAGTGCAGAACGACACATAGCACCAAAATGACCTAGTTTTCCACACTCATAGCACTTCTTACCTTGAGCAGGACAAACATTATCTTGGTGTGGGTAGTCTCCTCCACAATTGTAACATTTATTATTGACAACCTCTGATGTGAGTCGTTGTGACTGCTTGAGTCTTGTTCCATGACTCCAGTTGTGATGTGGTTCTCGGCTCAATTTAATGTTAGGTTTGGCATGATATCTTCTATGATCATGGTGTACTCCCTGAACCTTACATACTTCATGACTGTTAGTAACAGTGGCAGAACCGTTGTTGGCACTGCACTCCATGACACGAGCATCACGTGCAGCATCTTCCATTCGACGAGCCATGTCCAGTATCTTGGTAAGAGAACTTTCATCATCAACAAGTTCTAGAGCTTTTCGACGAAGACGTGTAGATGTGCATGTTTCAATTATTTGCTGTTTGATTTCTTTGTCAACATCAGCAAACTCACAATGGGTTGCTAAACCCTGCAGACGTGTATGGTATTGATCAACAGTTTCATTAGAGAGTTGTTTCGCTCTCCTGAAATGCATAATTTCCATAGCAGTATTTTGCCTTGGTTTGAAATGCTCAGTTAATTTGGCCTTGGCAGTGTCATAATCTTTGGCACCACCAGTGTCTTTCAGTGTATCAAAGATGTCACAAACTCTATCACCTGCATAATGAAGTAGAAAGGCACGCTTTCTTTCAGCACTTTTGATATCAGAAACTATCAACAAATTTTCAAACCTTTTAAGCCATTTGGTCCACCTCTGTGACAGGTTTGTCTGGTCACAGTCAGGATCAAATGCAGGAAACTGAGGTATATTTGCCATTTTTACTGAATAAATGTAAACTTATCACTTAAAATGTTCCTCAGAATATATAACACTTACTGCACTGTATATGCTAGTTAAGAATTCACTGTAATTACTTTAATTTTGCAAAGCACACAAGCATTTTAATGCAAAAGTTCACAACAGTGCACAATACAGCAGCAACTGACTTCTTACCTAGCCCTTGTGTACATGTGTTGTTCCTACTCACAGCAACACAGCAGTTGTCAGCACTTGGTACAGCAGTTGGTACAGCAGTCAGTTCACAGCGTGAAGAATTGTGTAGCACGAAGCGTCGTTTCGTAACCAAAACATCAGGTTTTGTACACTGCATCGAAGCGTCGTTTCGTACACAGCGTCGGCACACATGGATCGCAGATTCCTCAGTAAACAGCTTGTCAGCACATAGCTTGGAATGCACACAGCATTGGCCAGCACACACCAACGGCCAGCACAAGCCATGGGGTAGCACACAGCATCGGGTATGGTGCTCACAGCTCACAGCTTCTCCTTCCTCCTCCGGGGGCAAGACAGCATGCTCCTTCCTTGTGTTTTGTTGAACAAATACCTGCGTTCCCAGTTCATCCTCGTCGCCAATGTGGTATCTGTGTATAGCTGAGATAGTCTTGGTAGTAAGGTTGATGTAAAGTCATTCCTGATTACTGACTTTAATACTTATAAACAATTACATGACTAGAGCTCCCAAGCTGGTGTCGTCCTGTATGCTTTGTTTACCTTCTCTCCTCTGGCGTCTAGCCGCCGCACATAGAAAACGGATGGTACCATTTTCTGTGAACATGACAGAACCCACCACCTACACCAATGCAGCACCCCGGACATACTCGACCGTGAACCAAGCATTAAAAACCCTAGGAAAGGAGCGACGGAACCACCACATAGTATAAGACAGACGGCCCTTCAAAAAGCCCAAAATCCTCCTCACCCCATACCCCTCCATCCTACCAACCCACA
The DNA here is from genome assembly GCA_020271785.1 of Procambarus virginalis. Taxonomy (NCBI): domain Eukaryota; kingdom Metazoa; phylum Arthropoda; class Malacostraca; order Decapoda; family Cambaridae; genus Procambarus; species Procambarus virginalis. Next base: position 11,033 of record WNGS01162659.1, read on the forward strand.
AACAAAAAATATAGTCCGCTAACAACACCCCGAGCGTGTTACACACCCGCCTGGAGCCCCAAGGGAACGAAAAAAACTAAAATCGCAATAAATCGACTTGCACCCCTGGACCACAAAAGGCCGCAATAACATCCCGCAACCACCCAACCAAACCCTGAACCCGCGCACAAAAATAAAAGACGTGTAACTGAGTCTCGCACCCCCCACAATGAACACAATTATCAGAGGCGACCAAACCCAACATAAAGAGCCTCGCATTCGTAGCCAAGGACTTATCCAGATATCGAAAAACCAACTCAAGCATCCGTTGGGCAATTTTCGGCCCACTCAACGCCTCCCACATATTCCTCCAGTCGAAACAATCTTCTCTCTCAGCCCACAAATGAGATCCTTATACACCGAGATCTCCCGAAACCTATCTAAGCCCTGATTCAACAACCCATACAGGTGAAATAACTGTGCCTGCAAGACCCGCAATAGACCAAACCTTCCCGCCGCCACCCGCTTCGCCAGCACCCGAAAAAACGACCGACATTCCACCTTAGGCCACTCCCACCACTCCAGAACCGAGGGAAACGCCCCCTTCCGAGTGGCCAAGACAGCCCACCGGGTCCGGAACTGGGCACACACAACCTGGCACTTCAGTCACCCACAATTCAGCTTCCACCAGCCACGGCCAACCTGCACCTGGCTGCGAATCCCCACCTGCAACACCACCATGCAATGGTCCGAAAACCCCACGGGAACCGTCCGCAACGAAAAAACCGATCCACCCCCAGTAGGCACGTAAAAACGATCGAGGTGAGAGCAAGCCCCATGCGAGACAAAGGTGTACTCCAAAAGACCCCCTTGCAACACGGCCGCATCCCGAAACCCGCAACTCTTCTAGGTAGCAGTCAAAGCCGGCGAGATATTTGCCGGACGAAGCCTGTTGCTATCCCGCGCCGACGTAATACAATTAAAATCTCCCCCAAAAATCCTCTCCCTCATATCGTGCCGCAAAAAATGCAGCACGTCACGGGAAAAGAAAACCTCCCGGTCCCGCCTCTGTGCCGCCCCAGACGGCGCATACACGTTCAAGAGAAAGACCTCAGACCCCAAAAAGGAGACCCGAACCAACAGCACCCAACCACCCTCGTCCATCTCCGTGTGAAGCACGGAAATTGGGGCCCACTTAGAAAGCAGGATCAATGGACCTCTAAGCAAACCACGCAAAGGGTTTAACACCACCGTAAATCCCTCAGCGAACACATGTAACAACCCCACCTCCTGCACTTTGTGCTCCTGCACAAAAGCCACATCCACCCTGTGGATGGTCGAGCCAGGTAGCCGAGCGAGGGAGCCGGTCGGCCGAGCGTTGGAGCCGAGCGGGGGAGCCGGTCGGCTGAGTGGACAGCACGCTGGACTTGTGATCCTGTGGTGCCGGGTTCGATCCCGAGCGCCGGCGAGAAACACTGGGCAGAGTTTCTCTCACCCTATGCCCCTGTTACCTAGCAGTACAATAGATATCTGGGTGTTAGTCAGCTGTCACGGGCTGCTTCCAGGGGGTGGAGGCCTGGTCGAGGACCGGGCCACGGGGACACTAAAGCCCTGAAATCATCTCGAGATAACCTCAAAAAGATAACCCTCCACTCACACAGCATTGACATTGGGATCCAAGGCGACGGAGACGCACTCCCCACAGGGGGGCAAGATCAGAGTCCTTTCGTAACTTTACCACAAGGCTGCGATCATCACTGCCACAGTCCCCCTGATCCACCACTGCCCACTCCGGGCTCCGTACCCCAGTCGACCCACATACGAGATCACCAGGAGGGTCCACAACACACCCTCCACTGCCTGGCACCGACGGGGCCACTACGGACACCGCAACACCCTCACCATCACATACACCCGCATCAGGCTCTAACCTCCGCACCGAAGGCCCACGGTCCCCAGAGCGACCACTCCTGGCCATCTTCCGGCGCTTCGTTTGAGAGCCAGGTTGACCCGGGACAGCAGTCATTGAAGGACGACGAGAGGGGCAGCCCCCTTCCAAGAATTCATCCGCCTCCAAGGGCTCCACACCAAGGGCAGAAGCACACACCAATCCAAGCGCACCAGAATCTGGCGCGACATCACCCACCGGCGACAAAACAGGGCCATGCCCCACCGAAGCGTCAACATCTACGGCGATGGCAACTGGAGGAGGATGCACCTCCACATGTGTGACCACCGCACTACCGCCCACACCAGGGGGGGTTCACAGACACTGGACCCAGCACGTCAGCAACAGTGGGGCGCACTGCACCCACAACGCCAACATCACCGGCAGGTTCGGGGGGGGGGGGAAGTTCAACCTGGCAGGATCATCCCCCAGGTCCACACGGCAATGTAGAGGCGGTAAATCCTTATCCCGGAAGACACTGGCCAACCAGACAGTGCCATTACGGCAACCCGCAGCTTGGTGTCCAGCCATTCCGCACCGAAAACAAGTGCGCTCCTGTCCTGCATAAAAGTACTGCACTTTGAACCCCAGCAGCACCATCTACGACGAGATCGCCTTCCTCAGCTTCGTGGTAATCGTGCGGGTACCAACCAGGACGCCACGGAGACAGCCAGACTTCAGCACATTCGCCCGACTAGCGAGAACACTCCCAATATCCCCAAAGACCCGGCGGAGCAGGCTCTCCGGGAACTCAAATGGCAGCCCCCGCACCACCACAAACGTCACTGGAACGCATAAGTCCGTTACACAAACTGTACCCGCCGCGCCAGGCAAAGGTACAGTACGGCCATCAAACTTGTCCACCACATCCCGGTACACTGCAGCGTCAGTCAGCTTAACCAAGGCCCGACGATCCCCAGCCAGCAGCACACAACACACATCCGCAGCATGAACACCCAGCACGTCCAGGAGAGCAACCTCCAACAATGAGTAGTCCACCAGACCAGAGAAGGCCAGCTCAACCATATGCACACGTTTCACAGGCGGCATGGGCAACGCCATCCCGCCGGCCTGCGAGGCCAGAGCCCACAAAAAAACGCCACCTGCTGTGTGCACGCCAAACGTCCAGGGAAAACCGAGGAGCGAACGTAAACAGAACCGCTCCACGACTGCCAAACAGCCAATCATGATACACTTATAGGTTGGAGACATAGGCGATATTGGAGTGTTATCAGTTGATAACAGCCTAAGAGGTTGTATTGTTTTATAACTTTTCATGTATCTGTACTGTGTGTGTTATATTGTATTAAATGTTGTATGGTTAGATGGCGTTTGCTCTTGTCCTGGTGAGGCTTCCTGGCTAGAGAGAGAGGGAGAAAGATAGGGATATAACTTGGGAGATAGTGGACTATAACTAAGGGGGATTTAGAGATCATCCCACAGTAAGGAGAGTGCAGGGAGTCACAGACGCACATGAGCGGGTAGTACGCGTGACAAATAGGCAGTGTGAGCCGAACCCCTGAATAAAGGTGACGCTGAACCCCTCCTTCAGAACCAGACGCTTACCAAGGTGATCTCCTAAATAATTGCAAGCATTCCAGTGTTCTTTTCTGATCGACGGTAGAGGGAGTGTAGCTGCCGAGGTCGGCTGTTTGTTCTGTCAGGGAGTGATTGGGACCTCTGTTCGACGGTAAGCGAATATCAGGTTGGTTTTAATAACCAAGTTTCATTGCAGGTATAAAGAGACCTCTCCCAAATCCCTTCCACCCCACCCCCACCCCCCTGATATGTGTCAGTAAGTGTTACAAAACATGGTCTGGCAGAAAGTGTTACAAAACATGGTCTAGCAGTAAGTTTATAAAACACGGTCAAGCAGTTAGTGTTTCAATACAATGTGTGGCAATAAGTGTTACAAAAACGATGTGTCAGTGTTACTCTATTTGCAGTACGAGCGTAACGTGTCACTGTATTTTAACTACCAATGTAACGGCCAATATTCTATATTTGGACCATCATCGGAACTTTCCACTTACTGTATATGGACTATAAATGTAAGGTACCACTTCTTGAATTTGGACTACCAACGTTCCGTCCCACTTACAGAAATTGGACTAGAACGTAACGTCCCACTTACTGTATTTGGACTACCAACGTTACGTCCCATTTACAGTAATTGGACTACAATGTAACGTCCCACTTACTGTATTTGGACACCAACGTTACGTCCCACTTACAGTAATTGAACTACAACGTAACGTCCCACTTACTGTATTTGGACTACCAACGTAACGTACCAACATCAGTTTTACAATATTTATTAATTTGTTTTTTAATAGTACAAATACTTCTCATGACAGTGTACTGAGGGCTTTCTTCATCTCCCTCTCCTCACTTACGTTTCCCTTGAACTCATCAGACTCTGTGTTAACTCATTCTCTTTCAACGGTAAATTCTTCTCTCAAACTTTCGGTGTCGCTGTGGGTTCCCCTCTCTCCCCTGTTCTTGCCAATCACTATATATAGAATATTTCGAACCTGTTCTTCTTCTCATTATGAATACTCGTTCCTCTGGCTTCGATATGTTGATGACATTTTTGATTTATGGCCTCATGAATTTAGTCATTTCCAGCCTTTCCTATCCTCTCGTAACAATCTGGCTCCTTCTATCCAGTCCTAAGTTGAATGGGAATCTAATTTCCTCCTTCCTTTTCTTGACGTTCACGTTCACAGTTCTTTTTCTCTGTCTACCGCAAACCCATGCAATGTGGTATGTACATTCATTTCTTTGCCTTCCATCCTCCTTCTGGTAAGAAAAGTGTCCTCGTCTCTCTCTCGTTCTCTCCCTCTTCCTCTGTGCTCTACGCATGTCACCCTCAATTTCTTGATTCTGAAATTTCCCTTATTTACAAATCTTTTTCTCGCCTTGGTTACCCCTTACTTTTTATCAACTGTGCCTATTCTCAAGCTAAACGAGTTTTTTCATCCTAAACCTTCTTCCAACACTACTACAACTGTGCTCTGCCATCCCTTCATATCTGAACTCAAAACTTTTACTGATACTCTTCGTCCTCTTGACATAAAGCTCGCCTTTCGACAAACAAACACTCTTCGAACCAATCTGGCTCACACTTCTCCCCCTGTTTCTAATGCACCTGGTGTCTACTCCATTTCCTGTTCGTCTTGTCCTCTCCAATACTTTTGGGGAAACTGGCCGTAGACTAAATGACAGACTTAAGGAGCAGAAAAGAATTGTTAAATTTGCAGACACAAACAATGCTCTCTTCTGTCATCTTAGGAACTCTAATCTTCCTACTGATTGGTTTTCTTCTATAAAAATCTTTCCTGCCTCTACTCTTCACAGACACCGTCTTGTCGAATCGGCTGTGATACACAACCTACTCAACATGAAGCTTAGTTCTGGCTTAGATCATAAGAACATAAGAACAAAGACAACTGCAGAAGACCTATTGGCCCATACGAGGCAGCACCTACCTATAACCACCCAATCCCACTCATATACATGTCCAACCCGCGATTGAAACAAACGAGGGGCCCCACCTCCACCACGTTACTCGGTAATTGGTTCCACAAATCAACATCTCTGTTACCGAACCAGTATTTACCCAAGTCTTTCCTAAATCTAAATTTATCCAATTTATACCCATTGTTTCGTGTTCTGTCTTGTGTTGATACTTTTAATACCTTATTAATATCCCCTTTGTTGTGTCCATTCATCCACTTGTAAACCTCTATCATGTCTCCCCTAACTCTTCACCTTTCCAGTGAATGCAATTTAAGCTTTGTTAATCTTTCTTCATATGAAAGATTTCTAATTTGGGGAATTAACTTAGTCATCCTACGCTGGACACGTTCAAGTGAATTTATATCCATTCTATAGTACGGCGACCAAAACTGAACTGCATAATCTAAATGAGGCCTAACCAGAGCAAGATATAGCTGAAGAACCACACCAGGGTTCTTGTTACTAACCTTCGATTAATAAATCCCAGTGTCCTATTTGCCTTATTACGAACATTCATGCATTGATCCTTTTGTTTTAAATTCTAACTAATCATAACTCCCAGATCCCTTTCGCAATCCAACTTCGCAATCTCAACACCATCTAGCTCGTATCTTGTAACTCTATCATCTTTACCTAGCCTCAGAACTTTAGATTTATCAGCTGCATCTGCCATTCTTTTGACCATTTCAAAACCCTATTTAGATGAACTTGAAGTGATAGTGAGTCTTCTTCCTCTTGGGTGATTAATTCCCTACCGATTTTTGTATCATCTGCAAATTTGCAGATGTTGCTACTCAAACCTGAATCTAAATCATTTATAAATATTATAAACAACAAAGGTCCCAGGACAGAGCCTCGAGGCACTCCACTAACAACATTATCCCACTCTGACTTAACCCCATTTATACTAAGTCTCTGTTTCCTTTGGAATAGCCATGCCCTAATCCAACTTAATATAGCACCCCCAATACCTTGAGCCTCTCTTTTTTTTAATCAGTCTTTCATGTGGCACTGTATCAAAAGCTTTCCTAAGTCAAGGTACACAACATCACAATCCTTACCACTATCAACTGCCTCAACTATGCTGGAATAAAAAGATAACAAATTTGTTAAACATGAACGGCCATTTGTAAAACCATGTTGCAACTCATTTATTAATTTATGTTTTTCAAGATGAAGATGAATTGTATTTGCAATTGTCGATTCAAGTAATTTTCCCACAATAGACGTTAGGCTAATTGGCTGATAGTTTGACGCAAGTGATCTATCTCCTTTCTTAAAAATTGGTACCACATTAGCTACCTCCCATGACTCTGGCACTCTACCTAACTCTATTGATTTAATAAATATGGTAGACAGTGGCTCGGAAAGCTCCTCATTGCATTCTTTAAGCACCCTGGCAAACACTTCATCCGGCCCTGGGGATTTGTTTGGTTTTAGTTTTACTATTCGTTTAATTACATCCTCCCTGGTAACTGCTAAACTAGTCAACCTGTCCTCGTCCCCACCCACATATATTTGTTTTGCTGAAGGCATATTGTTAAGTTCCTCTTTAGTAAATACAGATATAAAATATTTATTAAAAATACTATTCATCTCCTCGTCATTATCCGCTATTTGACCTGTCTCAGTTTTTAATGGACCTATCTTTTCCCTAGTCTTAGTTCGATATAACTGAAAAAACCTTTAGGATTTGTCTTCGCTTGCCCTGCTATGCGAACTTCGTAGTTTGTTTTTGCTTTCCTTATCTCTTTTTTAACATTTCTAACCAGTTGTACGAATTCCTGTTCTAAACTAACTTCCCCATTCTTAATCCTTTTGTACCACGCTCTCTTTTTACCTATAAGGTTCTTCAGAGCCTTTGTTATCCACTTTGGATCATTAGTATTCGATCTATTCAATTTATTTGGTATACTACGTTCCTGGGCTTTGCTTAGAATATTTTTAAATAGGTTATATTTTGAATCCACAATGAAATCCCCTTTTCCGTCAACTATCGCTGGGTTCACGTCTAGCCCACACCCCATCCCCAAGACATTCCAATCTATTTGACCCAAAAAGATTCTTAGGCTATTGAAATCAGCTTTTCGAAAATCAGGCACTTTAACAGAATTTTCTCCTACAGATCTATTCCATTCTATTCTAAATCTGATTTGTTTATGATCACTGTTCCCTAGCTCACTTCCTATTTCCATGTCCTTAATTTGTGTTTCCCTGTTAGTTAACACTAAATCTAAAATATTATTTCCCTGCGTTGGTTCCTTAATATGTTGCATAAGAAAACAATCGTCAATTAATTCTAGAAAATCTTCTGCTTCATTATTCCCTGTTTTGTTCACCCAATTTATTCCACTAAAATTAAAGTCACCCATGACATAAATACTGTTAGATCTAGATGCTCTAGATATTTCATCCCATAGATGCTTTGCTTCCATTCTGTCTAAATTTGGTGGAATATATATAACTCCTATTATAATATTATTGCCTTTTTCGTTTAATTCTATCCAAATAGTTTCTGTGTGTGGCTCAGTTTTGATTCCCTCTTTGAGACTACATTTCAAATTGTCCCTAACATTTATGGCTACTCCCCCTCCTCGTCTAATATATCTATCTGTGTGAAATAGTTTAAATCCATTTATTTGATATTCAGCTAATAGTTCTCTATTTTCTACATTCATCCCCGTTTCGGTAAGTGCAATAATATCTATTTTTTCTGTACAGACAAGAGCATTTAACTCGTATATTTTGTTTCTTAGACTTCTACCCTATCAATTCCCATACCACTATCTACTGTGACGGTGTCCCCCCCCCTATATTTCTCCCACGCCAGCTGTAAGAGTCATATCTACTTTACCCAACGTTCTCTGCCTTCCAGAGAACAATTTGACATATGTGGGAGCATGAGGTGTTCTTGCATAGGAGAGAAATTAACTAAAGAAGAGTGTTTTGGCCAGTGGCTTAGGCCCTTTTGGACGCCAAGATGGCGCCGACTCCTACGTTTCCGCGCCAAAATGTTATGACGTCAGTGGCACCAGATTGGCCAAGAACGGTGACGTGGTACAGGGAGCAAATGAGAAACGCCCCTGGCAAGTGTGACGTCACGAGTGGAGGTAGGTCCGGGCAGTGCGCCCCAGTGGCGCCAGGAGTTAGATACGACACGTCGTCAAGGGCGGACGTACGATAAGGGGGTCCTGTCAGTCTGGCAGTATTCGCCCCTCTCTGGTGAATATACACATCACCAGTGGTCTGCGAGCATCTTGTGAGGTCTTCCTGAACTCCGTGAGGCGGACAGAAGAAGGAATTGACGGGAAACGAGCAACAAGGGCTCCAGTGACAAGTGCTTAGCAAGAATGAAGCCTGGGCAGTGACGTCAGGTACGACTGCACATTTTCACCAGTCGGGTGATGACGTAGCGGCTGGGCCAGTTCACCGTGAGGAAGAAGAAGAACAAACTAGCTGGGAATACGAACGACTGCAGCCGGGAGTAAGAACTGCAGACGTAGTTGTGAGGAGAAGGCGACGGCCAGGAGACCGACTACAACCCTTCAAGAGGTTGTGAAGGAGCATGGAGCCTGCAGAGAGAAGCAGTGCGGAGAAGACGCGCTTTTTGGGTGTTGGTTGAGGTCCTGGGAAGAGTATCAGTGTGTGTGTGGGGGTGTTCCCTACAGCAAGTCGTGAGCCGGGACCAGGAGCTTCAATTCAACCCTCAACAGAGGACGAGTCCACATCATTTATGGTGGAAATAGGCAATTCAGTTTTCCCTCCCATTCCCCTTTAGTTACCGATTAGCCAGAGTATCTTTTGTGTCGTGAGCAGGGCTCACCAATATCTATGTTTCTAATAAGACACAGTTGTGAAGGGAGATGCTATAGAGCTCTCACGAGGTATATATATAGGGTGTGTGATTGCACCTGTGGTTTGATGAAGAGATTACTGTGACGAGGACATTTATATTTACATGTCATTTATATTATAAGTTCGTGCATAGGTTATATATATAAATATACAATTTAATAGTGTAAGGCTGTGTGCCTAGAGTTACCTCGTTATTATGAATATTGATAAAGTGAACTATTTATACTGGAGTTATTAAATAATATATTCATATGTCTGGTGGTTAACTGTGATTAAGCCAGTGTTGTGATATACTGTAAATACGAGGGAATAATAGGCGCCTCATGCCAATAGTGTGAGTATAGTGAGGACGTGAGCAGTGGAGGAACAGTGAGGAGTGTGAGTGGGCGTGGCATCTCCTGAGTTGCAAAACGTTCGATAACACTACATGTGGAGCATGGGAACGCACGTCATCTGGAAGTGTTGCCATTCCCAGAGTGTTCCAGAATGATGAAGACACGGTGGGAAGGCTGCTCATTTATTCCTTTGCCATGTTGTTGATGCAGAGTTGTGATTCTCTGATCTTTTAAGTAAACTACAAAACCACCGCCGTGTTTGTGTCAACCTTCCATTACCTTGTTGCTATTGAGACTATCTAAGAGTGAGTGATTTATATATATACTTACCTGCTACCAAATTGATTAGTATTTCCTGGGGCCACTACTATATTACTACTTTTCCACTGAGGTGTTACTGGACACGGTAAACACTAGTTGGCGACCTATAGTGAGCGGTAGAGCCCTCTGTCGGTGCGGGCACATGATCAAGTGAAGTGATCATGTTCTCACTCGTCTTTAGGCTACGAGGCCAGCCGGAGACAGATTGAGAGACTCTCCTGGTGAACAGTGGCACCGTGAGGATTGAGTGCAGACCCGTGGGGGCTACAGTAAGTAACGCTTATCACTACTAATACTTGGTGGTGACTGGCTAGAGAGAGAGACACCCCGACACTACTAACAGTTTAAACCCAAACAAATGCCTCTTACCACTGGTTCCAACGAGTTCACAACAGCAACAACCCCAGCCCACGATAGATGCACCCCATCACGAACATATATTTCATTTCTTTCATAGAAGACTGTAATACTTTTACAGCTTTGGTGCTGTTGACTTTTTTTTCACAGTAGATACTCAAATATTCTAAGCTTTCTAACAAAAGTGACCTAACATAAGCCTACCCATCATTTTTCTCTTTCTTTTTCTTTCTCTTCTTTTTCTAACGTTACCTTTATTATTCCTTTACCACCTTAATTACACCTATCCTATCATATCCGTACCTTTCGCCTTGCACTAACCTTTCTCTAAGATTTCCTGCTCCTCACCTCAATCTTGCATTACTTATGATCGTATCTTCCCTGTCTCATCACAATCGACTTGATAATGATCCAGGACGGACCTAAACGTCGTTGTCTCTTCATCTTCTTGTGTGGTTTGGTCAACATTTATTCAGCTACGTTATTGTTACTCATCATTTGCGTAGAAGTAACTGTTACAATACAAGGTGTGGCAGTAAGTGTTACATTGCAAGGTGGCGCAGTGTTACAGTACAAGGTGTAGCAAAAAGTATTACAGTACAAGGTGTAGCAGTAAGTGTTACATTGTAAGGTTTGGCAGCAAGTATTAAATAAAAGGTGTGGAAGTGTTAGAAAACATGGTTTGGCAGTAAGTGTTATAATACAATGGGTGGCAGTAAGTGTTACAATACAAGGTATGGCAGTATTACCAAATAAGGTGTTGCAGTAAGTGCTAAAATACAAGGTGTAGCAGTAGATCTTACAATACAAGGTGTTGCAGTAGATCTTACAATACAAGGTGTAGCAGTAGATCTTACAACAAAAGGGGTAGAAGTAAGAGTTACAATACAATGTGTGGCAGTGTTACATTACAGGGTATGGTAGTAAGTGTTTCCATAAAGGTGGGAAGCAAGTGTTACAGTACGATGTGTGGCAGTGTTACAGTATAAGGTGTAACAGTAGGTATTACAATACAAGGTGTTACGGTGATATAGTACAAGGCGTGGCAGTGTTACAATACAAGGTGTGGCGTTAAGCGTTACAACAAAGGCGTGGCATGACACACAGAAATCACAATAGTGTGATGCATCAAATGAACAAATCCACAAGGGCCGTGACGAGAGTTCGAAGGTTCGTAGGTTCGAACCCTCGTCATGGCCCTTGTGGATTTGTTCAAATGAGTGGCAGTGTTACAATACAAGGTGTGACAGTAATTGTTACAATACAAGGTGTGACAGTAATTGTTACAATACAAGGTGTGACAGTGCTACAATACAAGGTGTGACAGTGCTACAATATAAGGTGTGACAATAAGTGTCCAATTCGAGGCAGTGTACGACAATACAAGTTTTGGTAGTGTTACAATAAAAGTTATGTCTGTGTAACATTACCTGATGTAGCAGTCACGTTTACAATGTAAGGTGTGGCAGTAAGTTTTACAACGGAAAATGTGGACGTGTTACAATACAAGGAATGTCGGTGTTATATGTTGCAATATTACCAGGTGAGGCAGTAAGTCTTACAATACAAGGTGTCGCAGTAAGTGTTACAATACAAGGTTTGGCAGTTGGAATTACAACACGAGGTGTGGCAGTAAGTGTTACAATACAAAGTGTTGCAATGTTACTTAATTTGCACTACCAACGTAGCGTCCCACTTACTGTCTTTGGACTTCCAACATAACGTCCTAATTATGATATTTGAACTACTAACGTAACGTACCATTTACTGTATTTGAACTTCTTACGTAACATGCCACTTGCAGAATTTGAACTACCAATGTAACGTTTCACATACTGTATTTGGACAACCAACGTAACGTCCCTCTTACTGTATTTGGGCTACCAACGTAACACCCCATTTACTGCATTTGGACTACCAACGTTACGTCCCATTTACTGTATTTGGACTACCAACGTAACGTGCCACTTACTCTATTTGAACTACCAACGTAACGTCCCATTTACTGTATTTGGACTACCAACGTAACGTGCCACTTACTGTATTTGGACTACCAACGTAACGTCCCTCTTACTGAATTTGGACTACCAACGTAATGTACCAACATCAGTTTTGCAATTCATATTTTTTTAGTTTATTAATATAACAAATGTTTCATTTATGCTATTTCGAAGTGGAATTTAATACAAAATAATTATCATGAAAATATGACCCCTAATAAAGCTTTTATATTCGCTATAATTAGCAGCATATACTTTTACACATATTACAAGTACTATATTGAAGATAATGTAAAATAGTAATCAGTAAATTTAGCTGGGTGTAAATTTAGCAAGAGAGAAAAAGGCTCCGCCAGGAGTTGAACCTGAGTCTGCCACTTTAGAAGCGGACGTGCTGACCGCTGCACCACAGAGCCGGGCTCTGGAGTTATTATGTTTATTATATAAATGTTGCGAACACAATGGTTATATAAACAATAAAACGACTATAAGTTATAAGGAGTGAGGGTATTACAATACAAGGTATGGCAGGGTAACAATATATTGTGTTGCAGTAAGAATTACAATACAAGGTGTGACAGTGTTACAATACATTGTGTAGCTTTAATTATTTCAGTACAACGTGTGGCAGTGTTACAATATACGCTGTGGTAGCTTGTGTTACATTACAAGGTGTTGCAGTAATTGTTTCAATACAGGATGTGGCAGTGCATTTTACAATACAAGGTGTATCAATGAAAGTTACATTACAGGGTGTTGCAGTAGGTGTTACAATACAATACAATGTTGTGATAGAATGTTTTGCAATACAAGATGTGACAGAAAATGTTACAGTACAAAGTGTGGCAATATTACAATAAAAGGCGTGGGACTATGAGTTGCAATGCAAGATGTGATGGTGCTACAATACAAGGTGTGACAGTCTTACAATACAAGATGTGGCAGAAATTATTACTATACAAGGTGTGGCAGTGGTCCAATACAGGATGTGGCAGTAAGTGTTACAGTTCATGTTGTTGCTGTGTTAAAATGCAAAATGTGGCAGTGAATCAAAACAAGGTGTTTCAGTATTACAATAAAAGGTATTGCTGTAAGTATTATATTAATAGGGGTCGCAATGTTAGAATACAAGGTTAGAAGCACGTGTTACAATACTAAGTATAGCAGTGTTTCAATTCAGGACGTGTGTGAGTAAGTTTATCAAAAGAAGGTTTGGCAGAATGAGTTTCAGTATTATGTGTGACAGTAAGTGCTACCGTAGACGGTGTAGCGGTGTTACAATACAATGTGGATCGATGTTGCAATTCAAATTATGGCGGTGTTACAATACAAGCTGTTACACTAAGTGATACAATACAAGTTCTGGTAGTAAGTGTTACAATACAAGGTGTCGCAGTAATTGTTACAATACAAGGTTTCGCAGTGGTACAGTACAAGGTGTTGCAGAAAGTGTTACAATGAAAGGTTTGGCAGCAAGTATTACAATAAAAGGCGTTGCAGTAAAAGCAACAATACAAGGTATGGCAGTAAATCTTACGATAAAAGGAGTAGAAGTAAGTGTTACAATAATAGGAGTAGAATTAAGTGTTTCAATACATTGTGTAGCAGTGTTACATTACATAGTTTGGCAGTTAGTGTTGCAATGAAAGGTGTGTGGCAGTCCGTGTTACAATACAAGGTTTGTCAGTGTTACAATACAAGGTGTAGCAATAAGTGTTACAATGCAAGTTGTAGCAATAAGTGTTACAATGCAAGTTGTAGCAATAAGTGTTACAATGCATGGTTTGGCAGCAAGCATTACAATACAAGGTCTGGCAGTGTCACAAAACCTGGTGTAGCAGTAAGTTTTACAATACAAGGTGTGGCAGTAAGTTTTACAATACAAGGTGTGGCAGTTAGTGTTACAATAAAAGGTGTGGCATTTAGTGTTACAATAAAAGGTGAGGCGGAGTTACAACACAAGGTGTTACAGTAAGTGTTACAATGCAATGTTTGGCAGCATATATTACATACAAGGTGTCGCAGTGTTAGAAAACTTGATGTGGCAATAAGTATTACAATACAAAGAGTGGAAGTGTTACAATACAAAATGTGCCATTAAGAGTTACATTACAAGAAGTGTGTGTGTGTTTCGTGCCTCAATGCTCTACAGCATCGCTGGTAATAATTATGTGGTCATAAACTCAGAAAGACAACCTGGCCTTCAAATCTAGTCTAGAGATAAATAGAATCACTAAAAGTAGCAGTTTACTGCGGCATAGCAAACAAGAAACCGTAAAATAAAAGGGAATACTAAATTCTCTACAACTATTTCTCATTAAACTAGCTTTACTCAAAACAATCCGGAATTATCATCATGTACTGTACTGCACACCCTCTGAACTAGCTGTCACTAGGCTCTATCGTAATGCTGTAGTACACTAGCTCTAGCATGCTTCATACCAAAGTTATGCATAATGGTGGTGTCACAATAATCGGTAATGGAAGAGGAATCAATCAACAAAGATACAGCACCAGTCAGTTAAGGTCCTCGGATACCTTCCACATAATTCATTCAAGAAATATCACCTGCCACCTGTCAAAAATCGGTGTCTGATCCAATACACATCAATAAAGAGACATTCTATATGTTACAAGATCATTAAACCTTACAAATACAGAGCAAGACACAGAGCGGTCGCTCGATCTGAATCGTGACCTAGTAGTGAGCCAGTGGCGCGCGGGAGTGCCTCGAGTCGCACTATATCCTAAACTAGAAAATACCCGTCACTTCTCCTTCATATATCGCAATCTCAGAACATGACATTTACACACAATAAATCCTTGAACATACATATAACTAATTTAGTATTACAGAATACATTTCCCAAGAGAATATCAAATCCATGCTAATCTTTCTGTCAACCCTCTGAAACGTAAATGTGCCTTGAGGTACTATTGTCTATCTAGGGCACGAGGTTGTTATTCTGTAAAGGAGGTATCCTTTACTGGAAAAAATTAGTGCCATTGTTAACTAGCCTATCTTGACCAACAAGAAACAGGTAGCGCTTCTTGGGGATGAGTGCCTACTACCGTAGGTATTGTAAAAAACATTTCTAAGGTAACTTCACCTCTGGCTGATTTGTTGCAGCAGAAGAGTAAGTTTAAGTGACTACCCAGTGTCAAGAAGCCTTTGATGGTATAAAAAAATATCTTGTCTTCATCTGCAATTCTTGCTAGTCCTGAGATTGATAAGCATTTTGTAATGTATATAGATGCTTCTGATTTGGGCTCAGGCGCTGCCCTACTCCAAGTTGGATATGATGGTGTAGAGCATCCAGAATATTATATTTCCAGAAAATTTATTAGTACAGGGAAGAATTACTCTGTAGTTGAATAAGAGGCTTATGCTCTGGATTTGGCATGCAAAAAATTCGAGATTTATTACAAGGTAATAAGGTAGACGTGTATACTGACCATAATCCTTTAATATTCATTGACAGAATGAAGCTTAATAATCAGAGGATTTTAAGATGGTCATTGTTTTTGCAGGAAAATAATCTCCACATCCATCATATTCCTGGTAAATTGAATGATTGGCTGACACCTCATCCAGGTGTTTTCCAGAGGAACCCTGAGTTTGAGACATAATCATAAAAGTTCCTGATTGTATTTGCTTGTACATTGTTATAAATTTGTAGTTTCATATAAACTTTACGTTGTATTATATCTGTATTATATATGCTGTATTTTATGATGCTATCTTATTGATGTTGCATTATTATTGCTTGCACTGAGTGTCAAGAAGCTTATGACTTAATTGATTGTGAATATATGATTCATGATATTGTTTTGCGGTCCATGTCAGTAACGATGTGTAAACTGTACCACCGTGTACACATCTCTTGCAATGGAGGGATGTAATGACCCCACATACACCAAGTATGACTGGTGTGTGATGTGATCATACCTTAGTATAAATAAGGCAGTGTAGCTTAGTATAATGTATCTTGAATATATGATTATGTGAATATATTATTGAAATCTATGTATTACTGTACATAACATGCTGTATGTATTATTATGTATTGTGTATACATTGATATGCCTGATGTATTATGCCAGTAATACGTACGTTCTATGATATATCCATTTCCTTGCTGATAAATGTAATAGCCTCTTGTCTCTTTGCACTGATCGTACTTAGTACTTGATATACTTGTATTGTGAGAACATATACAAATAGGCACGTTTTTGTGATTAGGTTGTGTACATTATATTTTCCTTATATTACTGTATAATGATGAATAAGAGCTTGCTTGAAAAGTTCTCGAATCCTGTGGGATACCGACTCGTGAGATTTATATTGTATTTAATTTATATGAATTTATATAGTGTTTATATTTACATTAATTTATATATTTCGATAGCACTTTCTATGATGTTTAGAGACTGTATTTCTGCAATATTCTCACAAATCGACTCCTTACACATTTGTTTGTATTAAATTTATATATATGCAGCCAATGCAGCTAGTATTAAACTACACATATTAGTACTGTTAATGGATAAGCCTTAGTTTATTGTATAGTAGGCTTCGTCCACCAGGAATAAACCAGGATGATGACACCAAATAATCCTCAATTGAGACTAGCATACACCACCCATGTACTGATGTACCAAGATTAATTCTTGCTTCCTCTTCTATACCTGTTAAAAGGACACTTGCTGTAAAGCAGGAATCCTATATATGACAGCTATATCAATGAAAATACTGTATATTATAAGTTAAGGTCCGAGGAGTAATTACCTGGGTTTAGTCACTCGTTCGTGTTCTAACCGGTTTGCCCTATATCTACCTAACATTACCTAGCCAGAAATGTGGTAATAAACGGGTTTCGGTAAGACACTTCCCTTGTTTGGATGTTAACTGCGTGTTGATGATGGAAGAATATAATTTCCATAACACTTCATCCAAAAGGAGAAATATAAGAGCTGAATTTGCTACAGTGACTCTGGTCGTCAACAATGGCTGACCTCTCTCTCACTGACCCCCCCTGTCCACATGTCAGTAATTGGTAGAAAGTTCACATTTATTCTGTTTTAGTACTGATAATTAGTTAATTCAAATGAGATGTTTTTATGATGTTAAAAGTCCAAAGACTGCTGTATTTAGAATAATTATCAACAGAATAGCTGAGGAATTATCAGCGCTGTGTGGTAATGATATCCCGTTTTCTATTAATGGAAATTTCTACTACAGGCTACATTTTCTATGTGTTAACTTGTGTGTACAACAGCAGCAATATTATCTGCTTATTGTATTTATTATTAGTAAATGGTGTCGGATTTTCCGACAAATCCTGCCTTAACCGCCCTCCCCCTACCCCTCTCTCTTACGTACTGGTCAAGTCAATGTTACCAAATCTCGTAGATACGAATTCTATGTTTGATTCTTTATATATAAATATATTATCTCATGTGTATGATCCACGGATTTGATATTCTCTTGGGAAATGTATTCTGTAATACTAAATTAGTTATATGTATGTTCAAGGATTTATTGTTTGTAAATGTCATGTTCTGAGATTGCTATATATGAAGGAGAAGTGACGGGTATTTTCTAGTTTTGGATATAGTGCGACTCGAGGCACTCCCGCCCGCCACTGGCTCACTACTAGGTCACGATTCAGATCGAGCGACCGCTCTGTGTCTTGCTCTGTATTTGTAAGGTTTAATGATCTTGTAACATATAGAATGTCTCTTTATTGATGTGTATTGGATCAGACTACCGATTTTTGACAGGTGGCAGGTGATATTTCTTGAATGATTTATGTGGAAGGTATCCGAGGACCTTAAGTGACTGGTGCTGTATCTTTGTTGATTGATTCCTCTTCCATTACCGATTATTGTGACACCACCATTATGCATAACTTTGGTATGAAGCATGCTAGAGCTAGTGTACTACAGCATTACGATAGAGCCTAGTGACAGCTAGTTCAGAGGGTGTGCAGTACAGTACATGATGATAATTCCGGATTGTTTTGAGTAAAGCTAGTTTAATGAGAAATAGTTGTAGAGAATTTAGTATTCCCTTTTATTTTACGGTTTCTTGTTTGCTATGCCGCAGTAAACTGCTACTTTTAGTGATTCTATTTATCTCTAGACTAGATTTGAAGGCCAGGTTGTCTTTCTGAGTTTATGACCGCATAATTATTACCAGCGATGCTGTAGAGCATTGAGGCACGAAACACACACACACTTCTTGTAATGTAACTCTTAATGGCACATTTTGTATTGTAACACTTCCACTCTTTGTATTGTAATACTTATTGCCACATCAAGTTTTCTAACACTGCGACACCTTGTATGTAATATATGCTGCCAAACATTGCATTGTAACACTTACTGCAACACCTTGTGTTGTAACTCCGCCTCACCTTTTATTGTAACACTAAGTGCCACACCTTTTATTGTAACACTAACTGCCACACCTTGTATTGTAAAACTTACTGCTACACCAGGTTTTGTGACACTGCCAGACCTTGTATTGTAATGCTTGCTGCCAAACCATGCATTGTAACACTTGTTGCTACAACTTGCATTGTAACACTTATTGCTACAACTTGCATTGTAACACTTATTGCTACACCTTGTATTGTAACACTGACACACCTTGTATTGTAACACGGACTGCCACACACCTTTCATTGCAACACTAACTGCCAAACCTTGTAATGTAACACTGCTACACATTGTATTGAAACACTTAATTCTACTCCTATTATTGTAACACTTACTTCTACTCCTTTTATCGTAAGATTTACTGCCATACCTTGTATTGTTGCTTTTACTGCAACGCCTTTTATTGTAATACTTGCTGCCAAACCTTTCATTGTAACACTTTCTGCAACACCTTGTACTGTACCACTGCGAAACCTTGTATTGTAACAATTACTGCGACACCTTGTATTGTAACACTTACTACCAGAACTTGTATTGTATCACTTAGTGTAACAGCTTGTATTGTAACACCGCCATAATTTGAATTGCAACATCGATCCACATTGTATTGTAACACCGCTACACCGTCTACGGTAACACTTACTGTCACACATAATACTGTAACACATTCTGCCAAACCTTCTTTTGATAAACTTACTCACACACATCCTGAATTGAAACACTGCTATACTTAGTATTGTAACACGTGCTTCTAACCTCGTATTCTAACATTGCGACCCCTATTAATATAATACTTACAGCAATACCTTTTATTGTAATACTGAAACACCTTGTTTTGATTCACTGCCACATTTTGCATTTTAACACAGCGACAACATGAACTGTAACACTTACTGCCACATCCTGTATTGGACCACTGCCACACCTTGTATAGTAATAATTTCTGCCACATCTTGTATTGTAAGACTGTCACACCTTGTATTGTAGCACCATCACATCTTGCATTGCAACACATAGTCCCACGCCTTTTATTGTAATATTGCCACACTTTGTACTGTAACATTTTCTGTCACATCTTGTATTGTAAAACATTCTATCACAACATTGTATTGTATTGTAACACCTACTGCAACACCCTGTAATGTAACTTTTACTGATACACCTTGTACTGTAAAATTCACTGCCACATCCTGTATTGAAACAATTACTGCAACACCTTGTAATGTAAAACAAGCTACCACACCGTATATTGTAACACTGCCACACGTTGTACTGAAATAATTAAAGCTACACAATGTATTGTAACACTGTCACACCTTGTATTGTAATTCTTACTGCAACACAATATATTGTTACCCTGCCATACCTTGTATTATAATACCCTCACTCCTTATAACTTATACTCGTTTTATTGTTATATAACCATTGTGTTCGCAAAATTTATATAATAAACATAATAATTCCACAGTCCGGCTCTGTGGTGCAGCGGTCAGCACGGCCGCCTCTAAAGTGGCAGACTCAGGTTCAACTCCTGGCGGAGCCTTTTTCTCTCCAGCTGAAGTTATACCCAGATCAATTTACTGATTACTATTTTACATTGTCTTCAATATAGTTCTTGTAATATGTGAAAAAGTATATGCTGCTAATTATAGCGAATATAAAAGCTTTATTAGGCGTCATATTTTCATGATAATTATTATGTATTTAATTCCACTTCGAAATAGCATAAATGAAGCATTAGTTATATTAATAAACTAAAATAATATGAATTGTAAAACTGATGTTGGTACATTACGTTGTTAATATAAATTCAGTAAGAGGGACGTTACGTTGGTAGTCCAAATACAGTAAATGGGACGTTACGTTGGTAGCCCAAATTCAGCAAATGGCACGTTACACTAGTAGTTCAAATATAATAATTAGGACGTTATGTTGGTAGTCCAAAGACAGTAAGTGGGACGTTACCTTGGTAGTGCAAATTAAGTAACATTGCAACACTTTGTATTGTAACACTTACTGCCACACCTCGTGTTGTAATTCCAACTGCCAAACCTTGTATTGTAACACTTACTGCGACACCTTGTATTGTAAAACTTACTGCCTCATCTGGTAATATTGCAACATATAACACCGATATTCCTTGCATTGTAACACGTCCACACTTTCCATTGTAAAACTTACTTCCACACCTTACATTGTAAACGTGACTGCTACATCAGGTAATGTTACACAGACATAACTTTTATTGTAACACTACCAAAACTTGTATTGTCGTACACTGCCTCGAATTGAAGCACCTCGAATTGAACACTTATTGTCACACCTTATATTGTAGCACTGTCACACCTTGTATTGTAACAATTACTGTCACACCTTGTATTGTAACAATTACTGTCACACCTTGTATTGTAACACTGCCACTCCTTTGAACAAATCCACAAGGGCCATGACGAGGGTTCGAACCTCCGAACCTTCGAACTCTCGTCACGGCCCTTGTGGATTTGTTCATTTGATGCATCACACTATTGTGATTTCTGTGTGTACTTCCACGCTTTTGTTGTAACGCTTAACGCCACACCTTGTATTGTAACACTGCCACGCCTTGTACTGTAACACCTTGTATTGCAATACCTACTGTCACACCTTATATTGTAATACCTACTGTCACACCTTATATTGTAACACTGCCACATGTTGCACTGTAACACTTACTGCCCACCTTTTATGGAAACACTTACTGCCATACCCTGTAATGTAACACTGCCACACATTGTATTGTAACACTTACTTCTACCCATTTTATTGTAAGATCTACGGCTACACCTTGTATTTTAACACTTACTGCAACACCTTATTTTGTAATACTGCCACACCTTGTATTGTAACACTTACTGCCACACCTTGTATTATAACACTTACTGCCACACCATGTTTTCTAACACTTCCACACCTTTTATTGTAATACTTGCTGCCAAACCTTGCAATGTAACACTTACTGCTACACCTGGTACTGTAATACTTTTTGCTACACCTTGTACTGTAACACTGCGCCACCTTGCAATATAACACTTACTGCCACACCTTGTATTGTAACAGTTACTTCTACGCAAATGATGAGTAACAATAACGTAGCTGAATAAATGTTGACCAAACCACACAAGAAGATGAAGAGACAACGACGTTTCAGTTCGTCCCGGATCATTATCAAGTCGAATAAGATGAGACAAGGAAGATACGATCATAAGTAAGGCAAGAGTGAGGTGAGGAGCAGGAAATCTTAGAGAAAGATAAGAGCAAGGAAAATGGTACGGTTGGATAGGTGTAATAAAGGTGGAAAGGGGATAATAATGGTAACGATAGAAAAATAAGAGAAACAAAAGGAAAGATAAAAAGGAAGGGTAGGCTAGTAGATGGGAAAGTGCCTTCCTATCCCACCCTTGTATGGAAATCAGATAAGGAAATCAGATGCGGGGAGCCACATAGTGCCACTCCATATTAGGTCATCTGGGGGGAGAGTAGTAGTGGACGAGAAAACGGTGGAAACTGGAGATAACTGTTGTATATAGAGGTATGGATATGTTCATTTATACAGTAGTAGTATGACAGTATATTTAAGTAAAAAAAATGAATTTATTGAATACTAAACACGGGTGAGAGCCAGCCACACCCCTCCTCATTCCCTCTATGGGACGGGTGTAACAAAAAAAACAGGTTAGTCTGAGTAGAGGTGGGGTCCCCTACCCTCCCTCGTACTGGGCGACCTTGAGTGAACCGTAAGAGGGTCAACGCCCTCCACGGCCCCATATCGTACTTGGTGACCTTGGGTGGACAGCCGTACCCTTCCTTGCACCTAATGGCCTTGACTTCACCCTTCTTATATATAAGAGCATTTAAGGAGTATTAAAAATCAAAGAATTTATTAATGCCCCCACCCCTAATGTGTTGTAAGGGGGGACCCCACACCTCCTAGTTGTAGTAAGTGTTTTTTTTTTATTTTAAGATTATATACTTAAAAGGGGAAAAGAAATAAGCCATATGTTTTATAGATTATATTAAACAAAGTACAGTAGGGTTAAACATAGTCAAATTGTAAATCATCCACCACCCTTTTATAATACTTCCCCACCAGTTGACGCCTCCGCGCCCACAGGTCCGTTGTGGGGTCTTCCTCCCCCTCCTCCCCCTGGGATGAAGATGATGACTCATCATCATCACCCAGAGAGTGAATTGGGTGTAGTGATTCTTCTCCCTCAGATATTGGACTACTGACGTCATAGGGTTCTCTCTCACTGGAGGGCTGTTGTCCTTCTGCACCTTGTGGATCAATGACGTCACCACTTTCACTCTCGGGGGACATTCCCCGGGCATCCGGTGGTATGTCTGGGTGTCCATACGCTAGACTGGAGTATTTGTTGAGGTAAAAGCGCTTATCATCAAATGCGCTTAAGCCTTTCTTAGAAATAAAAACAGTTGACATTTGCCCCGCCACATTCCTAATTTGTGAATAATGGAAAGTATTTACTACTCCATTACTGTGTAGGGTCTCTTTAAAGTGGCTATGCGTTAAAGATCTTTGCACAGCGTGAGGAATACCCTTAGCGGTGATGGAATTTGAATTATCGTGCAAAAGCACACTATACATTTTGGACTTAAGTGCTACAACTTCAAGGATGTGTCTGTCTGAAACTTCTGACTTTAAAAGTCCTAGAACGCCTTTTTTAGACGGGTCATATAAAGGGTGAGTTACAGGAAAGTTACTCGTATCTAACCATGATCTAAGGGGTTCTTTCCCCATCTCGTCAAAGACATCTTCGCTGAGTAAGCTAAATATGAAGCTGTCTGTATCACTATACTGCAGTTGTACTCTATCTGAATAGTGCCCCTTAAGTACTTGGTACCAAAAATGGTACAAACTGTATTTTGCTAGCTCAAGAATCTGGAACCCAATGTAATTAGGATGAGTAATTTTAATGAATGGTCTGGAACTGACAGACAATAATTTATTGTCACCTAAATGCACCATTCGTTTAAAGCGTGGATTCTTCACCTCCCGTAAAAAGACTCTAGCAGAAGTCACTAGTTTGGTGTCAATGGCATAACGGGTTGGGTTCAGTAGTGTTTTACCGAAAACACTGTTAGTCAGCAACTTAAAAAGTGTTTTCCTATCGTTACTGGTGGAGGCATTTCTATTGTTAACGTTTGTGTTAACAAATCCCGCCATAAAATCAGACTGATGGAACTCATAAATTGCATGAATAGTCTGTACTTCAAGACCTATCTCAATAAATAGCTGTAAAAGGTGAAGTGATATGAAATATTGTTGTTTGGGCAGATGATCACCAACCAGTTTAATATTTTTTTTAGGGAGCTTTGTAATGTTATTTGTTTCCAGAAGTCCCTTACTAAATGGGGAGATATCCATCATACTTATTCCCCTATGGTGTAAACAAAGGGGTAGATCGTCTGTTAGTCTAGCTATTTCAGGTCTTATGTGTTTGGTGTCAATTAAGAGCCAGTAGCCTTTGTTAGAAGAGAATGGCTGTTCTGTCATTATTTTCCCTTCACTAATGAAGGAGTTCATCTCATCAGATGATAGTCTCCTTAGTCCTCCATAGGGCAATTTCTTAGTCATACAACTCCCATAAAGGGAGTTGAAATCTAAATACAGTAAGAATGAAGATCTATCCTCCCGGGGGTTAAAAGATGGGTTGACATATCGGTTGTTAGCTCTGACGTAACTCCTAACTGCAGTTGTAAAACCTCCTCGAATGTTTTGTGAGAGGAGGTTGTGCAACGTCACGTCGGCACTTAACTCCAACGATATTTTGCTGCTTTTCAAGAAGCAGTCGTAGGAATAACCCGGGAGACTACAGCAATGGGTCATTTCGAAAGAATATAAGTCATTTAGAATTACTCTGTGGTGTGTAAAAATGTCAGCTAGTAAGCCGACATCACACTTTAAATAAATGAGAAGATAATCCTTCAATGACCTACACCTTGTTGTCTCCCATACTAATTTAGAATGACTATATTCATCCAAAGTTATACCTGATTTGTTTAGGGAGCTGTAAAACATTTCAATAGGGGGGAGTGTTGTATCATTAAAGCAGCTGATTTTAGTGGTATATTCATAAGGAAAAAATTGTTTCCCCCTTAAGAGAAGGTGGTGACTCTCTTTAGGCAAACCTTCTATCATTGAGTGAGTGAATGTTAAGGGGCTGGCTGAATCTATGTGGGTCTTTGCTAGGGATGAAAGACTACCTGTAATAAAAGCCAGTGAATCGAGAAATTTAAGCTTCCCTATTTCCACCTTAAGATATTTCGTCCCCTGTCTCATGAGGATATTGCTCTTAATATTTGAACCCATAGCAAACTCCCTCAAAATTAAGCCCATGTCATAAGACATATTATGAGCAATTAGGACTAAACTCTCTAGGGCATTCTTGTGTCGAAGGTTGCAATAGTTACACAGAGCTCCTTTATAATTGAGCTTTTCCCTAAGGTGATCATGATGTTGAACCTTGAAATTGGTGGGGGTAAATACCTCTTCACAAAACTGACAGTGTGACTGCCTCCTAAAATGAACCATATCCTCAAGAGACATGTCTATTTCATAATAGGGAAGAGTGGATCTGATAATTTCCCATTTGGTAGCAACTCGTCGCATGAAATGAGTGACACTGTCCTCCCCAAAATATGTAAATTTATCAACAACCGAGTGGTTCCTATCAACAATTATATAGCTGTATGCTATAGCCTTATGTATGGCTGTAACAGAACCTAGACAATCCTCAGTGCTTAAGTACGACTCAAAGTCGAAGTAAGCCACATGAGAAGGAGGGTAACCTTTCCCCGTATTTGTAAAATGAAGTGTGTCCTCCTCCTGTGGGTAAATAATTTTCTGAGTGAGCTCACAGGAGGATGAGTGGTTTGTTAGCTCTGTGGAATTTTGATATTCTGAAAGACAGTTTCTACAGAAGACTGTCTTTCGTCTGTGGCTACGAGTAAAGTTCTGTAGGAATTTGTTAAAATTTTTAATTAGTGCCACATGAGATTCTCCCAAGAGCAATAATGGCACTATGACCGAGTACTGTCTGCTGCCACGACGGCAAAGAGAGACGTGATAGACACCGTCACTATGTTTGTGTATTGAATACAAAAAAATGGACAGTTTATTACTACTCTCCAATTTAGAGATATCCTCCCACGAGAGAGGGAAGGATAAATGGTCGTATTTGACCATTTTCCTAACCCTAGAGTGAGACTCTACAAGTCTCCCTATACGTCTCCATTTCCACCCTTGTTGTGATGCCAGAAAAGCCCGATGCATTGAATAATGCATGTTCTGTTGTTTCCTACAGGGTTTGGGTTGAAAACCTCATTTCGCCCCCTTAGAAAGGAAGGATAAGGAACATAATCCCCCAAAACTGATCTTACACTAGCATTACAGATGACGATTTTCAGGAAATCGACATTATATAGTATGAAACCACTCCCTTCTGTTTCTGAAAGGAGATCCTCCAACCGTGTAATCATATAACCCACCCAGCTATCAATAAGATTACCCACCTCCTCAAGAGTTACCAGTCTAGCAGGTGTCGTTATGAAGTGTTCCCTAAAGTCATCATCTTCTGTGAGTCGTTGTTTTAAAAGTGTAACCTTCACCTCGAGAAGGATTTTTAATGAAGAAGTAAAATTACCATGCCCCCTAAGAGAATTCATGTAATTCTCTATTTCAGATATGTAATAATCCCGAAAGTTGCTTAGGAGCCCTATGGGGTCTGTGGCGAAGGTTGGGGGGATGGAATATTCCATTCTAGTGAAGAGATCCCCCAGGGCCCCCACCCTATTAATTAAGTGGGGGGTGACTATAACATCCCCCTCCTCATCTGAGAAATTTTCATCGCTAATTAGTCCATTACCTCTATTGTTGTCAAGAGGTCTAAGACCACTAGGACCTGCCTGAGAGATGTCACCACCACCACCATCATCACCATTATCATCATCATCACCATTATCATCATCACTCATCACTTCCTCCCCCCCTCCCCTCCATTACCATTGGACTGACTAACCCCACCACCGCTTAAGGGGTTATTGTCACACTGTGCTTTGTCATGTTCCTCTCCTAACTGACCCTGTGATGATTTTACCTGCCACTGAATCGCCCCTGGAAAATAATAATAATAATAATAATAATAATAATAATAATAATAATAATAATAATAATAGTGATAGCAATAATAAGGCAACACTTCTCAGAAAAAGCTTCATAAGAGAAATAAAGGTGGAGTGGGGGTTTATTCACCAACCTTGGGGGCATGTTTGAAGATGCTCAGAGACCAAGCCTCCACAGAGAGAGGTCTCACAAGTATCACAGACAAATGTGGAGTGAGGACTCGGAGTGGTTTTACCACACACGAGGCATATGAACCCAGCCTCTCTGGTATGGGGAGTAGACGACTGATGTTTGCCTCCTAGGAAGGAAATAGAGTATAAATATATACTCTCACTCTCCCACTCTCAAGGAGGTAAGGGAAACCACCTAAATATTTCACTTTTTGAAAATAAATAAGTAAATAAAAGAAGCTATATACCTCTTCCACAGTTTCTCCTGTGTTCCCCTCTAGACTGCACACAAACAGTTTGACCACAGAAGAGGCAGCAATATGTTGCATGTACGAAGAGATGAGATGAGCCCCACCCACAAATTCTACAAATATCGCCAGGTGGTGGTTCAAATAGCTTCGGCTATCACCTCATTATGTCCGGTCGTGATGGTCAAGTGGTTTAAGGCGTCTTGTACATACCAGTTGCGTTGCTCCTGGGAGTATGGGTTCGAGTCACTTCTGGGGTGTGAGTTTTCATTCGCATATAGTCCTGGGGACCATTCAGGCTTGTTCGCATTTGTGTTCCTCACGTGTGCCCCAAAGAATGAGGTGATTTGGTAAAATGCTATGCCCAAGATAACCATCCGAGTGCCGGCGGTGAGGTGGTTCAAATAGCTTCGGCTATCACCTCATTATGTCCGGTCGTGATGGTCAAGTGGTTTAAGGCGTCTTGTACATACCAGTTGCGTTGCTCCTGGGAGTATGGGTTCGAGTCACTTCTGGGGTGTGAGTTTTCATTCGCATATAGTCCTGGGGACCATTCAGGCTTGTTCGCATTTGTGTTCCTCACGTGTGCCCCAAAGAATGAGGTGATTTGGTAAAATGCTATGCCCAAGATAACCATCCGAGTGCCGGCGGTGAGGTGGTTCAAATAGCTTCGGCTATCACCTCATTATGTCCGGTCGTGATGGTCAAGTGGTTTAAGGCGTCTTGTACATACCAGTTGCGTTGCTCCTGGGAGTATGGGTTCGAGTCACTTCTGGGGTGTGAGTTTTCATTCGCATATAGTCCTGGGGACCATTCAGGCTTGTTCGCATTTGTGTTCCTCACGTGTGCCCCAAAGAATGAGGTGATTTGGTAAAATGCTATGCCCAAGATAACCATCCGAGTGCCGGCGGTGAGGTGGTTCAAATAGCTTCGGCTATCACCTCATTATGTCCGGTCGTGATGGTCAAGTGGTTTAAGGCGTCTTGTACATACCAGTTGCGTTGCTCCTGGGAGTATGGGTTCGAGTCACTTCTGGGGTGTGAGTTTCATTCGCATATAGTCCTGGGGACCATTCAGGCTTGTTCGCATTTGTGTTCCTCACGTGTGCCCCAAAGAATGAGGTGATTTGGTAAAATGCTATGCCCAAGATAACCATCCGAGTGCCGGCGGTGAGGTGGTTCAAATAGCTTCGGCTATCACCTCATTATGTCCGTCGTGATGGTCAAGTGGTTTAAGGCGTCTTGTACATACCAGTTGCGTTGCTCCTGGGAGTATGGGTTCGAGTCACTTCTGGGGTGTGAGTTTTCATTCGCATATAGTCCTGGGGACCATTCAGGCTTGTTCGCATATATATACTATATCTATATCTATATATATATCTATATATATATAATATATATATATATATATATATATATATATATATGCAACCACCCACAGGTAATAGAAGCATTTATAGGGAAATATGGAAGGGTGTACTTCTGTCTCAAGCGAGCAACTTAATATTTTCCGCCATCCGGCAAGAATATTTGTGGCTGGTTCAGTAATTCTGGCAAGACTACCCTCGTAGGAAATGTATGTGTTAAATACCACGGAATATTCTCAAAAATTGTAGTGTCAACTGCAAATAATACAGAACATCGCCTTTCAAACATTCCCTCTCTACGAAACAAGGTTACTCTCTCCCAGGAGCTGATTACCCATTAGAGTATAAAGATCCTTTTTCGAATGAGTCAGTTTTGTATATAATTGATGACTTATACCTGGAGCCATACAAAGTCCAATATTGCCAATATCTTCACCCGAGGGAGACACAGTAATATTTCTGTAATTCTAATTAGTCAAAATTTGTTTCCCCAGGGGAAATATGCCAGGACATAACTCTGAATTGTTCTCCATTATATATTAATGAAGCAGAGAGACATAACCCAACTTGAAATTTTAAGTGGACAGTTATATGGTCGAAAACTATTAATAATTTCGTTGAAATATACCGTCGGGCAATATCCCAGAGGGAGTATGGCTATTTATTGGTCGATCTGACAGTTCCTGAGCCATTGCAACTACGAACGAACATTGCCAATGAAGACCAGTGTGAAATTGTTTATCAAAAGTAATAATAAAAATGTCTCACAACACAGAAACGGTCAATTCTTACCACCATCTATAATGACATTTCCAGCTTGGGTTTTCACAGGATCAATTCAGAAATTGTATAAGGCTGCCAGACTTAAAGACTCCAACATCAGTATTGCAGATGTTAAGGAGTTTCTTCGTGGAGAGCGATCTTTCACCTTACATAGGGGAATTTAGTTAGGTTCCCCCGCCGGAAAATATTAGCTCCTAAACCCCGTACCATAATTGCTTGTGACCTGGGGGACTTTTGTAGTTTACAAAAATACAATAATGGTGTTAAATATATTTTAATTTGTGTTGATGTTTATTCCCGCCTAATGCAGACTCAATCTTTAAAAACAAAAAATTCGAGTGATGTGTTAGTCGCCCTAAGGAAGATATTAGAGGAAACTCCTCAGTTTTCTCGGTGTAAGGTGGATATTCACTGACCGAGGAAAAGAATTTTACAACAGGTCAGTTCAAAATTATTTGAATAAGAAAAATATTAAACTATATAGTGTATTTTCGGAAATGAAATCTAGCATAGTGGAACGTGCCATCAAACTCTAAAACATAAACTGTATCGTTAATGACCCAGCTAATTCATTAAAATACATTCACATCTTACCGTCCGCTGTAGATGTATACAACAACACATTCCACAGGTCACTGAAAAATACTCCACTTGCCATTCATAAATTGCAAAAATATTGAAGATATACGAAGACAGTTTAAGGTCATATATTTAAACAATGACTCCACCATAACTCCCATCAGTCCTCAGCTGCACCTTGGGCAGCATGTACGATTGGATAAACGTAGGAATATATTTCACAAGGCTTTTTGGCCCCAAATACAGAAGAAATATTTCTAGTGTCACATTGACAGATCACACCCAATCCCAACCTATAAAATCAAGATTTAAACAACGAGGTGGTCAGTGGTATGTTTTATGAGCAAGAATTGATCCCAACAACCCTTCCAGAGNTGACCATGCAACGAGCATTCCCTCCTCAGCATTGGCTCGAGTCTCACCATTGCAGGATGTGTGTCCTGCTCCTCTCTCTCTCTCTCTCTCTCTCTCTCTCTCTCTCTCTCTCTTCTCTCTCTCTCTCTCTCTCTCTCCTCTCTCTCTCTCTCTCTCTTCTCTCTCTCTCTCTCTCTACCTCTCTCTGCTCTCTCTCTCTCTCTCCTCTCTATCTCTCTCTTCCTCATCTCTGCGTGTGAAAGGTGTTTATTCTTTTTTCCTTCAAGAGAGAGAACTAATACATATTTGTTCTCTCTCAACCTCTATGTTAGTGTAAGGTATACATCATCGCTGCTAAGCTCCTACCTTTCCCCACACACTTCCATGCCCCAGCACTTAATACATTATGACAAATATCATAGGGCGGGGCTTAAACTTTCTCGGAGAACAGGGAGGAGCTTGATGATGATAATGATGATGATTGGTCATTGCTCACATAGGAGTGCTCATCGCATAGGAAGGGAGGAAAAGAGGAGGAGAAGGAGCCAATTTCTTCCCTTTCTCATACGGATTGCCAATCACTCTGTTTCCATACAGTTTTATTCCAAAACTTTCCTGTTGACGTAGCTCACCCCTAAATATTTTACCTGGAAGTTTGTGACAGCTATTATCAAGGGCTGCTAAACTCACCTGTAGACGCTGTCCACCCCTAATTATCGACTTGAGAATAGTCCTGGACGGACCGAAACGTCATCGTCCCTTCACTTTCTAGTGTGTGGTTCGGTCAACACCCCTAATTATTTTTCCTGGAAGTTTGTGACACCTATTATCAAGGGTTGCCATAAACTCTCATATACCCTTTGGTCAACACACTCCATTTTCATCCTGAATTGACATACACTATTCCTATTGTAACAAAACATCTGCTCTTTCTTACACTCTCTTTCTCATTTATATATCTTTCATCTTATACACCTACTCTCCTTACATCTTTTAACCCTTTTTACACTCACTTTAACTCCTGAAAAACTCACGGGTGGAGCAAAAATCACCTGCGCGCCAGAGACGTTGCCCCCCGTGATGATGGCGGCCCCCCCCCCTGTGCCAGAAGTGATGCCTTCCGCCCCACCTGGAACATATGCTGAGGACAGGTGTTCCAGGTGGGGGCATGGCTTGCGGCATAAATCTCCCTACTTATAAGGACTACCAACGCACCGTCCCAATTACTGTATTTAGATTACCAACGTTTCATCCCACTTCCTGTATTTGGAAAACCAACGTAATGTTACATTTAATGTATTTGGACTGCAAACGTAATGTCCCACATATTGTATTTGGACTACGAATGCAACGTTCTACTTGATGTATTTGGACTACCAATGTAGCGTCTCACTTACGGCATTTGGACTACCAATGTAACGACCTACTTGCTGAACTTGGACTACCAATGTAACGTCCCACTTACTGTATTGTGACAACCAACGTTACATCACAGTTACTGTATTTGGGATATCAACGTATCGTCCTACTTGTGGTATTTGGGTTAACAGCGTAACGACCAAAATACCGTATTTGAACTACCAACGTAACGTCCCACCTGTTATATTCGGACTACCAACGTTATATCCCACTTACTGTATTTGAACTATAAACGTTACCTCCCACTTACTTTATTTATAGCCCAGGCTATATTATAGCCCGAAATACAATGCGTATTAGTGGCATACCATAATCATACCAACATCAGTTTTACAATACTTAATATTTTTGTTTTTAATATAACAAATGCTTCAAAGTTTGGTATTTTAAAGTGAATTAAATATATAACAAATTATCATGAAAATATAGGCCTAATGGAGAGTTTTCACATGCTATAATTAGCAAAATATACAGTTACACCTTTAACAAATTCTTTACTGAAGATAATATAAAATAATAATCAAGGGCTATGTGCCATGAGGAAAAAAGATGGAGAAATCAGACCGATAGCTGTGGGCAATTCACTCCGGCGCCTCGTCGCTAAGGCTGCTGCTCGAGCAGTTAGTCAGGCAGCAGCCGACATGCTGAAGCCAAAACAGCTTGGGTTTGGCATTCCCCAAGGGTGTGAGGCAGCGGCTCATGCAGCTAGAGCCTACATTGCCAACATTACGGATGAAAAAGCCCTGATAAAGCTGGACTTCAAAAATGCTTTCAATCTGGTTAGAAGGGATGCAGTACTCAGTGCGGTTCATCGCCTTTTCGCCTTTTTCCTTCCCTCTACCCGTTTGTAAACTCATGCTACAGCAAGAATCTAACTCTGCTTTTTGGGGAACATGAAATTGAATCGCAAGAAGGTGTCCAACAGGGTGACCCCCTTGCTTCTTTTTCTTTTCTGCCTAGTCATCAAGGAAGCCACCGATAACCTGTCCAGTGAGCTCAATATTTGTTTTTTGGACGATGGTACTCTAGCCGGCTACCCAGCCTCACTCTTGGACGACATAAGAATAATTCAGGAGCAAGGAGCAAGCCTAGACCTTACCCTGAACTCTTCCAAGTGCGAAATAACCTCCACCAACCAGCACATAATAGAGCAAATAAAGGTTGTTTTGCCTGACATTCATACAACCAACCCTGAGGACAGCACACTCCTAGGTGCTCCTCTTGGAAGGAATGCCATCGACGAAGTCTTTGGTAAGAAGATCACTGACCTGAAGAGGATGAACGAGAGGATTGAAGACATCGATGCTCATGATGCACTTTACCTCATCACCAGATGCTTGTCCCTCCCCAGGCTGACCTACTTTCGAAGATATTCGCCATCTTTCAACAATATTAAATTAGAAGAGTACGAAAGCTTGCTAAAATCAACACTAGAAAAAGCTCTCAATCTTTCCCTCAGCAACTTACAGTGGAAACAGGCCTCCCTTCCTGTCAGACTCGGGGGCCTAGGCATGCGCACAGCAACACAAATTGCTGTACCAGCGTTCCTGTCCTCTTCAGTGGGGTCTGACAACTTGGTGAAGGAAATCCTACCTGAGCACCTAGTTCAACAGGCAGAGGTACATGATCTCAGCTTCACAGACTGCACAACCGAATGGATCTCTCTCGCAGGACCAGCACCCCAACCACTGCCTTCTGAAGCCCATAAGCAATCCAGCTGGGATCGCCCCATTGCCGACCAAGAAGTGGCGACTTTGCTAGAAACTGCGACAACACCACATGACACTGCCCGACTTAGAGCTGTAGCAGCTCCCCATGTAGGTGATTTCCTATTAGCAACCCCAATGTCAGCAACCGGCACCCGTCTCACACCGCAGGCCCTCCGAATTGCCGTAGCTCTCCGCCTCGCTGCCCCAATCCACACCGAATACAGGTGTATTTGCGGCGAGGCAGAGGCCGACAGGTACGGACGGCATGGCCTTCTCTGCCAAAGTACAGAAGGATGGCATGCAAGACACGGTGAGGTCAATGACATTATTAAGAGAAGCCTTACCACAGCCAGTTGTCCATCAGAGAGAGAGCCCCGTTACCTAATGGCCCGCAACTCTGATGAGCCTGTCGGTCACCCAGACGGAATCACGGTGAACCCCTGGAAGAATGGTAGACAGTTGGTGTGGGACTACACTTGCGTTTCAACTTTAGCCAATACCTATGTTGACTTCAGTGCTACACAAGCAGGAGGAGCTGCCAATCACCGGGAAGCAGCCAAGTCGCGTAAATACAGAGACCTTGAGCACCACTACAATTTTGTCCCCATTGCCTCAGAGACACTTGGTGCCTGGGGTAAAAGTGCTGCTAGCTTTTTGAAGGAGTTGGGGGTCTAAGCTAATCGAAACAACTAGAGACCCTAGAGCTGCCAGTTTTCTTTTTCAGCGCCTTAGTGTGGCAATCCAGAGAGGAAATGCTCACTGCATCCATGGTTCCTGCCCACCATCCGAGGAGCTGGAGGAGCTATTCAACTTATGACAAGCAGCCTTGTACCCTTCATGTAATCAATATTGTAACTTTTTTTGTGTAATGATATTTTCAAATAAAGTTAGATAAATATACACACATACCAAAAGAATAGGGGTGGTATCTTGAGGGTATCTTGAGATGATTTCGGGGCTTTAGTGTCCCCGCGGCCCGGTCCTCGACCAGGCCTCCACCCCCAGGAAGCAGCCCGTGACAGCTGACTAACACCCAGGTACCTATTTTACTGCTAGGTAACAGGGGCATAGGGTGAAAGAAACTCTGCCCATTGTTTCTTGCCGGCGCCTGGGATCGAACCCAGGACCACAGGATCAAAAGTCCCGCGTGCTGTCCGCAGGAGAAGAAAATATCAAAGTGCCCAGTAAGGATCCACAAGGTCTTCTCTGAGTACTCTTTATTTTCTTCTCCGAGGCTATGGGTCCCTATACTTGTACCAGAGGTGGTACCCCTTCTAGGTTAAAAAAAATAATAATAATCAGTATTTTTATCTGGGTGTAACTTTAGCTGGAGAGAAAAAGGCTCCGCCAGGAGTTGAACCTGAGTCTGCCACTTTAGAGGCGGCCGCGCTGACTGCTGCACCACAGAGCCGGGCTCTGGAGTTATTATGTTTATTATATAAATGTTGCAGACAAAATTTTTATATAAAAAATATCAATGATCATAAGTAATAAGGTGCGACGGTAAGTAATACAATACATGTTATGACAGGGTTAGAATACATTGTGTGGCAGTAAGTATTATAAGACAAGGTGTGACAGTGTTAAACTACAGATGAGTCAGTAAGTATTTCATACAAGGTGTGGCAAAAAGTTTTACAATACAAGGAGCGGCAGTGTTACAACACAAGGTGAAGTGCTAAGTATTACCGACAACGTGTGGCAGTGTTACAATACAAGGTGTGGCAGTGTTATAATACCAATTGTGGCAGTAAGTGTTACAATACAAGGTGTGTCGGTGTTACAATACAAGGTGTGGCAGTGTTGCAATACAAAGTGTGGCAGTGTTACTATACAAGTTCTGGTAGTAAGTGTTTCAATACAAGGTGTCGAAGTAAGTTTTATAATACTAGTTTTGGCAGCAAGAACTACAACACAAGATGTGGCAGTAAGTGTTACAATTCAAAGTGTTGCAATGCTATTTCATTTGGACTACCAACGTAACGACCCACTTACTGTATTTGGACTACCAAAGTATCCTATCAGTTTTACAATACTTGTTATTTTTGTTTTTTAATAGAACAAATGCTTTAATGTTTGCTATTTCAAATTGAATTAAATGAATAAAAAATTATCGTGACAATGTAGGCCTAATGGAGTTTTTTATTCGCTATAATTAGCTGTATATACTTTTACACATATTGCAAGTACTTTATTGAAGATAAAGTAAAATAGTAATCAGTAAATTTTTCTGGAGAGAAAAAGAGTTTTACAATCCAAGGTTTAGCAGTAAGTGTTACAATACAAGGTGTGGCAGTAAGTGTTACAATGCAAAGTGCAGCAGTATTAAAATACAAGATGTGGGAGTATGTGTTGAAATGCAAGATGTGATGGTGTTACAGTACAAGGTGTGGCAGTTAGTCTTACAATACAAGTTGAAGCATTGTTACAATACAAGGCGTAGCAGAAAGTGTTACATTACAAAGTTTAGTAACTTTGTATTACAATACAAAGTGTGGCACTCTTACCATACAAGATTTGACAATGTTACAATACAAGGTATGGCAGTAAGTATTACAATACAAGGTGTAGCAGTATTACAATACAAGGTGTAGCAGTATTACAATACAAGGTATGGACGTGTTACAATGCAAGATGTGGAAGTAAGTGTCACAATTCATGGTGTCGCAGAAAGTGTTAAAATGGAAAGTGTGGCAGTGCATCGAAACAAGGTGTTACAGTAAGTTTTACATTATAAGGCATTACTGTAAGTATCATACTACAAGGGGTCGCAGTCTCATAATACAAGGTGTAGAAGCATGTGTGACAACATTTGGTGTGGCAGAAAGTGTTATAATTCGAGGTGTGTGTTATGACCCCAGGTAGCCTGGGTAGAACGAGTCTACCCCCAGTGAGAGTTATTCGGCCATCTGGACCTGATTGATGGGTCATAGGAAAGATGTATATATATATTAAATATATAATAAATGTCAGTTAATAATTTACAAAAATATTAGCAGAGAATGAGCATGAAATAAGTGACATGAAATGAGTTGTCGATACTTTGGTGACATGACATGGAGTTAGCAGGGAATCATGGCCTTAAGTCACAAAAGTTGGGAGAGAGGGCATTGCATCAATGCAATCAATGCAGGCAATGCATTGTGCATTGTTGAGCTCCTGGCAGTAGGAGGAAGCCTAATTGTGGGCTCCTTCATGAGGAGGGAATCAAGCAGGCGTTTATGTGTGAAGCCTGTTAAAAGACTTAATGCACTCAAGTCAGGAACAGAAGAGCTGTGAGGCCATCATAAAGAAACTTTGTTGGATGTCAAAGACGACGACATCTGGGAGCTGCAGCTAAGTGCTCTCGAGATACAAATTCTGCGGTAAGCTAATATGACAGTTGTTACAGTGCTTGCCAGTGCTTCATCGTGAGCCCAGCGATCATGGCAAGTGTTTATGTATGTAGTACATATATTTTATTGAGCTAGTAAGCTAAAACAAGAGAGCAAAGATAGGAGAACATCCTGGAGGGAGAAGTGCTGCGTCCTCCCTCGCCCAAGATCAGAGGCTGACTGAAGGGGGAAGCTTCCGAGCCTCATGACTGGGGCGGTGACCCCCCCTTCCCCCAGCGACTCGTCGAGACATGTCCTTAGAGTGGCCCCGCCCAGGATGGGGGAGGACCGTCGCGGCGACGCAATAGTGTTTAAAGAGATGTCGGATGGAGAAGTT
This sequence comes from Procambarus virginalis, assembly GCA_020271785.1. Classification (NCBI taxonomy): domain Eukaryota; kingdom Metazoa; phylum Arthropoda; class Malacostraca; order Decapoda; family Cambaridae; genus Procambarus; species Procambarus virginalis. The sequence continues at coordinate 48,312 of WNGS01162659.1, forward strand.
TTATTTTCTGTGAATACCTTTAATTATGTTTTGTTAGGAAAACGTTTATTATACCATTCTGATGGATTTGCAGGTTTGTGTGGGAGAAGTGCAACGTTTGTGTGGGAAGAACTGAAGCGTTTATGTGCGAAAACTGCAGCGTTTATGTGGGAGAACTGCAACGTTTGTGTGGGAGAACTGCAACGTTTGGGTTGAAGAATTACAACGGTTTGTCTGGAAGAAGTTAGTGAGAGAACTTCATACCAGAGGAGAAGTTTATGCTGAACTCTGAGTGTGAGCTGAAACTCATAGTGGGAGCTAAACTGCAAGGTGGTTCAGGACTTCAAGTTGAGGAGTGGAACTTCAGAAACAGAGAATCTTCGAGTAGTGTAGGGAGCTACACGTCGTTTGTGTGAAGCGTTTGGAGAGAGCTTCACTGACCTTTAAGGAAGACTTCATTGCAGCTGATTGGAGGAAGTACAGGAGTACCTTACAGAATATTTTGAGGTCCCAGATGATGATTGTAGTAGGGGACCCCGAGTAATGGAACAGAAGATCACATGGACCTTGAGGTTTAAGGGAGTGCTTGATTGTGTCTTGGCATGAAAGGCGCAGTGCAAGGTGAGAGATTTATGTTTTTTGTAGAGTAGGAAATATGTGAATATTTTTATTGTGCTGTGTATTGCAGCCTAAAGCAGTGAAGGGAGCAGAAGGTTGTAAGCCGAAGTTTAAGTAGCAGACTGATACACTTATATTTTTTTTATTTTTATTTTTAAAACAAAGTAATTACAGCGTACATTAACCATATAAAACAGTAAAGCACAGAAGAACAAAGAACACAGATTGACAATAACACAGATAACAAGTAACACAGATCAACATAACACAAAAGTGAAAACAAAGAATAATACATAACACATAAGAACACACACACACAAAAACAAAAGCTGCACTACCCAGATGGGGTGTGTCAAAAGCGTCAGTAACGACAAAAGTGCAAAAAGAGCACAATAAAACCAAGGGTAAAAATAAACAAGTAATTCACATATACAAAATAACACAAACGGAAAACACACGCACCATGTGCCACACCACACAACAGCAGACATCACACCACAGAATCGAGAACACAGTAACAGAACATGGTAAATATAACACTGTGGCCAGTGTCCTTTACTTGTATACCATGCAAGGTGATGGAGAAGATCGTGAGAAAAAACCTCGTAACACCTCTGGAGCGAAGGGACTTCGTGACAAATCGCCAACATGGGTTCAGGGAGGGTAAATCTTGCCTGACAGGCTTAATAGAATTATACGACTACACAAAGATTAAGCAAGAAAGAGAAGGCTGGGCGGACTGCATTTTCTTGGATTATCGGAAAGCCTTTGACACAGTACCGCATAAGAGGCTGGTACATAAGCTGGAGTGACAGGCAGGTGTAGCTGGTAAGGTACTCCAGTGGATAAGGGAGTACCTGAGCAATAGGAAGCAGAGAGTTACGATGAGGGGTGAGACCTCAGACTGGCGTGAAATCACCAGTGGAGTCCCACAGGGCTCTGTACTCAGTCCTATCTTGTTTCTGATATATGTAAATGATCTCCCGGAGGGTATAGATTCATTTCTCTCAATGTTTGCAGACGATGCCAAAATTATGAGAAGGATTAAGACAGAGGAGGACTGTTTGAGGCTTCAAGAAGACCTAGACAAGCTGAAGGAATGGTCAAACAAATGGTTGTTAGAGTTTAACCCAAGCAAATGTAATGTAATAGGTGTAGGGAGCAGGAGGCCAGATACAAGGTACCATCTGGGAGATGAAATACTTCAAGAGTCAGAGAAAGAAAAAGATTAGGGGGTTGATATCACGCCAGACCTGTCTCCTGCAGCCCATATCAAGAGGATAACATCAGCGGCATATGCCAGGCTGGTCAACATAAGAACGGCATTCAGAAACTTGTGTAAGGAATCATTCAGAACTTTGTATACCACATATGTTAGGCCAATCCTGGAGTATGCAGCCCCAGCATGGAGTCCACTAGAGTCAAGGTTAAAACCAAACGGGAAAAGGTACAAGGGTTTGCCACCAGACTAGTACCCGAGCTGAGAGGTATGAGCTACGAGAAGAGACTACGGGAATTAAACCTCACTTCGCTGGAAGACAGAAGAGTTAGGGGGGGGACATGATCACCACATTCAAGATTCTCAAGGGAATCGGCAGGGTTGATAAAGACAGGCTATTTAACACAAGGTTGACAAATGGAATGCATTAGGAAGTCATGTGGTGGAGGCTGACTCCATACACAGTTTCAAGTGTAGATATGATAGAGCCCAATAGGCTCAGGAACATGTACACCTGTTGATTGACGGTTGAGAGGCGGGACCAAAGAGCCAGAGCTCTACCCCCGCAAGCACAATTAGGTGAGTACAATTAGGTGAGTACTGTAAAAAGAGCATAGTAAGTATAACATGTGAAAATAAGAAGGGAATACAACAAAGCAATACACAACACAGTACATAGAACAAAGGAAACAGAACACAGTAACATTACATAGTAAAAATAACAAAATAAAAAATAACAAAGAAATCGTTATAGTACAAATCAACATAGTAACGTATATAACATAGTAAATAGGACACAGATAATAGAACAAATCGTAAAATAGCATAAATAACACAAACCAATAACACATGCCACCCATACGGGGCGTGCCAACAGGAAACGTAATGGAAAACACATAACACAAGGCAGCAAAACATAATGACAATGAATACAAGCATACAAGAACGCACAACAAAGGAACACACACGAGACAAACACAGCCACCCATCACACAAACCCGATCCCCACAGACAGAGGACGGCCAGCCACCAAGCAGAGAAAACACCCACACACCGGACACATCAGGAGAGATATCGACATGTCACACAACACCACAGCACACCCATACCCACACACACACACAACACAAATACCCGCCACACAAGGCAACCAAGCAAACCCCAGCACATACAAAACCCCAAAGACAACTTAAACAGGCCCCCCAAACCCCCACCCACCAGAGGGAACCGAACCCAAGGAACACACACAGACACACACACAACCACACCCACAGGAACCTGTGGTATCTGTGTATAGCTGAGATAGTCTTGGTAGTAAGGTTGATGTAAAGTCATTCCTGGTTACTGACTTTAATACTTATAAACGATTACATGACTAGAGCTCCCAAGCTGGTGTCGTCCTGTATGCTTTGTTTACCTTCTCTCCTCTGGCGTCTAGCCGCCGCACATAGAAAACGGATGGTACCATTTTCTGTGAACATGACATCCCTCCTTTTCTTTAAAAAGAATGAATACAGGATGTCTACCATGCTTGTAGCACAAAGCAAAGTTATTGACACAAAGTAAGTTATTAACATATCAAGAGATATTGCATATATTTAACATTAATTAAGCACACAAAGAATGTAAACAATCTTTACCACAAAGGATTTCAATGTTAAAAATACATATGCAATGTTAAACAAACATGAAAGAAACTGTAATACAAAGTTACAAAATATTGAATGAGAGATCTGCATTATTCAAACAATATTAAATTTAGTTCAGCATAACAAGTAAATACTTTGCATTACATAGGAACACAATTAATCATCAAATCGTGTAGGGCGTTTAACATGACGTTTAGGACGAAAGTCCCCAAATACAAACATATCCCTTGATGAATTGTTCGTTGAGTTGTAACTCGTTTTTTCTTTTTCTTTTGCACGACTTTTCACTTCATCATTTTCTACACTAGTTGGAATCACTTTGAAATAAGCCATATTACGTGTTATACTATGATCTCTATTACTCGCTGTTACCATAGTTCCTTTTACACTAATCACTTTATATGGTTTTGTATCATACGGCATATCTAACTTTCCCTCTTTTTTTCTTTTTAATGAGAACAGTATCTCCAACCTTTATGAATTGTTCCTTTGCACGTTGATCATGAGCAATTTTCATTTTGCCCTTGGCTAGTGCATCCTTCTGAGCGAGACGTTTATCCGTTACCTTGGCTGGCATGACAGGTAGTGCGATTCTCATAGGACGTCCAAATAAAAGTTCGCCAGGCGACTTGCCCAGTGTTCCATGCGGTGTTGCACGGTAGTTCCTGAGAAAAGCATACTTAACTTGTTTCCAGGATCGTCCTTCGGCATGAGCACAGCGTACAGCTTTCATGAGAGGTTGCATGAATCTCTCGACTTCTCCATTTGCTTGTGGATGTAGTGGCATCACACGGCGGTGTTTGAATCCAATATGCTCAGCAAAGTTGACGAAGTCTTGTCCATTAAATGGCGGTCCATTGTCCGTCTTGACAACTTCAGGAATGCCAAAGTTTGAAAAGATCTTGTCGAGCTTCGGGATGACAGCCTTTGCAGATGTGGAAGTGATGATTTCTACTTCTGGATAACGTGAGTGATCATCAATGACTTCCATCAAGTACTCTCCAGTTGGTAGCGGTCCGCAGAAATCCATCGATGCTTCCATCCATGGTGCAGCAGGTAGTGGTGAAGGTTGTAGAGGTGTTGGTCTTGAAGTATCCACTGCAGCTTGGCAAGGGACACAGGCATCATGCATGTCCTTAGCTTTAAGTTTAATGCCAGGAAACCATACCTTTTCTCGTAGCAGCTGTTTGGTCCTTACAAGACCTTGGTGTCCTTGATGTGCAAGCTTCAGAGCACGTTGCTGGAGAACAGCTGGAATAACGATACGAGTACCTCGCAGCACGGTGTCGCGTTGTTGCGTAACACTTAATTCTGTCTGGACGCGTTCAAGTGCTTTGAATGCATCTTGGTCAACTCCTGAGGGTGGGATGCGTGGAAACTTTTTCTTAGTCAATGCATCCACTGTTGCTTGCAGAGTTGGGTCCTCTGGGGTTGCAGTACGGATTTCATCAAGAGTGAGAGCCTTAGGGACTGCATCACAGGTTACAGAGTGTACATATTCCTCGGCAACTTGCTGATGCTTGGTGATGGTGAAACTGTTGGCAGGATGTCGACTGATATAATCAGCGGGATTGCCTGCACCCGGCTTGTATTTCACCGTGAAGTTATATGGTTGCAGACGAAGAGCCCATCTCTCAATGCGAGCTGGTGGTTTGGACTTTGGATTATTGAAGATGGTCTCCAACGGTTTGTGGTCAGTGACTATCGTGGTAAAGGGTGCACCAAGCAGATACACATTGAAGTGTTCACAGCCCCATACAAGAGCAAGAGCTTCCTTCTCTGTCTGACTGTATCGTTGCTCAACATCTGTGAGAGAACGGCTGGCGTAGGCAATTACTACTCTGGAATCTGGTTGACCAGGTTTGTGTTGGGCTAACACAGCACCTAAACCAACAGGACTGGCATCCACCGTTAACTCAGTGTCCATTGATGGATCAAAGTATGCAGCAGTCGCATTTTCTACTACTGCATCTTTCACAGCATCAAATGCATTTTGCTCGACATCGCTCCAGTACCACGATGCATTTTTCTTCAGGAGCTCACGTAGAGGCTTCGTAATGGTAGCAAAATCTGGAATGAAGCGAGAACAGTAGTTTGCCATTCCCAGAAAACTATGTACTTCAGTGGATGTTGAAGGAGGTGCAGCATTCTTGATATCTGCAACTTTCTTAGGATCTGGAGGCAGACCTTTGTCACTAAGTACATGTCCAAAGAATTCAATTTTATGTTGATTGAACTCACACTTTGCTCGGCTTAGCGTCAAATTCTTTTCTCGTAAGCGTTGCAATGTTGCACGAAGAGCTTTGTCGTATTCAGCTTGGGTACGGCCATAAACAATGATGTCATCAGACATGTTGTCAGCATTAGGTATATCTTGCAATACCTGGCTGATGATGTGCTGGAATACTTCAGCAGCACTGTTAATACCAAAACTCAGGCGCTTGTACCTATACAGACCTCGATGTGTCGTAAACGTTGTGATGAATCGACTCTCATCATCAAGTTCAAGCTGATGATAGCCCTTGTTTAAATCTAACTTGCTGAATACAGTTGCACCATCCAAGCGGTATATCATATCATCTACAGTGGGTGTAGGATGGCGTTCACGCATTATTGCCTTGTTGGGAACACGCATGTCTACACAAATGCGTATCTCATCTGGATTCTTCGGCTTTAGTGGAGTGACAATTGGGCTTACCCATGGTGTTGGGCCTGTTACCGGTTCAATGATATCTAGTTCTATCAGCCTATCCAGTTCGGCATCGACTTTCTTGCGAGTATGGAATGGTTGTCGGCGATGTGGTTGGGCAACTGGAATTACATCTGGGTTGATATGCAGATGTACCTTACTATCAGTATAACAACCTATGGATTTAAAGCGATCAGAAAATTCAGCAACAATAGCATCAACATTGTTTGCAGATTCCACTGCTACAGCATTAGAAAGCTGAAGTAGCCCCAATTTGGTTGAAGTCTTGTAACTGAGTAAGGACTCCTTTGCATTCCTAACAACATGGAATGTAGTAATGAGCATTGCATTCTTTGACTTAATCTCTGCAGTGAAAGTTCCAATCGCTGGTAAGACTACCTTTGAAGCATAGGCAGTGGCTTTGCCATTGTAGTTTTCAAGCTTTGGGAACTGTTTTTGAAATTTTTCATAGTGGCACTCAGCAATGGTGTCAATGTTTGATCCAGTGTCAATAAGAATTTTGAGACAAATGCCAGCAATGTATACTATAGTCTCTGGGTTGTTTGGAAGATCATTCCATTTTGTGATTGATTGTACTCCATAAATATAATCACATTCACTGTCATCTGAGACTAGTTGTAATGAAATGTTGTCTTGTATATTATTAACATTCTTGATTTGAGGTGCAATATTGTGTTTGCCACCTCGACTCCTATGACTTGATCCTCGTACATTGCTTTTATTTATTGATTGTGGTTTCTTTAGTGCAGAACGACACATAGCACCAAAATGACCTAGTTTTCCACACTCATAGCACTTCTTACCTTGAGCAGGACAAACATTATCTTGGTGTGGGTAGTCTCCTCCACAATTGTAACATTTATTATTGACAACCTCTGATGTGAGTCGTTGTGACTGCTTGAGTCTTGTTCCATGACTCCAGTTGTGATGTGGTTCTCGGCTCAATTTAATGTTAGGTTTGGCATGATATCTTCTATGATCATGGTGTACTCCCTGAACCTTACATACTTCATGACTGTTAGTAACAGTGGCAGAACCGTTGTTGGCACTGCACTCCATGACACGAGCATCACGTGCAGCATCTTCCATTCGACGAGCCATGTCCAGTATCTTGGTAAGAGAACTTTCATCATCAACAAGTTCTAGAGCTTTTCGACGAAGACGTGTAGATGTGCATGTTTCAATTATTTGCTGTTTGATTTCTTTGTCAACATCAGCAAACTCACAATGGGTTGCTAAACCCTGCAGACGTGTATGGTATTGATCAACAGTTTCATTAGAGAGTTGTTTCGCTCTCCTGAAATGCATAATTTCCATAGCAGTATTTTGCCTTGGTTTGAAATGCTCAGTTAATTTGGCCTTGGCAGTGTCATAATCTTTGGCACCACCAGTGTCTTTCAGTGTATCAAAGATGTCACAAACTCTATCACCTGCATAATGAAGTAGAAAGGCACGCTTTCTTTCAGCACTTTTGATATCAGAAACTATCAACAAATTTTCAAACCTTTTAAGCCATTTGGTCCACCTCTGTGACAGGTTTGTCTGGTCACAGTCAGGATCAAATGCAGGAAACTGAGGTATATTTGCCATTTTTACTGAATAAATGTAAACTTATCACTTAAAATGTTCCTCAGAATATATAACACTTACTGCACTGTATATGTTAGTTAAGAATTCACTGTAATTACTTTAATTTTGCAAAGCACACAAGCATTTTAATGCAAAAGTTCACAACAGTGCACAATACAGCAGCAACTGACTTCTTACCTAGCCCTTGTGTACATGTGTTGTTCCTACTCACAGCAACACAGCAGTTGTCAGCACTTGGTACAGCAGTTGGTACAGCAGTCAGTTCACAGCGTGAAGAATTGTGTAGCACGAAGCGTCGTTTCGTAACCAAAACATCAGGTTTTGTACACTGCATCGAAGCGTCGTTTCGTACACAGCGTCGGCACACATGGATCGCAGATTCCTCAGTAAACAGCTTGTCAGCACATAGCTTGGAATGCACACAGCATTGGCCAGCACACACCAACGGCCAGCACAAGCATGGGGTAGCACACAGCATCGGGTATGGTGCTCACAGCTCACAGCTTCTCCTTCCTCCTCCGGGGCAAGACAGCATGCTCCTTCCTTGTGTTTTGTTGAACAAATACCTGCGTTCCCAGTTCATCCTCGTCGCCAATGTGGTATCTGTGTATAGCTGAGATAGTCTTGGTAGTAAGGTTGATGTAAAGTCATTCCTGGTTACTGACTTTAATACTTATAAACAATTACATGACTAGAGCTCCCAAGCTGGTGTCGTCCTGTATGCTTTGTTTACCTTCTCTCCTCTGGCGTCTAGCCGCCGCACATAGAAAACGGATGGTACCATTTTCTGTGAACATGACAGAACCCACCACCTACACCAATGCAGCACCCGGACATACTCACCGTGAACCAAGCATTAAAACCCTAGGAAAGGAGCGACGGAACCACCACATAGTATAAGACAGACGGCCCTTCAAAAAGCCCAAAATCCTCCTCACCCCATACCCCTCCATCCTACCAACCCACAAACAAAAAAATATAGTCCGCTAACAACACCCCGAGCGTGTTACACACCCGCCTGGAGCCCCAAGGGAACGAAAAAAAACTAAAATCGCAATAAATCGACTTGCACCCCTGGACCACAAAAGGCCGCAATAACATCCCGCAACCACCCAACCAAACCCTGAACCCGCGCACAAAAATAAAAGACGTGTAACTGAGTCTCGCACCCCCACAATGAACACAATTATCAGAGGCGACCAAACCCAACATAAAGAGCCTCGCATTCGTAGCCAAGGACTTATCCAGATATCGAAAAAACCAACTCAAGCATCCGTTGGGCAATTTTCGGCCCACTCAACGCCTCCCACATATTCCTCCAGTCGAAACAATCTTCTCTCTCAGCCCACAAATGAGATCCTTATACACCGAGATCTCCCGAAACCTATCTAAGCCCTGATTCAACACCCATACAGGTGAAATAACTGTGCCTGCAAGACCCGCAATAGACCAACCTTCCCGCCGCCACCCGCTTCGCCAGCACCCGAAAAAACGACCGACATTCCACCTTAGGCCACTCCCACCACTCCAGACCGAGGGAAACGCCCCCTTCCGAGTGGCCAAGACAGCCCACCGGGTCCGGAACTGGGCACACAAACCTGGCACTTCAGTCACCCACAATTCAGCTTCCACCAGCCACGGCCAACCTGCACCTGGCTGCGAATCCCCACCTGCAACACCACCATGCAATGGTCCGAAAACCCCACGGGAACCGTCCGCAACGAAAAAAACGATCCACCCCAGTAGGAACGTAAAAACGATCGAGGTGAGAGCTAGCCCCATGCGAGACAAAGGTGTACTCCAAAAGACCCCTTGCAACACGGCCGCATCCCAAAACCGCAACTCTTCTAGGTAGCAGTCAAAGCGGCGAGATATTTGCCGGACGAAGCCTGTTGCTATCCCGCGCCGACGTAATACAATTAAAATCTCCCCAAAAATCCTCTCCCTCATATCGTGCCGCAAAAATGCAGCACGTCACGGGAAAAGAAACCTCCCGGTCCCGCCTCTGTGCCGCCCAGACGGCGCATACACGTTCAAGAGAAAGACCTCAGACCCAAAAAGGAGACCCGAACCAACAGCACCCAACCACCCTCGTCCATCTCCGTGTGAAGCACGGAAATT
>WNGS01162659.1:67868-80465 GCA_020271785.1 Procambarus virginalis
ATATGGCTTATTTCAAAGTGATTCCAACTAGTGTAGAAAATGATAAAGTGCAAAGTCGTGCAAAAGAAAAAGAAAAAATGAGTTATAACTCGATAAACAATTCATCGAGGGATATTCGTGTATTTAAGGACTCTCGTCCTAAACGTCATGTTAAACGTCCTACACGATTTGATGATTAATTGTGTTCCTATGTAATGCAAAGTATTTACTTATTATGCTAAACTAAATTTAATATTGTTTAAATAATGCAGATCTCTCATTCAATATCTTGTAACTTTGTATTACAGTCTCTTTCATGTTTGTTTAACATTGCATATGTATTTTTAACATTGAAATCCTTTGTGGTAAAGATTAAATTGTTTAAATTCTTTGTGTGCTTAATTAATGTTAAATGTATGCAATATCTCTTGATATGTTAGTAACTTACTTTGTGTCAATAACTTTGCTTTGTGCTACAAGCATGGTAGACATCCTGTATTCATTCTTTTTAAAGAAAAGGAGGGATGTCATGTTCACAGAAAATGGTACCATCCGTTTTCTATGTGCGGCGGCTGGACGCCAGTAGAGAAGGTAAACAAAGAAGCAGGACGACACCAGCTTGGGAGCTATAGTCATGTAATCGTTTATAAGTATTAAAGTCAGTAACCAAGCCATGACTTTACATCAACCTTATAACCAAGACTTCCTCAGCTATCCTGTGGTGCCACAATAATCAACTAGTGGGCGAGGAATCAGCATCAATCAGGATACATAATAATCAATCATGGTCCTCAGATACCCACCACATATGTGCCATACAAAAATACCTACCACCTGTTCCACAAAAATGGTGTACACCGGTAGTTACGATCCATCACCCATAAACATGGCTACATTACACCCCAGAAGCTTACAAGGTCCTTAGACCAAAAATATGTGCCACAAACAGGAGGAAGATCAAGTGCACCTGCCCCTGCTGACAAGCCAGAGAACAATAAGCTGGCGACGGGCGCCGAGCCGTGATAGGCACAGTATTACATTACAAGTAAACCATCAGTACTCTTTCATTCAATTATTACAACCACAGAACAGGACATTTACAAGTCAATAAATCCTTGAGCAAACACAGAACTAATTAAGTATCACAAAATACAACTCCTGGTATAACATAAGAGCAGTATATAAACACACAAGAGAACACATAATCATGCCAAAATTTACAAAGAGAATTTCTATATACAGGACTTGGTACTGCTGACTCCGACCGGTTAGCAAAGGGGGAGGGGGGTAGAGTTAGGTAGTTAAGGAAGGATTCAAAGAACTTGCCAGGTCAAACCGCCACTCTAATCTATTAGACATTGTGAATTAATACATAATTATACATCACCACAAATGAAATATCATATATACAACAGCCTCAAAACGCTCCTATACATGGAGGTGTGGTGTCTGTGTATAGCTGAGATAGTCTTGGTAGTAAGGTTGATGTAAAGTCATTCCTGGTTACTGACTTTAATAACAATGAACGATTACATGACTATGGCTCCCAAGCTTGGCAGGCGTCCTGTGCGCTCTTGTTTACGTCTTCCTCCCTTGGCGTCCAGCCGCCGCACATAGAAAACGGATGGTACCATTTTCTGTGAACATGACATCCCTCCTTTTCTTTAAAAAGAATGAATACAGGATGTCTACCATGCTTGTAGCACAAAGCAAAGTTATTGACACAAAGTAAGTTATTAACATGTCAAGAGATATTGCATACATTTAACATTAATTAAACACACAAAGAATTTAAACAATCTTTACCACAAAGGATTTCAATGTTAAAAATACATATGCAATGTTAAACAAACATGAAAGAAACTGTAATACAAAGTTACAAAATATTGAATGAGAGATCTGCATTATTCAAACAATATTAAATTTAGTTCAGCATAACAAGTAAATACTTTGCATTACATAGGAACACAATTAATCATCATATCGTGTAGGGCGTTTAACATGTCGTTTAGGACGAGAGTCCTTGAGTACAAGAATATCCCTCGATGAATTGTTTATCGAGTTATAACTCATTTTTTTTTTCTTTTGCACGACTTTGCACTTCATCATTTTCTACACTAGTTGGAATCACTTTGAAATAAGCCATATTACGTGTTATACTATGATCTCTATTACTCGCTGTTACCATAGTTCCTTTTACACTAATCACTTTATATGGTTTTGTATCATACGGCATATCTAACTTTCCCTCTTTTTTCTTTTTAACGAGAACAGTATCTCCAACCTTTATGAATTGTTCCTTTGCACGTTGATCATGAGCAATTTTCATTTTGCCCTTGGCTAGTGCATCCTTCTGAGCGAGACGTTTATCCGTTACCTTGGCTGGCATGACAGGTAGTGCGATCCTCATAGGACGTCCAAATAAAAGTTCGCCAGGCGACTTGCCCAGTGTTCCATGCGGTGTTGCACGGTAGTTCCTGAGAAAAGCATACATAGCTTGTTTCCAGGATCGTCCTTCGGCATGAGCACAGCGTACAGCTTTCATGAGAGGTTGCATGAATCTCTCTACTTCTCCATTTGCTTGAGGATGTAGTGGCATCACACGGCGGTGTTTGAATCCAATATGCTCAGCAAAGTTGACAAAGTCTTGTCCATTAAATGGCGGTCCATTGTCCGTCTTGACAACTTCAGGAATGCCAAAGTTTGAAAAGATCTTGTCGAGTTTCGGGATGACGCCTTTGCAGATGTGGAAGTGATGATTTCTACTTCTGGATAACGTGAGTGATCATCAATGACTACCATCAAGTACTCTCCAGTTGGTAGCGGTCCACAGAAGTCCATCGATACTTCCATCCATGGTGCAGCAGGTAGTGGTGAAGGTTGTAGAGGTGTTGGTCTTGAAGTATCCACTGCAGCTTGGCAAGGGACACAGGCATCATGCATGTCCTTAGCTTGACGATCAATGCCAGGAAACCACACCTTTTCTCGTAGCAGCTGTTTGGTCCTTACAAGACCTTGGTGTCCTTGATGTGCAAGCTTCAGAGCACGTTGCTGGAGAACAGCTGGAATGACGATACGAGTACCTCGCAGCACGGTGTCGCGTTGTTGCGTAACACTTAATTCTGTCTGGATGCGTTCAAGTGCTTTGAATGCATCTTGGTCAACTCCTGAGGGTGGGATGCGTGGAAACTTTTTCTTAGTCAATGCATCCACTGTTGCTTGCAGAGTTGGGTCCTCTAGGGTTGCAGTACGGATTTCATCAAGAGTGAGAGCCTTAGGGACTGCATCACAGGTTACAGAGTGTACATATTCCTCGGCAACTTGCTGATGCTTGGTGATGGTGAAACTGTTGGCAGGATGTCGACTGATGTAATCAGCGGGATTGCCTGCACCTGGCTTGTATTTCACCGTAAAGTTGTATGGTTGCAGACGAAGAGCCCATCTCTCAATGCGAGCTGGTGGTTTGGACTTTGGATTATTGAAGATGGTCTCCAACGGTTTGTGGTCAGTGACTATCGTGGTAAAGGGTGCACCAAGCAGATACACATTGAAGTGTTCACAGCCCATACAAGAGCAAGAGCTTCCTTCTCTGTCTGACTGTATCGTTGCTCAACATCTGTGAGAGAACGGCTGGCATAGGCAATTACTACTCTTGGNGGCAATGGCAAACCCATCCCCCTTTCCTGACAGCCACAGGGCACCCATCACCTAACCATCAACATCCGATCTCTACACACTCCTAGCAACAATAGCGGAGTTCGGCCGACACAACCACCCTTCTGGCGAGGGTTGAGCAGCAAATCCGCGGGCAAACTCAGCCAGTGAGCATCTCGTTGGCTCGTTATCACTATAAGGTTTTCACAGCATTAATTTTCTTTCTTAAACAATATTTGCCGATAATAACAATTCGTTATTAGCAGTATGCTATATGGCAGGGGAAGCCAAACTTGCTTACTGTAAGATCCGCAAATGATAAAACTCAGATGTATAAGAGCTGTACAACATCAATAACATTTACACCACATTTTGTTATACAAATAAATACACATTTTGTTAAAAAATATTACTTAAAATACATATTAAATGCAATAAATTTATTCATGCTTACAGTTTGAAACTGTTAACATGTATTAATTTCAGTAATCACAAAGACAAAAATATTTTCAAAAATAAATCTGAAATGTTCGAGCTATTTTAATGTCATTTCTGTCTTACAAAATTAGTCTTAAATTAAAGAATTAATAAGTCTAATTATATTTTTGTGGCAAAAAACAATGCTACAAATAATAATAATACTAAGTCTTACATCTCTTCTTTCACATTTACATCATTACATTTACAGAAGCAACATTAAGAACAAATATTGCCAGTTTTGAGTTGTCTTGCATGTATGTTGCTTCGTCAAGAGCTAAGCTGATACAAGAGAATTTTTAAATCCTTTTACATTTTGTCTGCAACATGAGCAGGGATCTGATATGCGCATCTCTGTAGTGTGGTGTGATGCTGGTGTTTGTGTTGTTTGTCACTCAAGTTTTGTGTTACTTGGATCTAACACAGTAATATCCTCTGCTATATTCTCTAAATAATTTGCCATCAGAATATGGGCGTTTAGCATTAGCAATATTCCTTGATACAACAAATCTAGCTTCTGTCGTTGTATCGGTTCCTTACTGAACAATGTAAACAGTGTCTGCTCGCTATTTAGTGATGATTTAAACTCATTTAACTTATTTATTCGTAATAATAATATTAATTATAAATTACCTCTAGAGATTGAAATGAAGTTTATGTGAGGGAAACAGGGCGAAAATTGAGATCAAATAGAAGAAGATAAAAAGCGTGTAAAATTATGGCTAGTAACAGTGCTGTAACAAATCTTAGTTAGGAGAAGGATCACAATATTGATTTTAAGAAATGTGAATATTCTTTCAAAAGTAATAATATTAGAACTAAAAGGGTAGTGGAATGCATAATAAATACTTTGAATACTTTTCGCTGGCCACAAAAGCTTTACTTTGGAGGATAGCTGTTAGGATTAGGGTATTTTTTAGAATTAAGTACTACAGACGTTAAGTGTAGCATGTTTTGAACAGATGCTATTTTGTTTTATAATATTGTAAATAGCAAGCTATGTAACGTATTTCTGTGATGTGGTTGTTGTGTTCGTTGAGAATAAACCATGAGTAGACGAATATTGTTTCTCTTCCGACCTAGCCTAAACATAACAATAGCTTTACTAGGAAAATGATTCTGAGTGAATTCAAATTAGATCTCAGTAAATGGATGAATGAAAGCAGTCCCATTAGCCGCGGTGCTTCGGAATGGATATGGTTATGAGGATAACATTCAGATGAACACCTCTATTAATACAACTCCAGTTCTCAGAATAGCAGGATTACAGAAAGGATACATGACCATAATTCCTTAGAAGACATTACCGCAGGTACATCAGAAGTTTGAATTAGAATGACACGATCATGTGGTCAAGAAGGATAGAGGACTGGACTCAGGATGGCAGCTTCATTAGACGTCTCGTCCTAATCACACACTCAGACCTTGACCAAGCACTCACGAGAGGGAGAAAGACTTTATATAAATTCCTAACGTAAATTTCACTAATATAGAAGTGTGGGTCTTTATCCTATGTTATTATGTCTGTGAGAAGACATTACCATTGCTAATAATAATATGTACAATTAAATCACATTAACGTTTTTAACAATGAGAAAATCCTTTATACATCATGCTTAAACGCTAATTTTGCTTCAGTTACCTCAGAGGATTCACTGGTATCATAATTGCATTGCTCTTGACCATGTTGTGGCGTTGCTTTTTTATGAAGATAGCTTGGGGGTACCAAGTTAGTGGGTATCGAATCCTCCTCATGGCTCCTACTCATCTATATAAATAAAATGTAAATGTTCGTTTGTGCATAACCGCTAATCTCCAAAAGTTCTTCACCGATTGCTTTGAATTTTCACACAATGTTCCATTCGCATCCGAACAGGTTTTTTATATACATACTATATAGATGTCATGTCGGTGACGGTAAAAAAAACTTGCTTTTTCTGAAAAACTGTGTTTTTCATGTGTTTTTCAGTGAGGGAAATCTTCGAAACCTCTTTACCGATTGTTTTGAAATTTTGACACACCGTTGCATTCGAATAGGCGCATCTTTTATATATCTACTATATACATGCCTTACCTGTAACAGGAAAAAAAACGTTTTTTTTTAAACAGCGCCATCTGTTGGACGTAAGAGCAACACACGCTGTAATCTCCGAAAGTTCTTCGCCGATTGCTTTGAAATTTTCACACAACGCTGCATTCGAATAGGCGCGTCTTTTTATATACCTACTATATAGAAGTCTTCCCTGTGACAGGTAAAAACATGCGTTTTTGAAAAACGTGCTATCTGTTGCACATAATAGCACATGCACGCTATACTAAATATGTCACGAATTTCATTTCAATGTTTCTGATTGCAGAGATAATTTTTCCATAGATTTCGATTTACATTATTTTTTATTGAATTATTTTGAGTGACATTGTGTTGGAATTGAGCTGTGTTGTTTACCATACCGTTCATTTTGCAGGTATAAGTATAGATGCCACACTTGTGACAGGTAAAGTATGCTTTTTCTTGAAAAAAAGTGCCATCTGTTGCATGTAAGAGCAACACAAATGCTATACTAAATATGTTACAATTCCATTTCAATGTTTCTAATTGCACTGATAAATTGAATTTTCAAAGATTTTGATTTATTTTCTTTTTTTTTATTTATTTAGTGTGAACTGCGTTGGAATTGAGCTGTGTTTTTTACCATACCATTCATTTCGTGAGTATAGTATATTTTTTTTTTTTCATTTTTTATATTTTCATTTCATTTTTTTAATGTTTTCTTATATTTCAGTGATGGGAACATCAAATCACCTGATGTTCCCAATTTTCTGATGGGAACATCAGACCATTTGGGAAGGCATCGGAAGGGAGTGGGGAATGGTGGGGATGACAAGGGGGATGGAAGTGAGAGATGGTGGGAGAAGAGGGGAAAAGGGAGGTGGATGGTGGGGAAGGACGAGGGGACGGGGGTGTTAGGGTTGGTGGGGACGAGGGGGATGGGGGGAATGGAGAATGGTGGGGAGGAAAAAGGGGATAGGGGAGTGGGGCATGGTGGGGAGGACGAAGGGATGGTGGAGTGGGGAATGGTTAGGTGGCTGAGGAGATGGGTGAGGGGGGAAAGATGGGGATTACTGGGGGACAGGGAAGGTTGCTGTGGCTCAGCAACGCACATGCGTTGCTGAGCCACAGCAACGCGACGCCGGGTACTGCTAGTTTTCTCAATAAAAATCGTAAAAATTGTGACCCAGGAAAATGTCACACTGATGGGGAGACATAAGATAGATGAGGACATCTATCAGGACATTAAGGACAAAGGACTAATAATAAAAGGAGAGTTGGGCAGGAGGAGGGGAGGGAGGGAGGGATGGTGGGAGAGGGAGGGAGGGAGGGAGGGAGAGAGAGAGGGAAAGGGAAGAAGGGGGAAGGAAAGGAGGGAAGGGGGGGAGGGGAGGTAAAAGACAAAGACTCCTACCCAATTCCCCTCTATATATGGATATAAATGTAAATAGCTGTCTGGTGGAGATTGGAGGCCAGACGGAGAAGAGCGGGAAGACGGGAGTGAAGGCGTCGAGTTCACTCGACGGGAGTGAAGTTAGGACAAGTGTGAGGAGGGGGATGATAGGGACATGAGGTGGGAACAAGGGTGGGACTGGGGGAGATGCGAGGGAGACGGGGAAGATGGAGACAGAGAGAAGAAGGAAAGAAAGGGGGAGGGGAGAGGAGGGAAAGGGTAAAGAGGGGAGGGAAGGTGGAGGAAGAGTGGGGGATGTGAAGAGAGGTGGAAGGAAGAGGAAAGGCAAAATGGTTGGGGGTATGAGATTATCCTGGACACTGCAGGGCGACCCTCCAGTAATATTACAGTAAAGAGGCAAGTGAGAAGGAAGCCAACCTATGCAGACTAACCATATATCACTTGATATATGTAAAAGGGCCAAATCAAAACTCTTCCAACTAGAATAGGCCTAGAAGGAGTAGGCGTCGGCGTGTCCGCCCTAACCAGCGTTCTCAGCCTCCTCACCTTCAGCCACAACATAACCATCACGAACCTCAACAAGGCCCTGAACAACATCAACACCGGCCTCCACACCCTCAGCAGCAACATAACCATAACCATTCACTGCATCATCAACCTCAACATGGCCCTGAACAACATCAACACCGGCCTTCACACCCTCAGCCACAACATAACCATAACCAGGCACTGCATCACCAACCTCAACAAGGCTCTGAACAAAGTCAACACCAGCAGAACACACATCACGGGTCTCAACTCTTGAATCGACGGCTTAGCTCTGGCAATAATCAGTCTGGACAACTTCCCAGCCTCATAGTAAGGCCCTGCTCTAAATGCAATCGCAGGGGTCATACGGCTGAAACCTGTCGGAGTGATCTCAGGTGCAATCACTGCCACCCAAGACTCATGTCCATCAAAAGGACTCATGTCGAACCAAAAGGCATCTGGATAGACAATATCAAATGTTTAAAAAAATGATCTTGGACCATTCTAAGAAAAACTCAAACTAAGTATACATTTTTAATTGTCAACACTCTTACTATCTATACTCAAACACTGCAGATGGCGTTGTGCCTTACTCAGCACCTCAGATTTAAACACCTCCAGCACGCCAACTGATAGGTCTGCCACCATACACAGCTGTCTTCTCAAACAAAACGCAGACATGAGGTCAATTACAATAATGTTTGCCAGCATCAAGGGCTTCATTACCAATCTTGGCGATCTATATATACACAGCTTTGTGAACACTGATCGTCGTGATGTCATTTATGTGCTAGAAACAATTCTAGATGACAGGACTCCTAAGAACTTTGCTTCAATTGCCAGTTATACATCATGGATGCGCCGAGACAAGCAGGGTCAAGGAAGGGCTGTTGCAGTGTGTATCAGCAAAACTGTGCATGCCCAACCCATTGATGTGATCATCCCTGGTCATCTTGAAATTATGGTCTTCAAATTGTGCATAAATCCTGGTGAATCAATTCTCATATGTGCAATGTACAGACCTCAATGGCAGGGGTGCTTCCCCCAGTCAACTTCCTGATGGACAACCTAAACTCCCTGCTAATGTCAGCACATTATAATTGTCGGTTCAGAGACCTTAACCAGTATCTCATACAGGGGGATTTTTATTAACTCTTAGCAATCTTCAACCTCGAAAATTTGGTGAGCTTTCCAACCACATATCAGGCTCGTTTCTCGATCCTGTCGTATCTCACCTTCCTGCAAGCAAAGTTCATTGCAGACCTACGGGAAATGTTGGTTCTTCAGACCACCAGTCTGTGTTTACTACACTGGTTATCCCACTGAACGAGGAGAAACATCTGTCCGAACTATCAGGCTTTCGGACAGTGAGAACTTGCCAGCATTTCGCTCAGATCTTGAAGCAACTGATTGGAATGCCTTGCTATAGGGGGACTTGAACAACCAAGCAAAATCTTTCACCAGTCGTATACGATGAAAGAGTTATATAAAGATCGTCAAGCATATTCATCTGAGCACACAGTCCTGCCTCTAAACCGGGGTGATGGAACTGTTGCCACCAACAATCAGGAGAAGGCTGATCTAATGGCAACCCACTTTGCTGCCAAGATATGGAGCTTGGGAGCTTTTAGGGTGTGTGTGTGCGATACATTACAGAAGCAAAGAGGATGTGGAGCTAGAACAAAGAGAATTGTGTGTTTGAGGAAGATAGCTTTAGCAGTATGAGGAGGGATGAAGTCGAATCACATGCATAGATGAGAGAAGAGGGTTCTACCAGAACAGCAGTAGCAGACAGACAGAGAGAGTTAACAATCCATTCAAGTAACCATCCAACCAACCAATCAACCTCTCTACAAATTGGACATTTCCTATCACATTTCGCTCCCATTATTCGCCTGGGATACCTTTTTGCTTAAATCTAAAGTAGAACTCGATGTAGTGTCAGATCCTCTGCTATACGACTTAATCCTGCGGAAACTCCGCAGCGTGTTCCCCAAGCGTACTTAAACAGTATACAAATGTTGTGGAGAACATACGAGGGCTGAGCCGAGTGATGACAGCGGTTACATCATTTACTTGGACATTAAGGCCACATTCGACCAAGAATGTTAACCTCAACAGTAAACAGTTCAGTAATATCACGACCAGTACAAGGCCAGTGGACGTGGCATAAAGTGCTGGACCTAGCTTTTCTTAGTAATAATTATTTACTTACAAGAAATTTAATTATATTCAACAATAAAAGCAACAAAAACAAGTGCAAAACGCTCATCTCCGAGCTTTAGCATCTCTCATATTAAGAAAGATTAGGAACACAATTGGATAATGGACAAAAAAAGCAACATTTATAGGTATATATATAAGTTCCAAACACATATATATGTGGGACGCCATAGTACAGATGATAGAGCGACAGCCTTGTGTTCTTAGATCTGAAGATCAAGTCCCACCCCGAGGAATCTCTGTCACTGTCTCTGGCATAAACAGTGTTGTGACCACAGTAGCCATCATGGACCGCCGCTATGAGGTGTTCACCGTTGGCGATGCCCAGCGCCAGCTCGTGAGGCATGCTCTTCGAAAGACAAAGAGCCAGCGCCGACGCAGCAAGGAGCGAACCCAGGCATACCTTGGATGGCCAAGGTCTGTGGCAAGAAGGTCCAGACCCTTCCCTCCCGCGCCACCCACTCTCAGTGAGTCTCTTCTCCTCTACACACTTGTAAAAAAAAAATATATATATATATATAAAAAAATACAAAATAATAAAATCCCATAAAAAATTTAAATACCTTAAACTTTTTTTATTTAAATTTATATTTATTTATTTATTTTTGTAGTCTTACAAATTATGACATACCACTACGGGCTCACCATAGCCTGTGCTACTTGGAACTTATTGTTTCAGGTAGCAAATCTTGAACAACAACATATGACATATTATTATTTGTATATTTGTTTTATTTATTTAATGATGAAGCCAGTGTGTAGATCGTGACAATAATTAAGATGTGAGTAAAGTATGTGGTAATTGTAATAAAGGTAGTGTGTAGTGAATGTGGTTATTGTAATGAAGGTAGTGTGTAGTGAATGTGGTTACTGTAATGAAAGTAGTGTGTAATGAATGTGGTTATTGTAATGAAGGTAGTGTGTAGTGTATGTGGTTATTGTAATGAAGGTAGTGTGTAGTGTATGTGGTTACAGGAATGAAGGTAGTGTGTAGTGAATGTGGGTACAGGAGGCATGGTCGACGACCGCGCCGAGGGGAAGCTAAGCTCCGAAAACACCTCAAGGTACAGTAATGACGGAAGTGTGTAGTGTATGTGGATTCAGTAGTGAAGGTAGTGTGTAGTGTATGTGGGTACAGCAATGACGGTTGAGTGTGTTGTATGTAGACACAATAATGATGGTAGTGTTTAGTGTGTGTGGTTACACTAATGAAGGTATTGTGTTGAGTATGTGATTACAGTAATGACGGTAATGTGAAGAGTATGTGGTTACAGTAATGAAGGAATAGTAATAATTATTAAATAAATATATTTTTATAATAATTGTTGTAATTAATAATTTTTATTCTTCCTTCTGCTGGTGTCATGAAGGAAGCCTGCCTCTCGGTTAAAGGGGGCTGTGACGATCCATGTCTGGAACCCATAGGTGCGGGTTCGAACGTCCACCTCTTGGGGCTCGTTCGGCACAAGCTCTTCAAGTGGCTGGGATCGTTCTTGACCTTGCTGGGGTGGTTCTTCTTCGGCCTCGACCGATGTCCGGTCGAGGCCGAGTTTGGACACCAAGCTCGGTTTCAGGGTTTGTAGTCCCTGTGCCTTCTTTTACCAACTACGAGGTAAACTCCTGTCGAGTCTTCATGCTCCAGAGCATCACTCGCAACATTGACCTGGTCAAAATCTAATTAATGCCACCTGGCCTTCAGTACTATTGTCTAGGGTTAAGTAAAAGTAACCAAAATTTACCGGATTACTGGGGGCATATCTAGGCAAAACTCTGCAACATAAGTAAACAGCTCTATACAACTGCTACTCCCAAAGTATATGATATAGCTTCAATCAAGGTTCATCGGAATCATTATCATGCACACATGAATTGCACAACCTATGAACTAGCTGTCACTAGGCTCCAATTCTAATGCAATGGTTCACTAATTCTAGCATGCTTCAAAATCAAGAATACAGGATGGTGGTGTCATGTTCACAGAAAATGGTACCATCCGTTTTCTATGTGCGGCGGCTGGACGCCAGTTGAGAAGGTAAACAAAGAAGCAGGACGAACACCAGCTTGGGAGCTATAGTCATGTAATCGTTTATAATTATTAAAGTCAGTAACCAGCCATGACTTTACATCAACCTTATAACCAAGACTTCCTCCAGCAATACACAGATATTCACATTGGCGACGAGGATGAACTGGGAACGCAGGTATTTGTTCTTAAAACACAAGGAAGAAGCATGCTGCCTCACGCCCGGAGGAGGAGAGAAGTCTGCTGTCT
>WNGS01162659.1:81465-112583 GCA_020271785.1 Procambarus virginalis
CCCCCTCTTACCCACCCCCCTTACCCTCCCCCTCTCCCCCCCCACCTCCCCCTCTCCCCCACCACCCCCCCTCTCCCCCCCCCAGCCCTCCCTCCTCCACAATCTCCCGTGCCAGGTCCCCCAGCTCCCACTCACCCAGATCCCAAAGGTCCCCCCCAGAGGAGAAGCAGAAGAGAGTCAGTTTCAGGGTGATGTACTCGAACATAGATGGGATCACAAGCAAGACAAGTGAACTAAGGGGAAAGAGCACAAGAAGTGAACCCAGATGTAATCGGACTCACTGAAACAAACTCTCTGGAATCATAACGAATGCTGTGTTCCCCAGGAGTACACAGTAATAAGGAAAGAGAGGGAAGGTAGGGGAGGAGGCGGAGTGGCCCTACTCATGAGAAAGGAATGGAGTTTTAAGGAGATGGCTATCCCGGGCTGTGAGGAGTTCAGAGACTACATAGCAGGCACCATGACAATGGGAGGACCAAGAATAGTAGTAGCAGTAATATACAACCCTCCACCAAATGACAGAAGACCCAGTCAAGAGTATGAAAACAACAACATGGCAGTTAACACTATAATTGAGAGGGCAGCCTCTGCTGCCTGTAGAAATAGATCCCACCTGCTCATCATGGGCGACTTCAATCACGGAAGGATTGACTGGGAGAACAAGGAACCGCATGGAGGCGAGGATACGTGGAGAGCCAAACTATTGGAGGTGGTGACAAGAAACTTTTTAACCAGCATGTCAGAGAACCCACAAGGATGAGAGGCAATGACGAACCAGCGAGACTCGACCTAGTCTTCACTCTGAACGACTCCGACATAAGAGAAATCGGTTTTGAGGACCCAGTAGGAATGAGCGACCACAGTGTACTGGTGTTTGAGTACTTGGTTGAAGAGGGTTATTGAACTCGAGGAGGGATACCGAAACCAAAAGGTTAGCATACCGAAAGGGAAACTATGAGAGGATAAGAAAATTCTACAGATATAGCATGGGAAACAGAGCTCAGGGGAAAGACGGCCCAAGATATGATGGATTACATCACGCAGAAGTGCAAGGACGCAGCAAACAAATTTGTCCCAGTCAAAAGGAAAACAGAGAAATGAAATGAGAAACCCATGGTTTAATCAGAGATGTAGGCTAGCTAAGCAGCAAAGTAAAAGGGCATGGAGAAACTAGGAATAACAGGACACTGGAGAGCAGAGAAAGATACCAGAATGCCAGGAATGAATATGTCAGGATGAGAAGAGAGGCAGAAAGACAATACGAAAATGACATCGCAAGCAAGGCAAAGACTCAGCCTAAATTGTTGCATAGCCACATCAGGAGAAAAACAACAGTAAAGGAACAGGTTATGAAACTGAGGATAGGGGCGGAAGGATTCACTACAAATGACAAGGAAGTGTGTGAGGAGTTGAATAAGAAATTCCAGGAGGTCTTCACCTTAGAGCAAGGAGAAATTCCAGAGTAAGAGAGGGAATAGCTAACCAGGAACCACTGGAAGACTTTGAGATTACCAGCGGGGAAGTAAGGAAGTGTTTACTAGAGTTGGATGTGACAAAGGCTATAGGCCCAGATGGAATCTCCCCATGGGTTCTAAAGAAGGAGCAGAGAAAACTGTGCCTACCACTCTCCATAGTGTATAACAAATCACTGGCAACAGGGGAACTGCCAGATATTTGGAAAGCAGCTAACGTAGTCCCGATATACAAGAAAGGGGATAGACAGGAGGCACTGAACTACAGGCCAGTGTCCCTAACCTGCATACCATGCAAGCTGATGGAGAAGATTGTGCGAAGAAAGCTAGTGGAGCATCTGGAGCGAAGGAACTTTGTAACACAGCATCAACATGGGTTCAGGGATGGCAGGTCCTGCCTCACAGGGTTACTTGAATTCTACGACCAGGCAACAAAAATAAGGCAAGAAAGAGAAGGGTGGGCAGACTGCATATTTTTGGATTGTCAGAAAGCCTTTGATACAGTGCCACACAAGAGGCTAGTGCGAAAGTTGGAGATGCAGGCTGGAGTGAAAGGGAAGGTACTCCGGGGATAGAGGAGTACCTAAGCAACAGGAGACAACGAGTCTGTGTGAGGGGTGAAGTCTCAGATTGGCGAGACGTTACAAGTGGAGTCCCGCAGGGGTCAGTCCTTGGACCTATACTGTTTCTGGTATATGTAAATGATCTCCCAGAGGGTATAGATTCGTTCCTCTCAATGTTTGCCGACGATGCAAAAATTATGAGGAGGATTGAAACAGAGGATGATAGTAGGAGGCTACAAGATGACCTAGATAGACTGAGTGAATGGTCCAACAAATGGCTGTTGAAGTTCAACCCAAGTAAATGCAAAGTAATGAAACTAGGCAGTGGAAACAGGAGGCCAGACACAGGATACAGAATAGGAGATGAAGTACTTAATGAAACAGACAGAGAGAAAGATCTAGGAGTTGATATCACACCATACCTGTCTCCTGAAGCCCACATAAAGAGAATAACGTCTGCGGCATATGCGAGGCTGGCTAACATCAGAACGGCGTTCAGGAACCTGTGTAAGGAATCATTCAGAATCTTGTACACCACATATGTAAGACCAATCCTGGAGTACGCGGCCCCAGCATGGAGCCCGTACCTTGTCAAGCACAAGACGAAGCTGGAAAAAGTCCAAAGGTATGCTACTAGACTAGTCCCAGAACTAAGAGGCATGAGTTATGAGGAAAGGCTGCGGGAAATGCAACTTACGACACTGGAAGACAGAAGAGTAAAGGGGGACATGATCACAACCTACAAAATCCTCAGGGGAATCGACCGGGTAAACAAGGATGAACTATTCAACACTGGAGGGACGCGAACAAGGGGACACAGGTGGAAGCTGAGTACCCAAATGAGCCACAGAGACATTAGAAAGAACTTTTTCAGTGTCAGAGTAGTTAGTAAATGGAATGCATTAGGAAGGGATGTGGTGGAGGCTGACTCCATACACAGTTTCAAGTGTAGAAATGATGGAGCCCAGTAGGCTCAGGAACCTGTGCATTAGTTGATTGACAGTTGAGAGGCGGGACCAAAGAGGCAGAGTACAAGCCCCGCAAGCACAATTAGGTAAGTACAATTAGGTGAGTACAGAGACAGAAAGCAGCACGTAGCTGCTGTCTAACTCCCAAGGACCTATTTACTGATAGTTGAACAGGCGCATCAGAGTGAAAGAAACTCTGCCCATTTGTTTCCGCCAATTCCGGGGATCAATCCTCGGACCCTAGTGCTATGAATCCCGAGCGCTGTCTACTCTGACCAGAGATTAAATGTTATTGATGAATGATGTAATTTTCTTCAAAAGTTATCGAAAACTGTCCATGAACTCGGTTGACTACCTACAAGCATACACACAGACGCATGAAAATTGTTGAAAAATGATTTGATGAGTTCTTGAGGATGAAAGACGTATTTTTCCCGTTTTACAATAAAAACTAAAGAGAGTCAAGTAATGCAGATTTTTTGTTTAAAATATATACAACTTTTTGCCAGCCACCGGATGTAGATGTTGTATCAGTGAGGTCCAGCATCCTGTCTCTAGCGAGAGGACGCAGCTGGCACAATATTGTGTATATTGATATATAGTGTGTATACAGTATAGAGTGTATATTGATATATACAATCAATTCAACCCCAATAATAAGTAGTTGTTATTATGATATATTATATCAAAATATGATATTTTGAATCAAAACTAACTAAACAGCCTCATTTACCCTATATAAGCCGAGTGTTTTTATAACACCTTCTGGTTAAAAAAATGTGGAGAGCTGGTGTAGTGGCAGCCGTCCTTCCCTAGGGAGGCAGCATTACAGGTGCAGATTATCGCAGATGTTAAGTATTCTGTATCTGACTAACACTTGATACAACACAGCCTAGCTGAAGTAGTGTTTCATAATGGTAACAGAAACACGCGCATTTTCTCAAGTTCAAATGTTACTATTTACATTTAGTTTGGGGAGTTTGCTATGATATTTTCGATAAGTTAATTATGTGTTTAAAATAAGGTCTAAAAGTGAATAAATCCAAGTTTGATGATTATGTTCAAATAGTCAGTTTTGCAATGTGCAAAATGTGTAGTCACCGAGTGGGAGAGTACATTAATACATGCACACTATACACTCAGCATAGTTCCTGCATACAGTACATACAGTACAGTACACTCAGAGAGTACGTGCACACTGTACACTCAATACAACATGTGTCATTGTGATGCATCACATATTAAATAACTTCTCTACAACATACTGAGAACGGCTTGACAGTCTTGTACGTTTTTAATTATTATTTAGACAATTCTCGAATAATCCCTAGATAATGGTCCACTTACTTACATGGTCTTACATGGTCACTTACATAGTGGAGTCTCCTGGACGACGGTGATGATCAACACACAAAATAAAGTATAAGTGTGTAGCTAAGTGATTTACCATGTTTTCGTCACAAATGCAAAAGGTTACAGCGTCGTAAGCACTTTGTAATAAATCAATGTAAAGTTATTTATACATACTCATCATGTTTTAAGTAAAAAACGTTTTCCATTCTCAAGATAAGGACAACAATTAATAAGCATANTCCGACCACGATCAAGCACCGCGGGAGTCGCAGGCCCACCACCACCACACTCCACGGCAGAGGACACCGGATCACCGTAGTCCCCCACTTCTGCCCAGGCAACACCACGAGGGGAAGAGAAACTGAGAGCCCATCCATAACGTTTCGACACCGGGGACATGTCGTCTGAACTGTCGATTTCTCCCAGAGACGCCGCTGCAGGACTACTGGGAAGCCGTCCATGGTCCCACATCTTACAGTCATGCAACACCGAAGCTGTCTCGACTTCCAGAGGCAACGGACCATACACCAACACAGACGGTACAGCAGCAACGTCCACAGGGATACTCACCACACATCTTCCGCCAGCACACAGCATCGCACCACCATAGTCCACTGCGGGAAGACACAGCAGCTGGAGGAGGGGAGGCTTTACAGGAGGCAATGGCAAACCCATCCCCCTGTCCTGACAGCCACAGGGCACCCATCACCTAACCATCAACATCCGATCTCTACACTCCTAGCAACAATAGCGGAGTTCGGCCGACACAACCACACCTTCTGGAGGGTGAGCAGCAAATCCGCGGGCAAACTCAGCCAGTGAGCATCTCGTTGGCTCGTTATCACTATAAGGTTTTCACAGCATTAATTTTTCTTTCTTAAACAATATTTGCCGATAATAACAATTCGTTATTAGCAGTATGCTATATGGCAGGGGAAGCCAAACTTGCTTACTGTAAGATCCGCAAATGATAAAACTCAGATGTATAAGAGCTGTACAACATCAATACATTTACAGCCACATTTTGTTATACAAATAAATACACATTTTGTTAAAAAAATATTACTTTAAAAATAC
Source organism: Procambarus virginalis (assembly GCA_020271785.1). Lineage (NCBI taxonomy): Eukaryota > Metazoa > Arthropoda > Malacostraca > Decapoda > Cambaridae > Procambarus > Procambarus virginalis. Next base: position 86,899 of record WNGS01162659.1, read on the forward strand.
ATATTAAATGCAATAATATTTATTCATGCTTACAGTTTGAAACTGTTAACATGTATTAATTTCAGTAATCACAAAGACAAAAATATTTTCAAAAAATATAATCTGAAATGTTCGAGCTATTTTAATGTCATTTCTGTCTTACAAAATTAGTCTTAAATTAAAGGAATTAATAAGTCTAATTATATTTTTGTGGCAAAAATACAATGCTACAAATAATAATAATACTAAGTCTTACATCTCTTCTTTCACATTTACATCATTACATTTACAGAAGCAACATTAAGAACAAATATTGCCAGTTTTGAGTTGTCTTGCATGTATGTTGCTTCGTCAAGAGCTAAGCTGAATACAAGAGAATTTTTTAAATCCTTTTACATTTTGTCTGCAACATGAGCAGGGATCTGAATTATGCGCATCTCTGTAGTGTGTGGTGTGATGCTGGTGTTTGTGTTGTTTGTCACTCAAGTTTTGTGTTACTTGGATCTAACACAGTAATATCCTCTGCTATATTTCTCTTAATAAATTTGCCATCAGAATATGGGCGTTTAGCATTAGCAATATTCCTTGATACAACAAATCTAGCTTCTGTCGTTGTATCGGTTCCTTACTGAACAATGTAAACAGTGTCTGCTCGCTATTTAGTGATGATTTAAACTCATTTAACTTATTTATTCGTAATAATAATAATTATAAATTACCTTCTAGAGATTGAAATGAAGTTTATGTGAGGGAAACAGGGCGAAAAATTGAGATCAGAATAGAAGAAGATAAGAAAGCGTGTAAAATTATGGCTAGTAACAGTGCTGTAACAAATCTTAGTTAGGAGAAGGATCACAATATTGATTTTAAGAAATGTGAAATATTCTTCAAAAGTAATAATATTAGAACTAAAAGGGTAGTGGAATGCATAATAAATACTTTGAATACTTTCGCTGGCCACAAAAGCTTTACTTTGGAGGATAGCTGTTAGGATTAGGGTATTTTGTAGAATTAAGTACTACAGACGTTAAGTGTAGCATGTTTTGAACAGATGCTATTTTGTTTATAATATTGTAAATAGCAAGCTATGTAACGTATTTCTGTGATGTGGTTGTTGGTGTTCGTTGAGAATAAACCATGAGTAGACGAATATTGTTTCTCTTCCGACCTAGCCTAAACATAACAATAGCTTTACTAGGAAAATGATTCTGAGTGAATTCAAATTAGATCTCAGTAAATGGATGAATGAAAGCAGTCCCATTAGCAGCGGTGCTTCGGGAATGGATATGGTTATGAAGGATAACATTCAGATGAACACCTCTATTAATAACAACTCCAGTTCTCAGAATAGCAGGATTACAGAAAGGATACATGACCATAATTCCTTAGAAGACATTACCGCAGGTACATCAGAAGTTTGAATTAGAAGTGACACGATCATGTGGTCAAGAAGGATAGAGGACTGGACTCAGGATGGCAGCTTCATTAGACGTCTCGTCCTAATCACACACTCAGACCTTGACCAAGCACTCACGAGAGGGAGAAAGACTTTATATAAATTCCTAACGTAAATTTCACTAATATAGAAGTGTGGGTCTTTTATCCTATGTTATTATGTCTGTGAGAAGACATTACCATTGCTAATAATAATAATGTACAATTAAATCACATTAACGTTATGTTACAATGAGAAAATCCTTTATACATCATGCTTAAAACGCTAATTTTGCTTCAGTTACCTCAGAGGATTCACTGGTATCATAAGTTGCATTGCTCTTGACCATGTTGTGGCGTTGCTTTTTTATGAAGATAGCTTGGGGGGTACCAAGTTAGTGGGTATCGAATCCTCCTCATGGCTCCTACTCATCTATATAAATAAAATGTAAATGTTCGTTTGTGCATAACCGCTAATCTCCAAAAGTTCTTCACCGATTGCTTTGAAATTTTCACACAATGTTCCATTCGCATCCGAACAGGTTTTTTATATACATACTATATAGATGTCATGTCGGTGACGGTAAAAAAAAACATACTTTTTCTGAAAAACTGTGTTTTTCATGTGTTTTTCATGTGAGGGAAATCTTCGAAACCTCTTTACCGATTGTTTTGAAATTTTGACACACCGTTGCATTCGAATAGGCGCATCTTTTTATATATCTACTATATACATGCCTTACCTGTAACAGGAAAAAAAAAACGTTTATTTTTAAAACAGCGCCATCTGTTGGACGTAAGAGCAACACACGCTGTAATCTCCGAAAGTTCTTCGCCGATTGCTTTGAAATTTTCACACAACGCTGCATTCGAATAGGCGCGTCTTTTTATATACCTACTATATAGAAGTCTTCCCTGTGACAGGTAAAAACATGCGTTTTTGAAAAACAGTGCTATCTGTTGCACATAATAGCAACATGCACGCTATACTAAATATGTCACGAATTTCATTTCAATGTTTCTGATTGCAGAGATAATTTTCCATAGATTTCGATTTACATTATTTTTTTATTGAATTATTTTGAGTGACATTGTGTTGGAATTGAGCTGTGTTGTTTACCATACCGTTCATTTTGCAGGTATAAGTATAGATGCCACACTTGTGACAGGTAAAAGTATGCTTTTTCTTGAAAAAAAGCGCCATCTGTTGCATGTAAGAGCAACACAAATGCTATACTAAATATGTTACAATTCCATTTCAATGTTTCTAATTGCACTGATAAATTGAATTTTCAAAGATTTTGATTTATTTTCTTTTTTATTTATTTATTTAGTGTGAACTGCGTTGGAATTGAGCTGTGTTGTTTACCATACCATTCATTTCGTGAGTATAGTATATTTTTTTTTTCATTTTTTTATATTTTCATTTCATTTTTTAATGTTCTTCTTATATTTCAGTGATGGGAACATCAAATCACCTGATGTTCCCAATTTTCTGATGGGAACATCAGACAATTTGGGAAGGCATCGGACGAGGGAGTGGGGAATGGTGGGGATGACAAGGGGGATGGAAGTGAGAGATGGTGGGGAGAACGAGGGGAAAAGGGAGGGGGGTAATGGTGGGGAAGGACGAGGGGACGGGGGTGTTAGGGTTGGTGGGGACGAGGGGGATGGGGGGAATGGAGAATGGTGGGGAGGAAAAAGGGGATAGGGGAGTGGGGCATGGTGGGGAGGACGAAGGGATGGTGGAGTGGGGAATGGTTAGGTGGCTGAGGAGATGGGTGAGGGGGAAAGATGGGGATTACTGGGGGACAGGGAAGGTTGCTGTGGCTCAGCAACGCACATGCGTTGCTGAGCCACAGCAACGCGACGCCGGGTACTGCTAGTTTTCTCAATAAAAATCGTAAAAATTGTGACCCAGGAAAATGTCACACTGATGGGGAGACATAAGATAGATGAGGACATCTATCAGGACATTAAGGACAAAGGACTAATAATAAAAGGAGAGTTGGGCAGGAGGAGGGGAGGGAGGGAGGGATGGTGGGAGAGGGAGGGAGGGAGGGAGGGAGAGAGAGAGGGAAAGGGAAGAAGGGGGGAAGGAAAGGAGGGAAGGGGGGGAGGGGAGGTAAAAGACAAAGACTCCTACCCAATTCCCCTCTATATATGGATATAAATGTAAATAGCTGTCTGGTGGAGATTGGAGGCCAGACGGAGAAGAGCGGGAAAGACGGGAGTGAAGGCGTCGAGTTCACTCGACGGGAGTGAAGTTAGGACAAGTGTGAGGAGGGGGATGATAGGGACATGAGGTGGGAACAAGGGTGGGACTGGGGGAGATGCGAGGGAGACGGGGAAGATGGAGACAGAGAGAAGGAAAGAAAGGGGGAGGGGAGAGGAGGGAAAGGGTAAAGAGGGGAGGGAAGGTGGAGGAAGAGTGGGGGATGTGAAGAGAGGTGGAAGGAAGAGGAAAGGCAAAATGGTTGGGGGTATGAGATTATCCTGGACACTGCAGGGCGACCCTCCAGTAATATTACAGTAAAGAGGCAAGTGAGAAGGAAGCCAACCTATGCAGACTAACCATATATCACTTGATATATGTAAAAGGGCCAAATCAAAACTCTTCCAACCAGAATAGGCCTAGAAGGAGTGGGCGTAGGCGTGTCCGCCCTAACCAGCGTTCTCAGCCTCCTCACCTTCAGCCACAACATAACCATCACGAACCTCAACAAGGCCCTGAACAACATCAACACCGGCCTCCACACCCTCAGCAGCAACATAACCATAACCATTCACTGCATCATCAACCTCAACATGGCCCTGAACAACATCAACACCGGCCTTCACACCCTCAGCCACAACATAACCATAACCAGGCACTGCATCTCCAACCTCAACAAGGCTCTGAACAAAGTCAACACCAGCAGAACACACATCACGGGTCTCAACTCTTGAATCGACGGCTTAGCTCTGGCAATAATCAGTCTGGACAACTTCCCAGCCTCATAGTAAGGCCCTGCTCTAAATGCAATCGCAGGGGTCATACGGCTGAAACCTGTCGGAGTGATCTCAGGTGCAATCACTGCCACCCAAGACTCATGCCCATCAAAAGGACTCATGTCGAACCAAAAGGCATCTGGATAGACAATATCAAATGTTTAAAAAAATGATCTTGGACCATTCTAAGAAAAACTCAAACTAAGTATACATTTTTAATTGTCAACACTCTTACTATCTATACTCAAACACTGCAGATGGCGTTGTGCCTTACTCAGCACCTCAGATTTAAACACCTCCAGCACGCCAACTGATAGGTCTGCCACCATACACAGCTGTCTTCTCAAACAAAACGCAGACATGAGGTCAATTACAATAATGTTTGCCAGCATCAAGGGCTTCATTACCAATCTTGGCAATCTATATATACACAGCTTTGTGAACACTGATCGTCGTGATGTCATTTATGTGCTAGAAACAATTCTAGATGACAGGACTCCTAAGAACTTTGCTTCAATTGCCAGTTATACATCATGGATGCGCCGAGACAAGCAGGGTCAAGGAAGGGCTGTTGCAGTGTGTATCAGCAAAACTGTGCATGCCCAACCCATTGATGTGATCATCCCTGGTCATCTTGAAATTATGGTCTTCAAATTGTGCATAAATCCTGGTGAATCAATTCTCATATGTGCAATGTACAGACCTCAATGGCAGGGGTGCTTCCCCCAGTCAACTTCCTGATGGACAACCTAAACTCCCTGCTAATGTCAGCACATTATAATTGTCGGTTCAGAGACCTTAACCAGTATCTCATACACGGGGATTTTTATTAACTCTTAGCAATCTTCAACCTCGAAAATTTGGTGAGCTTTCCAACCACATATCAGGCTCGTTTCTCGATCCTGTCGTATCTCACCTTCCTGCAAGCAAAGTTCATTGCAGACCTACGGGAAATGTTGGTTCTTCAGACCACCAGTCTGTGTTTACTACACTGGTTATCCCACTGAACGAGGAAAAACATCTGTCCGAACTATCAGGCTTTCGGACAGTGAGAACTTGCCAGCATTTCGCTCAGATCTTGAAGCAACTGATTGGAATGCCTTGCTATAGGGGGACTTGAACAACCAAGCAAAATCTTTCACCAGTCGTATACGATGAAAGAGTTATATAAAGATCGTCAAGCATATTCATCTGAGCACACAGTCCTGCCTCTAAACCGGGGTGATGGAACTGTTGCCACCAACAATCAGGAGAAGGCTGATCTAATGGCAACCCACTTTGCTGCCAAGATATGGAGCTTGAGAGCTTTTAGGGTGTGTGTGCGATACATTTCAGAAGCAAAGAGGATGTGGAGCTAGAACAAAGAGAATTGTGTGTTTGAGGAAGATAGCTTTAGCAGTATGAGGAGGGATGAAGTGGAATCACATGCATAGATGAGAGAAGAGGGTTCTACCAGAACAGCAGTAGCAGACAGACAGAGAGAGTTAACAATCCATTCATTCAAGTAACCATCCAACCAACCAATCAACCTCTCTACAAATTGGACATTTCCTATCACATTTCGCTCCCATTATTCGCCTGGGATACCTTTTTGCTTAAATCTAAAGTAGAACTCGATGTAGTGTCAGATCCTCTGCTATACGACTTAATCCTGCGGAAACTCCGCAGCGTGTTCCCCAAGCGTACTTAAACAGTATACAAATGTTGTGGAGAACATACGAGGGCTGAGCCGAGTGATGACAGCGGTTACATCATTTACTTGGACATTAAGGCCATATTCGACCAAGAATGTTAACCTCAACAGTAAACAGTTCAGTAATATCACGACCAGTACAAGGCCAGTGGACGTGGCATAAAGTGCTGGACCTAGCTTTTCTTTTACCTTTAGCTTTTCCTAGAACTAGGAGCCAGCGCCGACGCAGCAAGGAGCGAACCCAGGCATACCTTGGATGGCCAAGGTCTGTGGCAAGAAGGTCCAGACCCTTCCCTCCCGCGCCACCCACTCTCAGTGAGTCTCTTCTCCTCTACACACTTGTAAAAAAAAAATATATATATATAGAAAAATACAAAATAATAAAATCCCATAAAAAATTTAAATACCTTAAACTTTTTTTATTTAAATTTATATTTATTTATTTATTTTTGTAGTCTTACAAATTATGACATACCACTACGGGCTCACCATAGCCTGTGCTACTTGGAACTTATTGTTTCAGGTAGCAAATCTTGAACAACAACATATGACATATTATTATTTGTATATTTGTTTTATTTATTTAATGATGAAGCCAGTGTGTAGATCGTGACAATAATTAAGATGTGAGTAAAGTATGTGGTAATTGTAATAAAGGTAGTGTGTAGTGAATGTGGTTATTGTAATGAAGGTAGTGTGTAGTGAATGTGGTTACTGTAATGAAAGTAGTGTGTAATGAATGTGGTTATTGTAATGAAGGTAGTGTGTAGTGTATGTGGTTATTGTAATGAAGGTAGTGTGTAGTGTATGTGGTTACAGGAATGAAGGTAGTGTGTAGTGAATGTGGGTACAGGAGGCATGGTCGACGACCGCGCCGAGGGGAAGCTAAGCTCCGAAAACACCTCAAGGTACAGTAATGACGGAAGTGTGTAGTGTATGTGGATTCAGTAGTGAAGGTAGTGTGTAGTGTATGTGGGTACAGCAATGACGGTTGAGTGTGTTGTATGTAGACACAATAATGATGGTAGTGTTTAGTGTGTGTGGTTACACTAATGAAGGTATTGTGTTGAGTATGTGATTACAGTAATGACGGTAATGTGAAGAGTATGTGGTTACAGTAATGAAGGAATAGTAATAATTATTAAATAAATATATTTTTATAATAATTGTTGTAATTAATAATTTTTATTCTTCCTTCTGCTGGTGTCATGAAGGAAGCCTGCCTCTCGGTTAAAGGGGGCTGTGACGATCCATGTCTGGAACCCATAGGTGCGGGTTCGAACGTCCACCTCTTGGGGCTCGTTCGGCACAAGCTCTTCAAGTGGCTGGGATCGTTCTTGACCTTGCTGGGGTGGTTCTTCTTCGGCCTCGACCGATGTCCGGTCGAGGCCGAGTTTGGACACCAAGCTCGGTTTCAGGGTTTGTAGTCCCTGTGCCTTCTTTTACCAACTACGAGGTAAACTCCTGTCGAGTCTTCATGCTCCAGAGCATCACTCGCAACATTGACCTGGTCAAAATCTAATTAATGCCACCTGGCCTTCAGTACTATTGTCTAGGGTTAAGTAAAAGTAACCAAAATTTACCGGATTACTGGGGGCATATCTAGGCAAAACTCTGCAACATAAGTAAACAGCTCTATACAACTGCTACTCCCAAAGTATATGATATAGCTTCAATCAAGGTTCATCGGAATCATTATCATGCACACATGAATTGCACAACCTATGAACTAGCTGTCACTAGGCTCCAATTCTAATGCAATGGTTCACTAATTCTAGCATGCTTCAAAATCAAGAATACAGGATGGTGGTGTCATGTTCACAGAAAATGGTACCATCCGTTTTCTATGTGCGGCGGCTGGACGCCAGTTGAGAAGGTAAACAAAGAAGCAGGACGACACCAGCTTGGGAGCTATAGTCATGTAATCGTTTATAAGTATTAAAGTCAGTAACCAAGCCATGACTTTACATCAACCTTATAACAAAGACTTCCTCAGCAATACACAGATATCACATTGGCGACGAGGATGAACTGGGAACGCAGGTATTTGTTCTTAAAACACAAGGAAGAAGCATGCTGCCTCACGCCCGGAGGAGGAGAGAAGTCTGCTGTCTGTGAGCACCATACCCGATGCTGTATGCTACCCCATGCTTCGTGCTGACCGTTGCTGTGTGCTGGCCGTTGCTGTGTGCTGGCCAATGCTGTGTGCTACCCAAGCTGTGCTGACTGAAGCTATGTATAGAGGAATCTACCGACGCTGTGTACGAAACGACGCTTTGATGCAGTGTACAAAATCCGATGTTTTGTAGCACGACGCTTCGTGCTACAAAATTCTTCACGCTGTGAACTGACTGCTGTGCCAACTGCTGTACCAACTGCTGCCAACTGCTGCCAACTGCTGTACCAACTGCTGACAACTGCTGTACCAACTGCTAACAACTGCTGTGCTGCTGTGAGTATGAGTAACAACACATGTACACAAGGGCTAGGTTAGAAATCAGTTGCTGCTGTGTTGTGCACTGTTGTGAACTTTTGCATTAAAATGCTTGTGTGCTTTGCAAAATTAAAGTAATTACAGTGAATTCTTAAATAACATATACAGTGCATTAAGTGTTATATATTCTGAGGAACATTTTAAGTGATAAGTTTACATTTATTCAGTAAAAATGGCAAATATATCTCAGTTTCCTGCATTTGATCCTGACTGTGACCAGACAAACCTGTCACAGAGGTGGACCAAATGGCTTAAAAGGTTTGAAAATTTTTTGATAGTTTCTGACATCAAAAGTGCTGAAAGAAAGCGTGCCTTTCTACTTCATTATGCAGGTGATAGAGTTTGTGACATCTTTGATACACTGAAAGACACTGGTGGTGCCAAAGATTGCCAAGGCCAAATTAACTGCGCATTTCAAACCAAGGCAAAATACTGCTATGGAAATTATGCATTTCAGGAGAGCGAAACAACTCTCTAATGAAACTGTTGATCAATACCATACACGTCTGCAGGGTTTAGCAGCCCATTGTGAGTTTGCTGATGTTGACAAAGAAATCAAACAGCAAATAATTGAAACATGCACATCTACATGTCTCCGTCGAAGAGCTCTAGAACTTGTTGATGATGAAAGTTCTCTTACCAAGATACTGGATATGGCTCGTCGAATGGAAGATGCTGCACGTGATGCTCGTGTCATGGAGTGCAGTGCTAACAACAGTTCTGTCACTGTTACTAACAGTCATGAGGTATGTAAGGTTCAGGGAGGACACAGTAATCATAGAAGATATCATGCCAAACCTAACATTAAATTGAGCCGAGAACCACATCACAACTGGAGTCATGGAACAAGACTCAAGCAGTCACAACGACTCGCATCAGAGGTTGTCAACAATAAATGTTACAATTGTGGAGGAGACTACCCACACCAAGATAATGTTTGTCCTGCACAAGGTAAGAAGTGCTATGAGTGTAGAAAACTAGGTCATTTTGGTGCTATGTGTCGTTCCGCACTAAAGAAACCACAATCAATAAATAAAAGCAATGTACGAGGATCAAGTCAGGAGTCGAGGTGGCAAACACAATGTTGCACCTCAAATCAAGAATGTTAATAATATACAAGACAACATTTCATTACAACCAGTCTCAGATGACAGTGAATGTGATTACATTTGTGGAGTACAAGCAATCACAGAATGGAATGATCTTCCAAACAACCCAGAGACTATAGTATACATTGCTGGTATTTGTCTCAAAATTCTCATTGACACTGGATCAAACATTGACACCATTGCTGAGTGCCACTATGAAAAATTTAAAAACCAGTTTCCAAAGCTTGAAAAGTACAATGGTAAAGCCACTGCCTATGCTTCAAAGGTAGCCTTACCAGTGATTGGAACTTTCACTGCAGAGATTAAGTCAAAGAATGCAATGCTCATTACTACATTCCATTTTGTTAGGAATGCAAAGGAGTCTCTACTCAGTTACAAGACTTCAACCAAATTGGGGCTACTTCAGCTTTCTAATGCTGTAGCAGTGGAATCTGCAAACAATGTTGATGCTATTGTTGCTGAATTTTCTGATCGATTTAAATCCATAGGTTGTTATACTGATAGCAAAGTACATCTGCATATCAACCCAGATGTAATTCCAGTTGCCCAACCACATCGCCGACAACCATTCCATACTCGCAAGAAAGTCGATGCCGAACTGGATAGGCTGATAGAACTAGATATCATTGAACCAGTAACAGGCCCAACACCATGGGTAAGCCCAATTGTCACTCCACCAAAGCAGAAGAATCCAGATGAGATACGCATTTGTGTAGACATGCGTGTTCCCAACAAGGCAATAATGCGTGAACGCCATCCTACACCCACTGTAGATGATATGATCTACCGCTTGAATGGTGCAACTGTATTTAGCAAGTTAGATTTAAACAAGGGCTATCATCAGCTTGAACTTGATGATGAGAGTCGATTCATCACAACGTTTACGACACATCGAGGTCTGTATAGGTACAAGCGCCTGAGTTTTGGTATTAACAGTGCTGCTGAGGTATTCCAGCACGTCATTAGCCAGGTATTGCAAGATAAACCTAATGCTGACAACATGTCTGATGACATCATTGTTTATGGCCGTACCCAAGCGGAACATGACAAAGCTCTTCGTGCAACATTGCAACGCTTACGAGAAAAGAATTTGACGCTAAGCCGAGCAAAGTGTGAGTTCAATCAACATAAAATTGAATTCTTTGGACATGTACTTAGTGACAAAGATCTGCCTCCAGATCCTAAGAAAGTTGCAGATATCAAGAATGCTGCACCTCCTTCAACATCCACTGAAGTACATAGTTTTCTGGGAATGGCAAACTACTGTTCTCGCTTCATTCCAGATTTTGCTACCATTATGAAGCCTCTACGTGAGCTCCTGAAGAAAAATGCATCATGGTACTGGAGCGATATCGAGCAAAATGCATTTGATGCTGTGAAAGATGCACTAGTGGAAAATGTGACTGCTGCGTACTTTGATCCATCAATGGACACTGAGTTAACGGTGGATGCTAGTCCTGTTGGTTTAGGTGCTGTGTTAGCCCAACACAAACCTGGTCAACCAGATTCCAGAGTTGTAATTGCCTACGCCAGCCGTTCTCTCACAGATGTTGAGCAACGATACAGTCAGACAGAGAAGGAAGCTCTTGCTCTTGTATGGGGCTGTGAACACTTCAATGTGTATCTGCTTGGTGCACCCTTTACCACGATAGTCACTGACCACAAACCGTTGGAGACCATCTTCAATAATCCAAAGTCCAAACCACCAGCTCGCATTGAGAGATGGGCTCTTCGTCTGCAACCATACAACTTTACGGTGAAATACAAGCCGGGTGCAGGCAATCCCGTTGATAACATCAGTCGACATCCTGCCAACAGTTTCACCATCACCAAACATCAGCAAGTTGCCGAGGAATATGTACACTCTGTAACCTGTGATGCAGTCCCTAAGGCTCTCACTCTTGATGAAATACGTATTGCAACCCTAGAGGACCCAACTCTGCAAGCAACAGTGGATGCATTGACTAAGAAAAAGTTTCCACGCATCCCACCCTCAGGAGTTGACCAAGATGCATTCAAAGCACTTGAACGCATCCAGACAGAATTAAGTGTTACGCAACAACGCGACACCGTGCTGCGAGGTACTCGTATCGTCATTCCAGCTGTTCTCCAGCAACGTGCTCTGAAGCTTGTACATCAAGGACACCAAGGTCTTGTTAGGACCAAACAGCTGCTACGAGAAAAGGTGTGGTTTCCTGGCATTGATCGTCAAGCAAAGGATATGCATGATGCCTGTGTCCCTTGCCAAGCTGCAGTGGATACTTCAAGACCAACACCTCTACAACCTTCACCACTACCTGCTGCACCATGGACGGAAGTATCGATGGACTTCTGCGGACCACTACCAACTGGAGAGTACTTGATGGTAGTCATTGATGATCACTCACCTTATCCAGAAGTAGAAATCATCACTTCCACATCTGCAAAGGCCATCATCCCGAAACTCGACAAGATCTTTTCAAACTTTGGCATTCCTGAAGTTGTCAAGACAGACAATGGACTGCCATTCAATGGACAAGACTTCGTCAACTTTGCTGAGCATATTGGATTCAATCACCGCCGTGTGATGCCACTACATCCTCAAGCAAATGGAGAAGTAGAGAGATTCATGCAACCTCTCATGAAAGCGGTACGCTGTGCTCATGCTGAAGGACGATCCTGGAAACAAGCTATGTATGCTTTTCTCAGGAACTACCGTGCAACACCACATGGAACACTGGGCAAGTCGCCTGGCGAACTTTTATTTGGACGTCCTATGAGGATCTCACTACCTGTCATGCCAGCCGAGATAACGGATAAACGTCTCGCTCAGAAGGATGCACTAGCCAAGGGCAAAATGAAAATTGCTCATGATCAACGTGCAAAGGAACAATTCATAAAGGTTGAAGATACTGTTCTCGTTAAAAGGAAAAAAGAGGGAAAGCTAGATATGCCGTATGATACAAGACCATATAAAGTGATTAGTGTAAAAGGAACTATGGTAACAGCGAGTAATAGAGATCATAGTATAACACGTAATATGGCTTATTTCAAAGTGATTCCAACTAGTGTAGAAAATGATAAAGTGCAAAGTCGTGCAAAAGAAAAAGAAAAAATGAGTTATAACTCGATAAACAATTCATCGAGGGATATTCGTGTATTTAAGGACTCTCGTCCTAAACGTCATGTTAAACGTCCTACACGATTTGATGATTAATTGTGTTCCTATGTAATGCAAAGTATTTACTTATTATGCTAAACTAAATTTAATATTGTTTAAATAATGCAGATCTCTCATTCAATATCTTGTAACTTTGTATTACAGTCTCTTTCATGTTTGTTTAACATTGCATATGTATTTTTAACATTGAAATCCTTTGTGGTAAAGATTAAATTGTTTAAATTCTTTGTGTGCTTAATTAATGTTAAATGTATGCAATATCTCTTGATATGTTAGTAACTTACTTTGTGTCAATAACTTTGCTTTGTGCTACAAGCATGGTAGACATCCTGTATTCATTCTTTTTAAAGAAAAGGAGGGATGTCATGTTCACAGAAAATGGTACCATCCGTTTTCTATGTGCGGCGGCTGGACGCCAGTAGAGAAGGTAAACAAAGAAGCAGGACGACACCAGCTTGGGAGCTATAGTCATGTAATCGTTTATAAGTATTAAAGTCAGTAACCAAGCCATGACTTTACATCAACCTTATAACCAAGACTTCCTCAGCTATCCTGTGGTGCCACAATAATCAACTAGTGGGCGAGGAATCAGCATCAATCAGGATACATAATAATCAATCATGGTCCTCAGATACCCACCACATATGTGCCATACAAAAATACCTACCACCTGTTCCACAAAAATGGTGTACACCGGTAGTTACGATCCATCACCCATAAACATGGCTACATTACACCCCAGAAGCTTACAAGGTCCTTAGACCAAAAATATGTGCCACAAACAGGAGGAAGATCAAGTGCACCTGCCCCTGCTGACAAGCCAGAGAACAGTAAGCTGGCGACGGGCGCCGAGCCGCGATAGGCACAGTATTACATTACAAGTAAACCATCAGTACTCTTTCATTCAATTATTACAACCACAGAACAGGACATTTACAAGTCAATAAATCCTTGAGCAAACACAGAACTAATTAAGTATCACAAAATACAACTCCTGGTATAACATAAGAGCAGTATATAAACACACAAGAGAACACATAATCATATGCCAAAATATACAAAGAGAATTTCTATATACAGGACTTGGTACTGCTGACTCCGACCGGTTAGCAAAGGGGGAGGGGGGTACAGTTAGGTAGTTAAGGAAGGATTCAAAGAACTTGCCAGGTCAAACCGCCACTCTATTCTATTAGACATTGTGAATTAATACATAATTATACATCACCACAAATGAAATATCATATATACAACAGCCTCAAAACGCTCCTATACATGGAGGTAGGGCAATATTCATCAGTGTGGTGAATATTGCCATGCCTCATTTGGTTACTGCTCTAACTTCTAATACAGAATGTATCTGTAAATACATATAGTATACATATAGCAATGTTACTGTCACACATATATGCATCAGTCATAATGAAAACAATACTGGATACACATTAAGCATTGTCAAGAATAGATAATTTATATACAACATATTAGTGAATACTAGGTTATACGGCCTTGTATCACCATACGGTATGATCTCAGCACATACCAGTCATACCATGATTGTGAGATTTTTTTCTTTGACAATTATCAAAAGAAAGTAAGTCCTATTGATGTTACGTTAATCGTAACTACCTCGCAAGAGAGGCAGACCTTAAACAGCAAGAGCTGCCAGTGGCAGATATTTAATCTTAAAGCCTAAGATCATAGGACCGCGGGAGCAAACCGCCAGGCGAAACCACCCGGGTAACACCTGTCACTTAGGTCGCTGGCTCCTCCTAGTTGACAACTAATAAAGGGTAGCCGACGGATTCTCACTTCGTATTTATAGAAGTGTGGTGCTGTGCAATGGACTCGAGCTTTAGATACAGACTTGATATGAACATAAGCAGGCAAAGCGTTGCAGAACATGAAATGTGGGGCAGTAATATTGGAAGGTTTGACGTAAACGACCGTTTTCTATAACAAACAATTTATTCACAAAATAAACTAGAACTACTACACAGTGAATTGACGTTACTTTACTGTCACCCAGTGGCACATTCAAGAACAGCTAATCAACAGCCTGATGGACCCACGGGATCCTTCCCGTCGTCGCTGACTGAACAATGACACTAACTGAACAAAGTGGAGTTGACCCTGAGCAGCCGTGGAGTGCGGACGTGTCCCTCCGTGACTGCTAGGGTAGTCAGCCGTTTGATCGCCAGGTGGCGGGGCGTAGCTGCCCCCCCCACCCCCCAGTGTTGTTGCCTGCCGGCGGTGTGCAGACGTGGCAGGTGTTGGGTTCACCATGGGTGGTCCCCTACCTGCAATCAAGCGTGTGAACTCGGTAGGACTGGAATTCTCTGGCCGTGCTGGGTATCCAGAGGTGCGGAGGTACTGTGCGACTTGCTGCATATCCCGGTGCTAGATATTGACGGGATTGAGCTGGTGACTGCGCGTCGCGTTGTCATCAAGCTGGCGACGGAGGAGGTATATCGTGCCTTCCTCAGTCGTTACGAGGGGCGCTCGCTGTCCTTGCCAGGAGGTACCGGCTCAGTCGCCATATCAGACCGGAGTGGTGCGCTGACCTATGTCAGCGTGCATGGGGCGCCCTTGGAGTTTCCCGAAGAGCTTCTGCGGCGTTATTTCCAGCGATTTGGGCCCGTCGTCAGTGTGAGGGTAAATACGTTATCCTCCGGGAAGTACGCCGGGAGGCGGACGAATATTCGCACCTTGGGCATGCGTCTGCGGTCGGACATTCCGTCTTCGGTCCGGCTTCTGGGATGCTACATCCGGGTGTACTATGCCCGGCAGCCTCGGACCTGTTTCCGGTGTGGCTTGATGGGGCATCAGGCTGCAGGGTGCGAGGCGGATCCGGTTGCACCTGTCAACCTCTTTCGGGAAGAGGATTTCCCGCCGCTTCCACTGGACGAGGACTTCGGGGATGTGGAGCCCGCCCGGCTCGTTGCTGCGGCTCCCCCGGCGTCTCCTGACGTTTCCCCGGATGTCGCTGGCCCTCCTCCGGCTGTTGCGATGAGATCAGTGGATTCCCCTGATCCTGTTCGTATCCCTGTCCCTGCTGCTCCAGTGGCCCGTGGTCTTGCGCCCTCCTCTACGCCTGCTCCCCTGTCTTCCGGTGCTGCGCCTGGCCCTATCTCCTCGACTCGGATCCCGGATGCTGAAGTGGCTGAGGGGTCCCTGGTTGTGTGTGGTCCGGTTCCCCCTGCGGTTGAAGCTGCTGCAGTCGTCAGACGCGTACGAGCGGCTTGTGATGCCCGTGGGTCTGGGTCCACTTCCGGTTCCGAAGATGTGCGCCCGGTGCCCAAGAGATCCAGGCGCTCATCTACTGCATGGGCTGATGAGGTGGATTCTGGCGCTGATGGGTTATCAGGACTTGAGGTAGTGGCCGCTGACGTCCATATATCTGCTGATGCCGAGGGCTGTGTCTATGATTCGCCTCCTGTGGCTTCTGTCGGCAGTTCCCCGCAGTGGGGGGTGGTTGCACCTCCAGTGGTTGGTGAAGAGGGTGCTGGTGCAAGTCGGGACCTCGTGTTGGTTCTGCGGAAGGATGTTCGGGGTGAGGAGCCCCCACGAGTGTCCCGTCCGGTGGTTGATGAGCAGCCCTGTGAGGCTGCCGCGGTTACAAGTGCGCTGCCCGTTGCCTGCGCCGGTACGAAGAAGCCTATCCCGTTCATCTTAGCCGACGGCACGGAGTATCATGCGACATCCAACCCTATAGGTATTACCTTTCATAACATAGTGGAGCCTATTCCGTGGTGCCCCACGACTGTCTGGGTTCCGGCGTATAAAGTATTTGCTAAGGGTGTGCCGCTTTCAATGCCCGATCCTCGGACGGCCCTTAGTCCCCCTATTCCGGAATATATTATGGCGATATGGGAGGCGTATTGTATTCTTTTCCCGGCTGCAGAGTGGCCGGAAAAGTATGCACAGGACTGATAGTCTGTGTGCTTGCGGTTTCTATCGGGTGTATCTTGGATTTTCGTCTGTTATGTGATGTATGTTATGTGATGTGTATTGTGTGCCCTTCAGGCCGAGGTTTTCTAAATGTCCCTGTTCTTTTGGCTATGCCTTTTCATGTTCTATGTTTCTTTATTTTGTTGTCTTCTGTGCTCTTTTGGCTATGCCTTTTCTTGTTCATGTATATTTAATTTGTTGATTTATGTGCCCTTCTGGCTATGAGGTGAGATCTCTGTTCTTGAATTATTATTTCTTCTCTGTTTCATTTGTGTATTGCAGTGTATTTTGGGTCTCGGTCCTTCAGGCCGGTGTTAGGTTTGTTTGTTGTACCGATGGTTTTTGTACTGTTTTGCTATGAGCCTTACTGATTTTGTTTATATTTTTTGCTGACTGTGTTTACTTTTTGTTCTGTGTTTTCTGTACATTTTTGAGTTTGTACTTTGTTATGCTGTGCTGTCGGCCCTTCTGGCTGATGGGGTTTGTTCTCTGTGGTTTCTACTGTGTTTCTTTGTTTTTATTGTATTTAATTCGCATGCTTGCATGTAAAATAAAAAAAAAAAAAAAAAAAAAAAAAAAAAAAAAAAAAAACTGAACAAAGTGGTGCCCACTGGTGACGCAAGCTTGCAATCAATATTGTCACGGCTTCACGGTGAACAATACTCTAATCACTAAACTTGACTGGCGCTCGCTGCTCTCAACGAGGTACCAAGTAACAAGGCGGTTAATCCAAGAATGATAACCCCTTATAAAAATCTTACGTTAACACTTGTCTCTCAGGACAATCAACAACAAAAGTTACTCTAATGAATTTAAACAATTACGTTAACACACACGTGTCTCAACGACACTTAAATGGCAACAATAACTCGTAAATCAATTAATTACATCAACTTGAAAGTCAAGCATTCGGTGAGTAATTCCCAATTAATTACTGAATACAACAGCCTATTAATTCAGACGAGTATTGATAAAGCCTACTGTCTCTCAACTGACAGTTCACTTCCGGTCTTACGACAAGATTACCTTAACGAGGGTAGACTACTGTACACACACAAGGTTACAACACACTACGTGTAAACAACAACATCAACACCTGGTGAATTCACTAAGTGGCGGTTACTAATTCTCCTTAATTAGCTACGAGTGCTTAATCACTCTGTCCACAGACAGATCTGATCAGTCCAACGAATTACAGCAGCTTAATTACAGCGCAATTGACTCCGATCATAACAGACCGATCAACCCCTTACGTTAATCAATCAATTAACGACAGCTCGTTAAATCGTTAACACTACGTTAGTCTTCACTTGACAATTCCTCCACGGCGTGAACTTCACTGTGACTGTTGCCTTTACACGTCTCTACGTTAATCTCAACAATGTTCAACGAACAAGTGACCTCGTTAAGTAAATCGTGACCCCCGGTGACGTTAACTGACTTTAATTCTCACGGAATCCTCCACAGTACACAACGCCTTCCACCAAGGACAAACTTGTCTACGGTTTACACACGGTACAACACAGTACATCACAGTACAACACAGTACATCCTTGCCACTCACGGCAAAACTTGTAAATGATTACCCAGTAAATTATTCCCCAATAATTCACACTTTACCACCACACAACAGTAAAATAAGCGCTGGCCAATATAATAATGAAAATTATTTATAACCAAGGGAAACCTCCCTGTTACCACTTTCACTGCTGAAAAAGGGAATCAAATTACAGCAAATTACATACACGGTACATAGAGAACATAGAAGCAATTAACTCACTGTACTCCACCACTGGATGTGTCTCTCTGTGTCCTCACACACGTCAAAATCACAGTTGGGCCCAACCTCAACTTGGTGACGTCAAACAGGGTAACTCACACGTCTCCAATTCCCATTCACCTCACTAGGTGGTCACAGGGACAGAGGATAGACGGAACACTGGGGACGAACCCAGCTTCAGAGTTTTATTACCCAAACTGAAACAGTGTACTGTACTTACATCACATGCGGGCCCGCTACACACACTCATACATTCGTCACCCTCACACTCCCACTGCTGCTGCTGGATGATGACGTAGACGTCCTCACTTCCTACACGTGGTCAGGTGGAGCACAGGGTCGTCGACCACGGGTTTTAGCTCCACACACAGCGACCAGGTGTCGCGGGCACTCAGGCCTTGGCCGACCAGGGTGTGCGCACAACAGATATACACAGCGGGGATGCGGTACCACGCCCTTCCACTTGACACGGTACCCCAGGATACGACGGTACACGGTGCTACACGGTACACGAGACAGAGTTCTACACTGTTCGTTCGTTTTCTCAGAGTTTCGTATTTCAGGTTTCTCTCATAACACTGAAACCTTCTCTAGCACGTCTCACTGCAGTACCTTCACGCACAGATGCGTTAGACGGCTGATGTCACTATCCTAGCGCGATAATTAACGGCCTCACCTAGTCCAGTTGCTCTAAGATGGCGTCTCACTATCCCGCGCTTAGGCGACAAAGTTCACACTGGTACGGTTCATGCACCTTCCCGATTACCGGATTCTTACGGACGGCACACGGCAAGATAGCAAGAATATAGGCGTGACTTTAGTAACGTTGCAGGCGGTATTTCCCGTGGCTTGGCCTAGCACGGGAAGATACGTCTCCCCTAGCAAGCGTATGAGGTAAGAATGACTTTTCCCGCCAAGTCGGCCTCAAGCGTACCATGTGGTACCCCTCAGCGTCTTGACCAATCACGGTTCAGCATTCCTGAGGCCCAGGGGCCTCGGCCAATGGCGCACCTGCCTCATGACGCTACCCCCCTCGCTCACGAGGTGGACACGTGATAGGGGGGGTTGGTCTACAGCCGTTAACCCCCCATACCTCCCTCTCTACACTTGAATTGTACCAAATCTCCCTGAAATCAACTCCCTCCTGTAATTTCCTTCACAGACCTGATACAGCGATCAGAATGACATCACTAGCTAGCATATGTCCTGGGCTGTCCATTGACACCCAACACGACTGTGGAAAAGTTTATAATCAGAAAGTTGAATCATGGTGCACATCACTGGTGCACTATGCAATTTCGTACTTCATTCAGTGCACGAGAGAGCAGGAAAAATATGTCTCCTGACATCAACCTCCCACTAAGGGTTTATTTCACTGGAAGCGAAATACACCCCACCATTTTACCAGCTCGAGGGTGCACTGTGCACGAGCTGTCACATACACTTTGACAGCTCACTTCCGGCTGGGTAGTAGTGGGTAGAGACTCCGTTTTCTATGCGTCGTCGCCCTGAGAGACTTGGGGTGACTCCTCCGGTTCGTCCTGGGTAGTGTTACCTGACTTAGGCGCGGAGGGGTGCTCGGCTCCAGGGCCAGGCTCTAGCCGGCTCGACGCCTCGAAGCTAGGCTGGACCCCAAGCTCTGCAGCTCCGGCTTCAGTCTGTGTCATACCGGACACACTAGCAACACCCTGGGATGGACTACCCGGAGAGGCACTATCTTCACTCTCCTCTGGCCTTGATGACGCATCATCACGTTCCTCAGCTGTTAAGTGCAGACCGCTTACCTCACTGAGCACCGGGTCACTAACCTGCTCCTCTGGCGTGTGCGACCTGCTCAACCAATCAGCACCCACATTATCCGTCCCCTTGATGTACTCGACCCTGAACTTAAACTGTTGTAAGAATAGGGCCCACCGCATAATCCTAGGATTAGAGTTCTTTAATGTACCCAAGTGGCTCAGAGGCTGATGGTCTACTTGGAAGGTGAACCGCCTTCCGTACACATACTGATAGAATTTTTTAATGCCTACCACAGCTGCCAACAGTTCCCGCTCGACTGTCGAGTACCGACGCTCTACGTCACTCAACTTCCGGCTGTAGTAGGCGACCGGCCACACTAGGCCGTCATGCTCCTGCAGAAGTACAGCTCCCACTCCTGTGTTGGAAGCATCAGTTCTGAGGATGTATTCCTTATCCTCGTCGGGCAGCCTCAAGATAGGCTGCTCGACCATCTTCTTTTTCAAGCAAGCAAAAGAAGCGCCTTCCTCCCCCGTCCAGTTGACCTTATTAGGGGCAGCCTTCTTTGTCAACTCTGTTAAGGGATAGGCTACAGAGGCGAAGTCCGGAATGAACTTCCTGTAGTAACCCACCAGACCAAGGAATGACCTCACCTGAGTCTTGGTGGTGGGTGGTACAGCATCCTGTATCTTCTGTACCTTATCAGGTAGAGGCTTGGAACAGCCTCTACCGATCACATGCCCCAGGTACTTGACCTCGGCGCATCCCACCTCACACTTGGTAGGTTTGGCGACCATGCCAACTCCTTGCAGCCGTGAGAATACCTGTCTCAGGAGCTGCAGATGCTCCTCCCAAGTGGTAGAGTGAATAAGTACATCATCCACAAATACTTCCACTCCTTCGATGCCCCCTAGGATCTTCCTCATAGTCCTGTTGAACACTGCGGGGGCATTCACCAGCCCAAAGGGAAGGACAGTGAATTGATACAGCCCCTCACTAGTCATAAAAGCTGTGCATCTTTTGCTATCGTGATGCAGTGGGATCTGCCAGAATCCCTTCGTCAGATCCAGCTTCGAGAAATACTTGCTTGGCGCTAGCCTAGCGAAAATCTCATCTTGATTAAACATGGGTTCTGCATCGAACTCTATGACCGAGTTCAATTTCCTGAAGTCGAGACAAATCCTTACTCCCCCCTCAGGTTTCTTCACTATCACCATGGGGCTGGAATAGGGGGAAGTAGACTTTTCAATTACACCTTCTCTTTCCATCTCCTTCAGTTCAGCCCTGACCTGGGGGACTAGGTGATGGGGAACAGGATAAGGTTTGGTGCGTACCGCCTGTCTTTCCATTAGTGGTACTCGGTAGCCTTCCACATTAGCTACCTTGGTAACATCCGAGAGTAGGCCACTGAACTCCTTCGTCAGCTGTCTGGCCTGTGTACTCTGTTCTGGAGTCAGTCGATCGCTAATCTTTACATCTTTGTATGTCTCGTGTCGGGGTTTCACGGTGTTCTCGTTAGAGAAGGGTTAGAGCAACAGTAGACTGGATCTCCTTTCCAGGTGGTTGCTCCTACAATAACCCTTACTCACCGTCGTTCGGCGGGTCTTCCCTCAATCCTCTAGGCTCCACTGCTGGCCTCGGAGAGTAACCCCAGTCGGTCTCACAACCGGCCTTTATATTGTAAGATGAGTGGGGGCACAGATCGTTCCCTCAATCTGTGGCCCGCCCCGACACCGAACTCTTATACAGCCTTCAAGGTCGCCAACTGGTTTTTTTTAGATGTCCAGTAACATTGCAGTGGTCAGGTGTAATTGTGGCAAGAGCAAAATCCAGTAATATAGTATCAGGCAGGTCACTCTACTTTATATCATTACACGGTCACAAGATAAATGGAGGGGATGATATCAAACACCAAAGAGTTTTGGTATTTTACTTAAAAGACAACAAGAAATATATATGCATCAATGTATCAGGAATAATATATGACAATTGCTCCATTCATAGCATAATATTCTAGAGTGCACCGATATGGTAACATCGGCACGTGTCACCTGTCAGACTCAGCTGACCGAGACCCTCGCGATCGTGGGAACAGACTAGTACTTGTTTTCTAATTGTCACGATCCCCGTTTATTTAACTTTTTCCAAAACACTATTCAACGTTCACAGGGTTTACTTATGATTTCACTGGCCTCACGATCAACATCTTATTCACAATACTCTCACAGTGACTTTTCACCGTACCAAAAGATTGCTCTATTCTTAATAATATTTACTGTGAATGCACTCACTTGATCACTGAACTTTTCTTTATATCTATACTTTCTCTTAAAGAGATATCACTGACGATCACTCCACGTATATGATATTATTCAGTACACAGGCATGTCATATATAAATCAGTAATCAAAGTTCAGGCATATATATATATACATCATGAAGATCAATACACAGGCATCTATATTAATAGATCATAGAGATCAACACACGGGCATTTATATCAATAGATATAGAGATCAACACACGGCTTTTATCAATAGATTATAGAGATCAATCCACAGGCATTTATATCAATAGATATAGAGATCAATACACCAATATCTGGTTTACTACCAATATATATATAATAATAATCACAGATTAATAATAATAGTCACAGTAAATTCTCTGATGAATCTTGGTGCTTGCACACACCCACACATAGATATATATGTAAACTGATACTGTGAGCGCTCTGGGCAGGCTCACCACATACTGTGCACTCTGTGACTTAAACTCAAGTGAGACTTGCTCACGACATATAAAATATCCTGACAAGAATATATATAGCTAACTAAAGGGGAAATGGGAGGGTAACTGTAAACACCTACTTCACCTATCCTAGGATGACAGTTGGGTTGTAGCTCCTGGTCCAGGCTCTCGCCTCGTTCACCATCCAGAAACACAAGCCCCACGCCTTAGGATGTCGCGTCTCGCCGCTTCTGTACACAGCAGGTCCGTGCTCCTTCCTCTACAGTACGTCGCAGGGTTGAAGTCGGTCTCCTGGCCGTCAACTTTCCTCCCAACTACGGCAGCCAGCCTACGTCTCGGCGGTCGTCGCACGTTTCCCAATTAGTCCTTGTCACTGTACTCCCAGAGGAACTGCCTCTCACCACTACGAAGTCACTGTGAAGTTACCAGCCGTCCCAGACGAATGCTGCTTAAGCTCCACACGCACAGCACCCGACTTCAGAGCACTTGAAGCTCACTTCACTGTCAATTCCCTCGTCGTCTAGATATATCGCTAGGTATTTGGGAAGACTTCTCGACGTGCTTGCATCCAACTGTTGACTCGTAGGGTTCCACGAAGGTGGGGTTACTGTCAAACTTGACAGGATCGTCGATCACACGTTCAACCTGGTTGACAAGGCTGTCAACCCGGTTCACTCACGGTGGGTGGCCCGGCCACTAAGCTGTCTCTTATACTGGTGAACCGCCAATGACGACACACGTCGATGCCCGGCCCACTTCTTGCAACACACCTGTCCCTGAGCACTTGTTGCTCAATATTCTGTCAATTCCTTATCTGAGCCACTTCTGGGTTGCAGGAAGACCTCACAGAGTGCGTGCCAACAACTGGAGACGCTTAAATCCACCGGAGTTCGGTAAATCCGTCACTCTGACAGGATGACCGATCGCGCGTCCTACCTCTCGGACGTGTCGTGAAAGACTGATATCGCCTCGGCGCCAACACGGCCGGGACTCCCCATGCCTATGTGACGTCACTTTTCCCAAAGTTGGTTTTCATTGGCTCCCAGTGCCATGTCGCTGACGGTGACCAATCTGGCGCCACTGACGTCACACAGTTTTGGCGGGAGAACAGACTTGCCAGCGCCATATTGGCTCCCTAAAGGGCCTATCCCACAGGCCAAAATACTACATTTTCGCAAATTTCTCGGCTCTTCGAGAATACTGTTCTCTCCCACATATGTTCAATTGATGCCTGCAATGTAGAGAACGCTCGGGAATAGTGGACATGACTCTTACAGCAGGCGTGGGAGAATTAGAAGGGGGGGAACACCGTCACATACCCCTCCCCTTAAAATAAGAGTCATGTCTGGTTAGTGCATGCGGGACAACGCATCTGCGACTACGTTGTCCTTTCCACTAAAAATCTTGGCTTCCAGCCAGTATTGCAGCCGCCAATGTGTGACACTCCTCATGTGTCTGCAGACCGTCTTCAAGGTCATCCTGGGCGTCCACTGCTTACCTATTACGGACCGAGGCTCTCCACACTACGTCCGTTCACCAGCTGGAACTGTGAGAAGTTTAACGGTTCTGCCACTGCTTTGCAAATGGCCAACAAAACAGGGCCCGCTGTCCCTTCCCACTCGTCTTCCTGCTCTACGCAGCACATTCTCAGAGCTGTCTCGAGGTGGAGTGGAGTCTTCCGACCGCCCCCTTCGACTGCGATCGGTAGGCGACGACCGAATCTGCATCACTCCCCGATTTATCACGTTCGTCTGACACACTCAGATACCGGAATATATTTCCAATGTCAGCCTGATTTTCCCTGGGCCTCCTCACCCAAGAGAAAAGATGTTGTAGTTGCCCAGCCACTTCTCTCGACGTTGGACTCGCATCGTGTCATCCCTAGGTGACCCGCAGAGTCAACAGCGTGCAACGGACTCAACACTGCCGCTCTGCACTTGGCTGGCAACGCTACTTGTCTCTCGTACCTGGAGAGGCTTTTCCGACCTCCATCCTTACAGGTTTACACTGTCTTACTAATATGCTTCTTGCCTGTTAAAGTGAGTAGCTTTTCTCGGGACCAATACGTCCTCCCTTGGCCTTACAAATCAACTTGGGGGTTTCTGCCTGCTGCACCTCCTCGAGACGAGTGCGATCCCCCCAGGAGAACCGGTGAGGGTCACTGTACCTCACCATCTGGGCTGCCTTCGCCCTCCACTCGCTCTCCTGGTTCCATGACGAGGTGATCCATTCCCAGGCCGTCGGACGTCTCCTCGTCGGCCTTATCAGATCCACGTCCTCCTTGACTTTCGCGCTGCCTCGGCGTTACAGCAACAGACAGGGAACGCCTCCATGGCGATTCCTTTCTCGTCCCCCACGTCGAACACTTCGCCTTTCTTCTCTAAGTGCTCCAAGCACTCCTCGTCCTTCACGAGGTTCGGTAGGACACGTCCTCCACATGCGTCATTTCCCAAAATGACCTGTGCCTCCATCTTGGGCATCGATGCACAGACTCCCACTACTAGGGTTTGGCATCCATAATCCGAACTCAGGGTTACCCGGTGTAGGGGCATCTGCCTGGGCCTCCCACAGTGGTCACACTCGCCTCACCTACACAGGTATTCTCGTGA
>WNGS01162663.1:50425-69922 GCA_020271785.1 Procambarus virginalis
GGAACTCACTCAGGAATTGGCATTGTATTGCATCCAACTCTGTTTTTTTTCTCAATAACTTTTATGAGCTTCAGATATATTGTACGTATTAATTTCAGAGGTAAAACTTCATTACTTAGCAGCTTTCTGCTGGTCTGTTCATGTTAACATGTGTAGTTAATATAACATGGCAACAGATGGAGGAAGTTGCACAGGGAATAGAACAGTGCAAGAAAGATATGCAACTCACTTATGCGCAAGTGGCCAAGGACAAGGAAAAAATAGAAGAAGCAGTAAAAGAAGTCAAACACTGCAGCAACCAAGATAAAACAAACATTAGGCTAGAAGTGAGAAAAGAATTGGCATCTAACCCAAAGTTGGTGCAAAACACAGTTGATCGGAGTAAGTCCCTGATCATTTTGGTTGCAAAGAAAAGGAGATAACATCTAGGTCAGAAAGAGCTGTAGAAGAAGCAAAAGTAGTAGATAAAATTGTTGGCCTCGTGGAAGGTCTTACAACCAAAGAGAATGTGTGCGACTACAGGAGAATAGGCAGATATGTAAAAGGGAAAGATCGACCTTTGAGGATCACCCTAAACGGTGCCAAACAGATGGAAGAAGTACTAAGGAATGCCAGAAAATTACAAAGCGTTGAGGATGGGAAAGGGTGGTCGTTAAGACGAGATCTTTCAAAAGAAGATAGAGAGAAGCTGAAACTGAACCTCGCCGAGGCAAAACGTTTAAATGAGAGCAGGAATGAAGAAGAAATCAATTCTTTTTTCTACAAAGTGATAGGGGTAGGCAGACCAGTAAAGTGGTACATAAAGCAAACCAACAAAATCATTAGAGAAAGGGGGAGTGAAAAATAAGAAGATGGGGAACAAGTTCCTGAAGATTGCATACACCAACATAGATGGAGTAAGGTCAAAGATACTGGAGTTAAGTGATATAATACAGCTGCAGACACCAGACATTGTTGCACTCACGGAGACAAAACTTGAAGATGTTATTTTAAATGAGGTCATATTCCCAAGGGGCTACTCAATTTGGAGACGGGACAGAAAAATTAGGAAAGGCGGTGGCGTTGCTGTGCTGGTGAAAGAACACCTAAAGGTGAACGAAATAATGACTACCAATCCACAAGAAGTTGACATAATAGCACTAGAGATCTGCCATGAGGATGATAAACTAGTGATCATAAATGCATATAGTCCACCGCTAAGCAGCACATGGTCAAAGGAGGAGCTAGATAGTAAACGAGAAGGTCTTATAACGATAATGAGAGAGATCATAGCGAGAGCGGATAACGATAGTTCACGACTGTTGATAGTCGGCGACTTCAACTTGAAATCCATAGACTGGGAAGCATATGAAGCTAAAACAGAAGATTTCTGGACCTGTAAATTTGTAGACCTCATCCTGGAAACATTCTTGTATCAACATGTTAAACAAGCTACGAGGATGAGGGAAGGTGACGTTCCCTCCATGCTAGATTTGATATTTACCAGGAAGGAGGAAGAAATATTTGACATTCAGTACCTTCCTCCCTTGGGTAAAAGTGACCATGTCTTTTTGGGGATAAAGTATGCAATGCGTTATAATCTGGAAGAAAATATGATGGTCGATGCAATTGAAAAACCTGACTTTAGGAGAGGACATTATGGCAACCTTAGAAAATTTTTAGGGAGTATAATTGGACAGACTTGTTGCTAGGCAAGGAAGTGAATGAGATGTATGTCAAGTTTTGTGAAATATATGATAAAGGCACAAAAAATTTATACCAAAACAGAGAAGCAGAACTAGGAAACAGGATTGGTTCGACAGAAAGTGCGAGAGGGCCAGAGACCAAAAGACACAAAAATGGAATCAATACAGGAAGAGGCCAAACCCCCAATCATACCAGCGATACAAAGATGCGAGAAACAACTACACGGCAGTGAGGAGAGAGGCAGAAAGAAATTTTGAAAAAGGGATTGCAGACAAATGTAAAACAGAACCAGGTCTATTCTATAAATTCATAAACAACAAATTGCAGGTAAAGGATAATATTCAGAGGTTGAAAATGGGAAATAGATTCACGAAAATGAAAAGGAAATGTGTGAAACATTAAACGAAAAGTTCCAAAGTGTGTTTGTACAAAATGAAATCTTCAGGGAACCAGATACAATAAGAATTCCAGAGAACAACATAGAGCACATAGAGGTGTCTAGAGACGAAGTGGAAAAAATGCTCAAAGAGCTAAATAAGAACAAAGCAGTTGGTCCAGATGGAGTTTCACCATGGGTTCTGAGAGAATGTGCACCTGAGCTCAGCATCCCTCTTCAACTGATCTTTCAGGCATCCCTGTTTACAGGAGTTGTAGCTGATGTGTGGAAAAAGGCTAACATAGTTCCAATTTACAAGAGTGGAAGCAGGGAAGACCCCCTTAATTATAGACCGGTATCATTGACAAGTGTAATAGTCAAAATATTGGAAAAAATAATTAAAACTAAATGGGTAGCACACCTGGAGAGAAATGATATAATATCAGACAGACAGTATGGTTTTCGATCTGGTAGATCCTGTGTATCGAATTTACTCAGTTTTTATGATCGAGCAACAGAGATATTACAGGAAAGAGATGGTTGGGCTGACTGCATCTATCTGGACCTAAAAAAGGCTTTCGACAGAGTTCCACATAAGAGGTTGTTCTGGAAACTGGAAAATATTGGAGGAGTGACAGGTACGCTTCTAACATGGATGAAAAACTTTCTGACTGATAGAAAAATGAGGGCTGTGATCAGAGGCAATGTATCGGACTGGAGAAATGTCACAAGTGGAGTACCACAGGGTTCAGTTCTTGCACCAGTGATGTTTATTGTCTACATAAATGATCTACCAGTTGGTATACAGAATTATATGAACATGTTTGCTGATGATGCTAAGATAATAGGAAGGATAAGAAATTTAGATGATTGTCATGCCCTTCAAGAAGACCTGGATAAAATAAGTATATGGAGCACCACTTGGCAAATGGAATTTAATGTTAATAAATGTCATGTTATGGAATGTGGAATAGGAGAACATAGACCCCACACAACCTATATATTATGTGAGAAATCTTTAAAGAACTCTGATAAAGAAAGAGATCTAGGGGTGGTTCTAGATAGAAAACTATCACCTGAAGACCACATAAAGAATATTGTGCAAGGAGCCTATGCTATGCTTTCTAACTTCAGAATTGCTTTTAAATACATGGATGGGATATACTAAAGAAATTGTTCATGACTTTTGTTAGGCCAAAGCTAGAATATGCAGCTGTTGTTTGGTGCCCATATCTTAAGAAGCACATCAACAAACTGGAAAAGGTGCAAAGACATGCTACTAAGTGGCTCCCAGAACTGAAGGGTAAGAGCTACGAGGAAAGGTTAGAAGCATTAAATATGCCAAAACTAGAAGACAGAAGAAAAAGAGGTGATATGATCACTACATACAAAATAGTAACAGGAATTGATAAAATCGACAGGAAAGATTTCCTGAGACCTGGAACTTCAAGAACAAGAGGTCATAGATATAAACTGGCTAAACACAGATGCCGAAGAAATATAAGAAAATTCACTTTCGCAAACAGAGTGGTAGACGGTTGGAACAAGTTGGGGGAGAAGGTGGTGGAGGCCAAGACCGTCAGTAGTTTCAAAGCGTTATATGACAAAGAGTGCTGGGAAGACGGGACACCACGAGCGTAGCTCTCATCCTGTAACTACACTTAGGTAATTACACTTAGGTAATTACNTGGAGGTGTCAGAGATTTTGCGAGAACCAGCGGGAACGCTAGGAAGCACCACGTGGTTTGCTCGTTATTCGATCGAAAGCTCGTCAATCGAGACAAATTTTCGGCGAGTTGCTTGCTTGTTACTCGAAATGCTGTAGATGGAGCCGCTCGTCACTCGAGGTTCCGCTGTATCAACAAACTCGTGTCCCGAGGTATAGTTCGTAACCCGATTCAATTTTCCGAAGAAATTGTGCTCGTAACCCAAAAAGTTCATAAAGAGGGGCATTCGTAAATCGAGGTACCACTGTATTGGCATGTCCCGATTCATCCAAGGTTCAGGGACTGGCTCGATTTTTGTTGTGGGGCGTTAAGGTTACCACTTTCAAGCCTTCCATTCGGCTTGAATCTGGCGCCTCCTGTTTTCACATCCTTCACTCGGATCGTGGTGGCCCGCCTGCATCTGTTAGATGTTCAGGTTGTGGCCTACCTCGATGACTAGCTGGTTTGGGCTCCCACCCAGTCAGCATGTCTGCTCACTAGGAATTTCGTTCTTTCTTGATGAACTGGCAGAAGTCCCATGTAGTTTCCTCACAGGTTTGGTCTTGGCTGGGTCATGAGTGGGATGTTTGGACTGCTTCCTTGTCTCTTCGTCCAGCGGCTCTGCTTCTCCTGCGTTTCATCTGTTCTCTTCTGCCTTCATCTGTTCCCGAGTTGCTCCCAGGGTCACACAGCAGTTGCTCAAAAGTTTGTGCAGGATCCTGAATTTTGCCATGATGGTCTACCCACCGGGTCGGGTATGGCTTCGCCGGCTGTTCTAGTTCCTTCGGGGACGTTCCTTCCACCTCTTGCGACCGCTGGGTTCAGCTACTGGGGACTTTGTGTTGGTTGCTGTGTCCCCGGTTTCTCTTGAGTTTTTCGGGGTTCAGTGCCTTAGCACCTACCCTCCCCTCCCCCCAATGTGTTCATGGATGCGTCGTCTCTGGGCTGGGGCTTTGTGACCAGTTCTCACCGGGCCAGGGATGGTAAAGTCCGTCCTTCCAACATGGTACGGGAGTTCGTGGCTGTGTGGATGTCACTCCAGAGGATTCGAGTCGCTTGCGGATCGACGATCAGGCTCCATTCGGACTGTTCCCCGGGGTTCATTGCCAGAACTGCGGGGGTTCACTGTGGTCCTTGGCTCTTTGGGGCTGGTCGCTTCGAGTGATTTGTTTGCCGAGTTCTAGGGATTTGGCTCTCTGGCGGTCATGTTCGTGGGGTGTGCAATGTCCTGGCGGACAGCCTGTCCCGGTTCAGTCCCCTTTCTACGGAATGGACGGTCGACGCCGACTCGTTCAGTTGGTTCTGCCGGACATTCGGGCTTTTGGAAGTGGATCTCTGTGTCTGCATGGTCGAGGCATCTCCTGGTATATGTGGAGCCCTTCCCCAACTGTGAGGCTGTTGGGGTCGACGCCTTTAGGCTGGACTGGGCGAGGTGGGGTTACCTATACCTCTTTCCCCCAGTTCAGCTGTTGCTCCAGGTCCTGGCTCGTTTGGAGACTTACCAGAAAAGAGTTGTCTTTCTGGCTCCTTGGTGGCCGGCTCATCCTTGGTTTCAGGTGCTGCTTGCTCAGTGTCCGAACCCGAGGGTCCTCCTGCGGCTCTGCCTCTTTCAGCAGATTGGCCCAGCCTGGTATGAGGCTGGTTCGGTTTCTCCTCGAGTCTTAGTGTCTGGTCTTTTTGACACGAGTCTATCATCACTTGTATGGTTCGCAAGAGGCTTTGTTGTTGGTCTCCCACTTGTGTGCTTTGTCTCAGCAGCAGTATAAAGTTTCCTTGCAGTCCTTCCAGTTTTTTCTATCACTGCGTAGGTGTACCTAGGTCTCTGATAGGATTTTTTTGTCCTTCCTTTCGTGGTTGGTTTAGGACCGTCATTGTATGCCGAATACTGTCATCTCGTATCGTGTGGTGCTGGCGAAGCTGCTCCAGCTTGTATTCGGTATCTATGTTACATCTGCTCTGTTCTGGAAGCTGTCTTGTTTTTTGTTTCATCTCCTGCCTGCTCATGCGCCACCTGAGCTGTCCTAGTCTTTGGACCGGTTGCTTTCTTTTTTCTCTCTTCTCCTCGGGTTGTTGTGGCCCCTTCGGTTCAGGACTGTTTTTCTAAGGCTCTTTCCCAGTTGGCATTGGCCTCTGGGGGTCGGGTTGGGGAGCTTCATCCTCTCCTCCAGTGCAGGGGTTTCTGCTCTTTTTGGTCGTGGTGGTAGGTTTGTTCGGTTGCAGCTGTTGCATTATTTTCTGGCGAAGAATGAGACTGCTGCTTTCCGGAGGGGTCCTTGGGTTGTTGATGCTTGGTTGGTCAGGCTGGGGTGCTTCATGCGTTGTCTGGTTGCGGCTGTCCACTGTTATTTGCACCCTACGGCTTCGGTGGCCAGGGATGCGCTTTGGGTTTACTGTTTCCTCTCCTTCCCTGTTCTCAGGCTCGGGTCTCCCAGGTTGTCCTCAGGGTTATTAAGTCCAGCCAGCCTGCTGTCTATCCTTGTGCCCCTACGTTCATAAGTTTGCTGCTTTGGCTGCCGTCTTTTGCAACATGTCTTTGGTTGACATTCAGGCACAGGGGTTTTGGAGGTCGAACAGGGTCATGGCCGCTTGCTACCTTGTCATTGTCCCTGGACCTGGTAGGCCCTGCATTGCATTAGGTCAGTGGATGCAGCCAGTTGTCTCGCCTTCTCATTGAGGAGTGAGGACTGACCGCTTTCTGTGTAAGTCCCTGTTTTTCCTTGTCTTTGAGTAGTTATCTCTGGGGAGCTGACGGGGCTCCCCAAAAAAACATTGTTGAATGTAATGAAGCGCCATTTTCTGGGCGAGTTCTGGAGGCTCCTCAGCATCCCTTCCTCCGGTTGCCGATGTTTTTCATGTGTTTTTAACATCCAGCCTGAGAACCGTCAATTGGATCACCAGCGCAAGGTCTGGAGCTCTCCCTCTTTCCTCCTGGTATTGGGGGGGGGGGGTTGCACAGATAGCTGTGCAGCAATGTGATGATGTCTTGCTCTCTGCTACTTCTTGTTTGGGGAGTTCTGTCCACTCGTTCAGTTTTTGGTAGCAATTTTGTCACCAGAATAGGGGTTTGTTTTGGGGCGCCTACCTTTCTGGTTGCCAGATCCGGTCAATGGCAGATATAGAATGCTCCCAACCACATAGGGATTTCTACAGGCCATTGCTTTTCGTGCTTCATCTGAGGGGGCCAGGTTCTGGCTCATGGTCCCCGGTAGGCTGAACTCCATGCACTCTGATGCCAGAAAGCTAATAATAGCCATGTCAGCCTGGATAGGTTTGGGGAGCCTCCAGGACTCGCCCAGAAAATGGCGTTTCATTACATTCAACGCTGGTTTTTTGCAGTAATATTTTTCAGTTGTGTGTAATTTGTTGAATTTATATAGTTAAATATGTGGAACATTGCTATGCTCAAAAACATGCTGTTCATATCTAGTGATGTGTATTTTCATTCTTAGATCAATGAAACAGTGCTTTTGCTGTATTACACTTTATACATCTATCTATACCTTTATGTACCATAATGAACCACCAAGTAATTCTAGTGGGTGAGATAATGAAATCTTATCATGGATGTTCATTACACGCTTATGACCAGCTGACTCCAGCAGCTGTCATCATCTGATATAGCAAAATACCCAGAAATATACTATTTACGTGCAGATGATGAGTCACAATAACGTGGCTGAAGATATGATGGCCAAACCACACAATAGCTTTGCCTCTACTCTTCTTGGACGTTGTCTCGTTGAATTGGCTCTGATACACGACGTGCCCAACAGGAACCTTAGTCCTGGCTTTGTTGCTGTTGACTCTTCCCTTTCACAGTACATACTGAAATGCTCTAACCTTCTTAAGAAACATGATGTGACTTAAGCTTACTGTTGCTTATTGCTACTCCCTTTTCTTATTCTTACCTTTTCTCTTAATTTTACCTTTCTCTTTTTCTTACACCCATCACATTCTTACATTGCTTCTATTATTACCTTATTCCTACATTCATCCTATTCTTACATTAATTAAATTCTTGCCTTATTCTTACCTTCATCCAATTCTTACCTTTCTCTTACTCCTCACCTCGCCCTCCTCTCAACTCCTCATCTCACTCTCTTACCTTATATTTGCCTGTACCTCCCTTTGTTCTTTTACATGGCTTGATAATGGTTCAGAACGGACCAAAACATCATCGTTTCTTCATTTTGTTTTATAGTTTAGTCATCATATTGTGTATGACGCTATTATTACTTAAACACTTGTATTGTTATCAGACTCCTGTCACTAAATCATGAATACGAATCATTTTCAATAAGGTTATTTTCTAAAGGAACATGGCCACTTTACATGACGTGTAGATTCACAAACCTTTTATTTTATTTATTTATTGATATATTATTGATTTATATACAGAGCACCACTTGGTTTTCGAACCCCTTGGGGACGAGACCCGTCGGTTAACATGCAAGTTTGTATACGAACAAACTGGGGGAGTATAATAACAAGTTGGGGGAGAAGGTGGTGGAGGCCAAGACCGTCAGTAGTTTCAAAGCGTTATATGACAAAGACAAAGCGTTATATGACAAGCGACTTGAGAATGGTCCAGGACAGACCGAAACGTCGTCGTCCCTTCAACTTCTAGTGTGTGGTCTGGTCAACAAATATGACAAAGAGTGCTGGGAAGACGGGACACCACAAGCGTAGCTCTCATCCTGTAACTACACTTAGGTAATTACTTAGGTAATTACGAGAAATGGAGGAAAAAAAATAGAAAAAGTTATGAAAAACTCTTGGGGAAAAAATCGACAGGTTCATAGCATAAATTCGACCGTATTTTGTTTTTACTCCCCAATAATTGAAGTCCTGATCCGCTTATGTTGATGATTGATGTTGATGAAGCATAATTATTTACATGGAAGAGGTAGTGGTGGATGTTGATGATGTTGGGTTGACTGGGTCAACATGCGATGAGTCAGGTAATTACCTAAGTGTAATTACCTAAGTGTAGTTACAGGATGAGAGCTACGCTCGTGGTGTCCTGTCTTCCCAGCACTCATTGTCCTATAACGCTTTGAAACTACTGACGGTCTTGGCCTCCACCACCTTCTCCCCTAACTTGTTCCAACCGTCTACCACTCTGTTTGCGAAAGTGAATTTTCTTATATTTCTTCGGCATCTGTGTTTAGCTAGTTTATATCTATGACCTCTTGTTCTTAAAGTTCCAGGTCTCAGGAAATCTTCCCTATCAATTTTATCAATTCCTGTTACTATTTTGTATGTAGTGATCATATCACCTCTTTTTCTTCTGTCTTCTAGTTTTGGCATATTTAATGCCTCTAACCTCTCCTCGTAGCTCTTGCCCTTCAGTTCTGGGAGCCACTTAGTAGCATGTCTTTGCACCTTATCCAGTTTGCTGATGTTCTTCTTAAGATATGGGCACCACACAACTGCTGCATATTCTAGCTTTGGCCTAACAAAAGTCGTGAACAGTTTCTTTAGTATATCGCCATCCATGTATTTAAAAGCAATTCTGAAGTTAGAAAGCGTGGCATAGGCTCTTCGCACAATATTCTTTATGTGGTCCTCAGGTGATAGCTTTCTATCTAGAAGCACCCCTAGATCTCTTTCTTTATCAGAATTCTTTAAAGAGGTGCAGGTAATGCAATGCGAGCTTTCTTGGAAGCCATTGCAAAAGACTCTTTAATTGACATTTGTTTCATTCCCTTGGCTCTTGTTTTTAAAAACTTCATAAACAAATTGTACAGACTCATCATGTCCTTAGTTTCAAACTCGCTGTAACTCGTGCCCATAAATGCCAGAATGTCTTCAAAATTTTGCTGAACTTTTTCCATATTACATTTTTCCTTTAATGTTTCTTCATCCTCTTCCTCTCCATCTTCTTCATTGCACTCTTCTGGCTTTTTGCTGTACATACTAATTCTATAATTTCATCATCAGTCATGTTTCGATTGTTTGGGGCTTCTTCATCAAAACCTATCCATCTATCTATGTCATCTTCTATTGTTTCAGTCACCAGTTCTGCTCTCAGCTCAGGGGACTTAATCCCCTTGACATAGACTAGGAGTTCCTCTCTTAATTTTTTCCTCTTGCTAACTTTCTTCACCTCAAATCCTTCAAAATCTGCCTTGTCATCTTCCTCAGGAAACAGACTTGACGTGGGCCAAAGTTTTTTCCAACCATTTCTTAGTGTTGTCTGCTTTACCTCATCCCATGCACTCATCCCAGATAGCTGACTTTATTGTGAAGACTTTATAAAAGTCATTAATTGTTCCAAGCTGATGAACAAATCCACGAGGGCCGTGACGAGGATTTGAACCTGCATCTGGGAGCATCCCAGACACTGCTTTAATCGACTGAGCTACAACAGGGTTAAAAGAGTTGAAACCGTTGTTCCAAGTTGTTCCAAGCTGATTATTAAGAAGTCTGGCAAACATCCTCTTGTAGTGGTGTTTAAGGTTCTTAATTATTCCTTGATCCATGGGCTGGATCACTGAAGTTGTATTGGGTGGCAAGAACGTTCCAATAATATTGCCATTTACTAGCTCATCACCTCGTGGATGCGTTGAACTGTTATCTAGCAGCAGCACAACTATGCTGTTTTGCGAGAGACCAACACTTTTCAGGTGCTCCTTCACCTCGGGTACAAAGTTCTTTTTAAACCACTCAACAAATATTACTCGAGACATCCACGCACTTGGCTGGTCCTTATAAATCACAGGGAGGCACCTGGCTGACTTTAAAGCCCTTGGGTTTTTACTAATTCCAATCACAAGTAATTTTAATTTGTGCGTGCCAGCTGCATTTGCACAGCACAACAAAGAAATTCTCTTGTTTCTTATGTTTATAACCATCTAAAGGATCGTCCTCACCACTATGAGCTATCGTGTCTGTGGGTAGCATACACCAGTACAAACATGTCTCATCAGCATTATAAATTGCTCTGGAGATAAATTTTGTTCCTGTACCTTCTCTGCAAATATACCTACATACTCATCAGCACCAACACTATCAGCAGATTGTCTTTCACCATGCACTTTAATGAACCTAATGCCATGACGGGTTTTAAATTTCTGAGCCATCCATCACTGTATACACACTTTTGAGTAATTTTCATTGCTTGGTGAAATTCACACACCTTTTCCATGAGCAGCCAGCCTGCCACTGGCTTCTTCGTCACCTCACATCTCTGTACCACTCCCACAACAACTTCCACATAAGAGGTTGTTCTGGAAACTGGAAAATATTGGAGGGGTGACAGGTAAGCTTCTAACATGGATGAAAAATTTTCTGACTGATAGAAAAATGAGGGCAGTGATCAGAGGCAATGTATCGGACTGGAGAAATGTCACAAGTGGAGTACCACAGGGTTCAGTTCTTGCACCAGTGATGTTTATTGTCTACATAAATGATCTACCAGTTGGTATACAGAATTATATGAACATGTTTGCTGATGATGCTAAGATAATAGGAAGGATAAGCAACTTAGATGATTGTCATGCCCTTCAAGAAGACCTGGACAAAATAAGTACATGGAGCGCCACTTGGCAAATGGAATTTAATGTTAATAAATGCCATGTTATGGAATGTGGAATAGGAGAACATAGACCCCACACAACCTATATATTATGTGAGAAATCTTTAAAGAATTCTGATAAAGAAAGAGATCTAGGGGTGGTTATAGATAGAAAACTATCACCTGAGGACCACATAAAGAATATTGTGCGAGGAGCCTATGCCATGCTTTCTAACTTCAGAATTGCTTTTAAATACATGGATGGCGATATACTAAAGAAATTGTTCACGACTTTTGTTAGGCCAAAGCTAGAATATGCAGTGGTTGTGTGGTGCCCATATCTTAAGAAGCACATCAACAAACTGGAAAAGGTGCAAAGACATGCTACTAACTGGCTCCCAGAACTGAAGGGCAAGAGCTACGAGGAGAGGTTAGAGGCATTAAATATGCCAAAACTAGAAGACAGAAGAAAAAGAGGTGATATGATCACTACATACAAAATAGTAACAGGAATTGATAAAATCGATAGGGAAGATTTCCTGAGACCTGGAACTTTAAGAACAAGAGGTCATAGATATAAACTAGCTAAACACAGATGCCGAAGAAATATAAGAAAATTCACTTTCGCAAACAGAGTGGTAGACGGTTGGAACAAGTTAGGGGAGAAGGTGGTGGAGGCCAAGACTGTCAGTAGTTTCAAAGCGTTATATGACAAAGAGTGCTGGGAAGACGGGACACCACGAGCGTAGCTCTCATCCTGTAACTACACTTAGGTAATTACAATGCGTTATCAACACTCTCCACCTTTGTTTTACTTACTACCTTTCTATTTCGTATTGCCTTATCACTTTCGCTCCTAGAGAAATAATAAAAAATGATAGGTTTAGCCTTAAGATCAAAAACAGTACTTTTACTAATGTCGTATTCAGTGCACACAACACTTTTCGGGACACCGCTCTCCACCTTCTTAATTATTTCAACTTTCTTCTCAAATGTCATCACTGACCTCTTTCGTTTATGTAACCCGCTTGTAGATGCTTTCACTGACACAATGCGTGCATTTGGAGTCGACATGGTGCATGGATGTTCCTTGATTGTGCTGATATGTAAAACAAAGTCACGGAATGAACACTCCAGTCTCGTGACAAATTCAAACAATGGGAACAATAGGCCGTGAATCATTAACGTTACAGGGTAGCAGGCACCAGAGTGGTGGCGCCCGACACGGTCAGTGGGCAAACTAAACCATCTCCCACCCACCCATCCACCACCACGGGCCGGCGCGACGCTTGGCAGACCGCTTCCTCACCGGAACTTGGTTCGTGTAGGGTAACCCCAGCCCCGGCCGGCGTGAAGCTTGGTGGACTACTTCCTACCCGAACTTAGTTCGTGTAGCGTGACTCCCCAACCCCAATTGGGAAACTGGAAGTTTCGGATAACTAAAGTTCTGGAACCAAGTGGTGCTATGTATTTATATATAAAA
Source organism: Procambarus virginalis (assembly GCA_020271785.1). Classification (NCBI taxonomy): domain Eukaryota; kingdom Metazoa; phylum Arthropoda; class Malacostraca; order Decapoda; family Cambaridae; genus Procambarus; species Procambarus virginalis. Next base: position 63,196 of record WNGS01162663.1, read on the forward strand.
GAATTCTTACATTCTTGTCACTAGCACACAGTGTTTTGGTCAGATCCTTAATCGGTGAAAATCCTGGCCTAAAAATAATCACATACATGGTCTAGGGTTGAGTGAAATTCTAGGTAAAACCACCAGTTTATTTAAGTGAAATTATCTTCATGACACAGCATATATACAATATGTACATAACCACAACACAGTAATCTTCATTTAATTAAAGGTATCAAAAGGCACTAGTCACAGTAGCTAGATGTTGCTAAGCAAACCTAACTTATCGTTATGAGTCCGCTAGGCAACATATGACTGGCATCTAAGTTATGGACAAGTTGGGTGGTGACGTTACTCAACAAAGTCACTATGAACTAATCAAAAGTTAGTCACAGGTGACTCGCAACAGGGGTAATGTCTTAGCATGATCATCAACAAACACAAGTCACTGAACTTATCACTTTGCCTTTCGAAAACAGTCCTAATTGGACTGGCAAATGGCAAAGTCTTAAAAACTCTTTTCAAAAGTTGGTCCAAAGTGAGGAGAAACAAAAAATTCCCCAAGTGGAAATTAAATACATAACTTCATAAGAGTTAAAAATTGAAAATATGGTAATAACATTGAGGAACACTGTTATTTATAAACACTGATCACAAATCTACCTTACCAGGTAAAATATATATACTGTATATACACCCATTAAATACAACGGCTCAACAGAGCACAACACACTACATCTTAACACATTTGTGTTCCCGGCGTGCATGCCCCAACCTATCCCAAGGTGGGCTGAGCATTTCACCTGAGTGGGCAGCCACACTAAAATGTGTATACAGTATATTCTTTTCAGTTTCTCACCTCAATTATCGTGCTACATCGTTCATTTTGATATAAATTTGTTCGCAATATAATTCGTTTAGGGGTATATGCAGATAAGGTCCAAAAGCCTGGCGTGCCCCCCACCCCCCACCCTCCGCAGCAAAGCGGAAAGTCGGCCAAGCGTTACCCATGAGCGAGCACCCATTGGCACACCCGCACACAAATGTGTATAATCTTTTCAGTTTTATAACATCAATTTTTATGTTACGTTGTTAATTTTGGTATCAAATTGTTCCCAATAAAATTCCGTATAGGAGTATATGCATACAAGGTCAAAAAGCCCGGTGTACAACCCGCAGCAAACCCGAAAATCAGCCGAACTTTATCAGCGAGCGTGCAACAGCATTAAAATGTGTAGACTCTCCTCAGTTTTCTCACATCAGTTTTTGTGTTACATCGATCATCTTGGTATCAAAATATTCACAATAGAATTCCCTAAAGGATTATATACATATAAGGTCAAAAAGCCCAGCGTGCAACCTGCAGTAAACCCTTAAATCAGACAAGCGTTACCCGTGAGTGAGCACCCAGCTGCACACCACTACTAAATTGTGTATACTCTGTTCAGTTTTCTCCCCTCAATTTTCATGCTATGTCGTTCATTCTGGTATCAAATTGTTTGCAATATAAAGGTACGCATCTTAAAACTAGTTCCATAATGATCGGGTAAAAAATTGAATTTTAACAAATATTTTAATTTTGGACACCATATACTGTACATCCCCACCGGACATCCGCAGAGTTATTTGTGGATGTCAAATCTGTCCCTGGAGGACAAAAGTTTTAACACCACCAATACCTCAGGACCAGTGAAGACTGGCAGCAAGGCCAGCCACTGGCCTTGCTGCCAGTGGCTGGCTGAGTTGGCTCAGCTCAACTAAACAATACCAATTTTTCTAAAATTAATAAGCCCTCTCGGGATAAAGACAACACACTGTAAATACACTTAAGTAAATCAAATTAACTCTTGAACATTCACAGATGTTTGGCTCTATAAAAAATAGCATAATGAATACACTATATAAAAGATTAAGCCTGGGCAGACCCCTCCCCTCCCCTGCAAAGGTTCGCTGTTCTGGCGCTAACACATGAATGCATGTGCACACACGGGAAAGTATGGTCGTTAAGATGAGATATTTCAAAAGAAGACAGAGAGAAGCTGAAACTGAACCTCCTAGAGGCAAACTGCCTAAATGAGAGCAGGAATGAAGAAGAAATGAATTCTTTTTCTACAAAGTGATAGGGGGTACATAGGCCAGTAAAATGGTACAAAAAATGCAAACCAACAAAATGGCTAGAGAAAGTGGGAGTGAAGAATAACGAGAGAGAGGGAACATGTTCCTGAAAATTGTATACACCAACATAGATGGATTGAGATCAAAGATACTGGAGTTAAGTGATGCAAATACAGCTACAGACGCCTGACATTGTTGCACTCACGGAAATGAAAATTGAAGATAATATGTGAAATGTAATAGTATTCCCAAGGGGCTATTCAGTTTGGAGACGGGAGAGAAAAATTAGGAAAGGCAGTGGTGTTGCTCTGCTGGTGAAAGAACACCTAAAGGTAAACGAAATGATTGCCAATCCATGAGAAGTTGATGTAATAGCGCTAGAAATCTGCAATCAGGATGATAAACTAATGATCATAAATGCATATAGTCCACTGCAATGTAACACATGGACAAAGGAGGCACTGGATAATAAACGATTGGGTCTTATAGCAATAATGAGAGAGATTATAGCGAGAGTGGATAAAGATTGATCACGACTATTGGTAGTTGGGGACTTGAACTTGAAATCCATAGACTGAAAGGCATGTGAAGCTAAAACTGAGGACTTTTGAACCTGTAGATTAGTAAACCCTTTTCTTGGAAACATTTACATATCATTTACATTTGCTGCGTCATACCCGAGCGAAGTGTTAACACTTTCGCTCGGGTATGACGCAGCATTGCGTCATCTGTTTACTGGCGGTGCTGCCGGGCATGATGCAGCATTGCGTATCCACCTTAAATAATCGCCAAAAATCAGATTTTTATCTGATTTTTTGGGACTGGTTTTAAAATGCGCGCCTATGTCTTCCCTACACGCCTATGTCATGTTCAACACACAATAGTACTAAACATTTGTGGGCAGGAATTGGGAGTTTAGCTGGAAGGCATCAGGGCGCTCACTCGCGGCTAACGTGGCCCGTCTTCAACTCGTCGGCGGGTGGAGCGTGACCAGGTTTTTTATTTTATATGCTAATGTTCCTCTATAGAATTCTATTGTGAACCCATTGATATCAAAATGAAAGACCTAGGACGAAAATTGAGGTGACCAGAGTGAAAATAGTGAACACATTTTATCGCTTTTGTGCGCTCCTGGATAACTCGTTCGCACTTTCTCTGTTTTCTACGGGTAATTAGCCGGGCTTTTGGAGTTTATATGCATTTAGTGCTGTAGAGAATTCTATTGCGGACACAATGATACCAAATTTAATCTTGTAGGACGAGAATTAAGGTGATAAAGTTGAAGAGAGTATTCCATTTTCAGAATTAATGCGCGCTCCCGTGAAACCCTGGGACCCAAATCGCACAGTTGAAGGGTGGCGCGGGGGGCACGCCAAAGTGTTAACCACTAAACTGCGCCAACCGAGTATTCTAGGTCAGCAAGAAACTGCGTCAACCGAGAAAACTTTTTTTTTTTTCTCGGTACCAATTCTAAATGTGTATGAGGTTGGTTGTGTACGAAATGGACTCTTAGGACCTCCAGTGAGAGGCAGCCATCATGGAAAAAATTCCCAGAATGCCCTAGGGCTGCTGGATGGGTTAGTACTGAATGAGCAACCATGGGTGGCGCATGCGCCTCTGGCTCCCAAACACCTGTCCGATGCGGTGTTGAAAGATAACGCTCTGTCGGTGAAATTCAAATCTTATTGTTTGAAGAACATAAGAGTCATAATATTGGTGAAGCTAGGCGAAATAAGGACCTAACACAACGACCTAGCAGAAGATTTTTGGACCTGTAGATTTGTAGACCTCATCCTGGAAACATTCTTGTATCAACATGTTAAACAAGCTACGAGGATGAGGGAAGGGGACGTTCCCTCCATGCTAGATTTGATATTTACAAGGAAGGAGGAAGAGATATTTGGCATTCAGTATCGTCCTCCCTTGGTAAAAGTGATCATGTCTTTTTGGGAATAAAGTATGCAATGCATTATAATCTGGAAGAAATAAGGAGGTTGAAGCAGTAGAAAAGCCTGATTCAGGAGAGGACATTATGGCCACCTTAGAAATTTTTTTAGTGAGTATAATTGGGCAAACTTGATGCTAGATAAGGAAGTGAATGAGATGTATGTCAAGTTTTGTGAAATATATGATGAAGGCACAAAAAAATTTATACCAAAACAGAGATGCAGAACTAGGAAACAGGATTGGTTCAATAGAAATTGCGAGAGGCCCAGAGACCAAAAGACACAAAAATGGAATCGATACAGGAAGAGGCCAAACCCCCAAACATACCAGCGATACAAAGATGCGAGAAACAACTACACGGCAGTGAGGAGAGAGGCAGAAAGAAATTTTGAAAAAGGGATTGCAGACAAATGTAAAACAGAACCAGGTCTATTCTATAAATTCATAAACAACAAATTGCAGGTAAAGGATAATATTCAGAGGTTGAAAATGGGAAATAGATTCACGGATAATGAAAAGGAAATGTGTGAAACACTAAATGAAAAGTCCCAAAGTGTGTATGTACAAAATGAAACCTTTGGGGAACCAGACACAATAAGAATTACAGGGAACAATATAGAGCACATAGAGGTGTCTAGAGATGAAGAGGAAAAATGCTCAAGGAGCTAAGTAAGAACAAAGCAGTTGGTCCAGATGGAGTTTCACCATGGGTTCTGAGAGAATGTGCACCTGAGCTCAGCATTCCACTTCAACTGATTTTTCAGGCAGTGAAATAGAGAGAAATCCAAAAAATTTTTTCTCCTATGCAAAATCAAGATCAAAAACCACATCTAGTATCGGGCCCCTGCGAAAGGTAGATGGAACTTTCACCGATGACAACAAAGAAATGAGCGAGTTACTGAGGAAGCAGTATGACTCTGTTTTCAGCGAACCATTAAACGCACTAAAGATTGATAACCCAAATGAATTTTTCATGGATATGATACCAACATCAAATCATATATCAGACGTCGACCTATCCCCACTAGATTTTGAAGAAGCCATAAACAGTTTGCCTATGCACTCTGCACCAGGCCCGGATTCTTGGAACTCCATATTCATCAAGAACTGTAAAAAACCACTATCGCAGGCCCTTTACATTCTGTGGAGACAAAGCCTAGATACTGGCGTTATCCCTGACATACTAAAAACAGCAGAGATAGCACCACTCCATAAAGGATGAAATAAGGCAGTGGCAAAAAATTATAGACCGATAGCACTAACATCGCACATCATAAAAATTTTTGAGAGAGTGCTAAGAAGTAAGATCACAAAATACATGGAATCACAGCATCTCCATAACCCGGACAACATGGTTTCAGAACAGGGCAGTCTTGCCTGTCGCAGTTGCTGGACCACTATGATATGGCATTAGATGCTATGGAAGACAAACAAAACGCTGATGTAATTTACACAGATTTCGCAAAAGCTTTTGATAAATGTGACCATGGTGTTATTGCACATAAAATGAGTTCAAAAGGAATTACCGGGAAAATAGGCAGATGGGTCTACAATTTCCTGACTAACAGAACCCAATGTGTAATAGTCAACAAAATAAAATCCAGCCCATCAATCGTGAAGAGCTCAGTCCCCCAGGGTACTGTGCTTGCCCCAGTACTTTTTTTCATCCTCATATCCGACATAGACAAGAGCACAACCTATAGCACTGTATCATCCTTTGCAGATGACACTAGGATTTTCATGAGAGTTGGCAACATAGAGGACACAGCAAACCTCCAATCAGATGTAGATCAGGTCTTTCTATGGGCTACAGAAAATAATATGGTGTTTAACGAGGATAAGTTCCAGCTCATGCGCTACGGAAAAATTGAAAATATAAAAGCGGAAACCACGTACAAAACTCAGGCAAATTATAACATAGAACGAAAAGGCAATGTAAAGGATCTGGGTGTACTCATGTCGGAAGACCTTACCTTTAAAGAACACAATAAAGTAGCCGTCACAACTGCACGAAAAATGACAGGTTGGATAACAAGAACTTTTCACACTAGAGATGCTATACCGATGATGATACTTTTCAAAACGCTTGTGCTCTCTAGAGTGGAGTACTGCTGCACAATGACAGCCCCTTTCAAAGCTGGAGAAATTGCTGACCTGGAGAGCGTGCAGAGATCCTTTACTGCTAGAATCCACTCAGTAAAACATCTAAATTACTGGGACCGACTAAAGAGCCTAAATCTGTACTCCCTTGAGCGCAGGCGGGAGAGATACATAATAATTTACACGTGGAAAATAATTGAGGGGCTGGTCCCAAACCTGCACACAGAAATAACATCACATGAGACCAGAAGACATGGCAGGATGTGCAGAATACCCCCGTTGAAAAGCAGAGGTGCAACAGGTACTCTGAGAGAGAACTCTATCAACATCAGAGGCCCGAGACTGTTCAACACGCTTCCGCTACACATAAGGGCATAACTGGCAAACCCCTCACAGTGTTCAAAGAGAACTGGATAAGCACCTCCAAAGGATACCTGATCAACCAGGCTGTGACTCATACGTCAGGCTGCGAGCAGCCGCGTCTAACAGCCTGGTTGATCAGTCCAGCAACCAGGAGGCCTGGTCGACGACCGGGCCGCGGGACGCTAAGCCCCGGAAGCACCTCAAGGTAACCTCAAGGTAAGGG
>WNGS01162664.1:0-17022 GCA_020271785.1 Procambarus virginalis
ACCCACTGGTCAACACCCACTGGTCATCACCCACCGGTCAACACCCACCGGTCAACACCCACCGGTCAACACCTACTGGTCAACACCCACTGGTCAACACCCACCAGTCAACACCCACTGGTTAACACCCATTGATCAACACCCCCTGGTCAACACCCCCTGGTCAACACCCACTGGTCATCACCCCCTGGTCAACACCACTGGTCAACACCCACTGGTCAACACCCACTGGACAACACCCACTGGTCAACACCCACTGGTCAACTCCCACTGGACAACACCTCCTGGTCAACACCCACTGGTCAACACCCACTGGTCAACACCCACTGGTCAACACCCACTGGTCAACACCCCCTGGTCAACACCCACTGGTCAACACCCACTGGTCATCACCCCCTGGTCAACACCCACTGGTCAACACCCACTGGACGACACCCACTGGTCAACAGCCACTGGTCAACTCCCACTGGTCAACACCCACTGGTCAACACCCACTGGTCAACACCCACTGGTCAACACCCCCTGGTCAACTCCCCCTGGTCAACACCCACTGGACAACACCCACTGGTCAACACCCACTGGTCAACACCCACTGGACAACACCCACTGGTCAACACCCACTGAACAACACCCACTGGTCAACACCCCCTGGTCAACACCCCCTGGTCAACTCCCCCTGGTCAACACCCACTGGTCAACACCCCCTGGTCAACACCCACTGGTCAGCACCCACTGGTCAGCACCCACTGGTCAACACCCCCTGGACAACACTCACTGGTCAACACCCACTGGTCAACACCCACTGGTCAACACCCCCTGGACAACACCCACTGGTCAACACCCACTGGTCAACACCCACTGGTCAACTCCCCCTGGTCAACACCCACTCATCAACACCCACTGGTCAACACCCACTGATCAACACCCACTGGTCAACACCCACTGGTCAACACCCACTGGACAACACCCACTGGACAACACCCCCTGGTCAACACCCCCTGGTCAACACCCACTGGTCAACACCCACTGGTCAACACCCACTGATCAACACCCACTGGTCAACACCCACTGGTCAACACCCCCTGGTCAACACCCACTGGTCAACACCCACTGGTCAACACCCAATGGACAACACCCACTGGTCAACACCCACTGGTCAACACCCACTGGTCAACACCCACTGATCAACACCCACTGGTCAACACCCACTGGTCAACACCCACTGGTCAACACCCCCTGGTCAACACCCACTGATCAACACCCACTGGTCAACACCCACTGGTCAACACCCACTGGTCAACACCCACTGGTCAACACCCACTGGTCAACACCCCCTGGTCAACACCCACTGGTCAACACCAAATGGTCATCACCCACTGGACAACACCCCCTGGTCAACACCCACTGGTCAACACCAAATGGTCATCACCCACTGGACAACACCCACTGGTCAACACCCACTGGTCAACACCCACTGGTCAACACCCACTGGTCAACACCCACTGGTCAACACCCACTGGTCAACACCCACTGGTCAACAACCCCCTGGTCAACACCCACTGGTCAACACCCACTGGTCAACACCCACTGGTCAACACCCACTGGTCAACACCCACTGGTCAACACCCACTGGTCATCACCCACTGGTCATCACCCACTGGTCAACACCCACTGGTCAACACCCACTGGTCAACACCCACTGGTCAGCACCCACTGGTCAACACCCACTGGTCAACACCCACTGGTCAACACCCACTGGTCAACACCCACTGCATATGATGCATAACGCAATTGTGATTTCTGTGTGTAATGAAGTAAGGGCGAAGAGGGAGAACGGCCTATTGACATAGCTCGAGTGCATGGGGGGAGTTGTGTAAAACCCTGGTTTGTGTCTCGGAGAGGCTGCAGGATCCAATAAGTTCAGTAGAACTTTGGTTTCAATTCCTTTTGACCATGTCATAGCTCAGTCGATTAAGGCAGCATCTGGGATGCTCTCGGACGCAGGTTCGAATCATCGTCACGGCCCTTGTGAATTTGTTCATCTGGCATCTATTTTTATACTTATGAAATGAATGGTATGGTAAACAACACAGCTCAATTCCAACAAAATGTCACACAAAATAATTCACTAAAAAATAAAAAAAAATTGAAATCTATGAAAACAAAATTTATCAATGCAATCGAAAACATTGAATTGGAATTCGTGATATATTTAGTATAGTGTGCATATTGCCATTATATGCAACAGATGGCGCTGTTTTTAAAAAACGCACGTTTTTACCTGTCACAGGTGTGGCATCTATACAGTAGGTATATAAAAAGATGTGCCTATTCGAATGCAATGTCGTGTCAAAATTTCAAAGCAATTGGTGAAGAACTTCGGGAAGGGGGGGATTACAGGGTGTGTTGCTCTTACATCCAACTGATGGGGCTCTTTTTAAAAAAAAACATGTTATTTCCTGTCATAAGTGAGACATGTATATAGTAGATATATAAAAAGACGCGCCTATTCAAATGCAACGTTGTGTCAAAATTTCAAAGCAATCGGTAAATAGGTTTCGAAGATTTCCCTCACATGAAAAACACAGTTTTTCAGAAAAAGCATGCATGTTTATTTACCGTCACAGACGTGACATCTATATAGTATGTATATAAAAACCTGCTTGGATGTGAATGGAACGTTGTGGGAAAATTTGAAAGCAATAGGTGAAGAACTTTCGGAGATTAGCGATTTTGAACAAACAAACATTTCCATTTTTATTTATATAGATGTATGCATGCGTATAAATACAATAAAACAAAACAAAGTACAAAATCACAAAATCACAATCACAGGAAACACCGGCCTGAAGGGCCGACAACAAAAACCTAACATAATGCAAGATAGTATAAAAAGAACAATACAATACATGTCGTTAATTTTTAAGTGTACAGGTAAACATGCGGAAGACAAACAGATCACCAAAGCAAAAATTACAAAGGCATAAAAGTATAAATTACCAAATACACAAAATATAAACAACAAAATTAATAAGCACATTAGTACAATTTCAAAGTACCCGCACCCGCACCCAACAACCCAACCCTTCAAAAAAACACATAACAAGCCTACTGGCCCCAGAAACCACACGGAGAGGCATAAATACATAACTACAACATAATATATAAAACACTCCCACACACACGCATGCACGCAACCGCACCCCATGCACACAAATGGACACAACACCACAACACATAGCACAAACACAAAAAATCACTTAAAATGAGAAAACACCTCAATGGGAGGCGAATAATTCTCAGGAAACTCATGCAGAGGATATTTCTGCTTATAGGCCTCCCACATAAAGTTCTCCCTGTGGGTAGGACTACGATCCTCCTGCTTCAGGGGGGGCGTGCATAAACTCGGGAATCACCAGATCAGGCGGAAGCGGCAGCTCCTGGAGCTGGCCGGCAGTAGTCGCATAACGAGGTAAGGTAGAGCGAATGGAAGCAGAAGACACGAAAGATGTCGATGCAGGCCACCGAGATGGCAACACCTCACCCGACAACACACGAGACACAGAAGAGACGGCCAGAGATGGGAGAAGCGGTAAAACCACCGCTGATGAAACATCAGCGGTGGTTTTACCACCTGGCACCACTGGCAACCAGCAGGAAGAACCATCCCATGCAGAACCGGAACCATCCGATGCAGGCGACGCACCGGAAGCAAGCTCTACAGGCATCTCACCAGAAGAAACACCAACATTGGCAGCCGCAGGCACCTCACCAGAAGAAACACCTACATTGTTAGCCGCAGGCACATGGACCTCCGCCACCACCGAAGAATGGGACACAACTGGAACCTCACCGTCGTCACTGGAAGACCCACCTTCGTCGAATTCTACCACGTCAGCCCAATCAGAAGATCGCCGGAACTGCTTGGGCACTGGCCACACATCATCAGAGCCAGATGTCGACCCAGAGACCCAGTCAACACAAGCCGGGCGAACCGACGCTCTTCACAGGACGGTAGCATTCTCAACCACACGGGGAACCAGGTTGAGCACATTAGGAGGCCCCGCAGCCACCCCAGCACCTAGCACAGCCTGGGCACATGGCGAGGGTGCAGTGACCGGCACCACAGGTGAAGAACAGGAAGACAAGGGAGCCTTGCAGACAGGAGCCGGAAGAACCATGGGAGTATCCAGGACAGCAACCGGGACAGAACGAACACCTGACGGCGACACAACCTCCTGAGGAGAGGCAACCGCAACAGGAGACGCAACAGGTGACACAGCCTCCGGAGGAGGGGCGACAGCAACAGGAGGCACATCAGGCGACACAAGGGGCACGGCAGCAACCAAAGAGATGTCCACATCCACCGATGCCTCCTCCATAGGGAGTGGTGGGATATCCTCCTCATGGAAGAAGTTGACGGGTGCAATGGCAGGTTCAGAGCACCCAGCAGCCTGATGGCCCAAGAGGCCACAACGGTAACACGTACGGCGCTGACGAGCATAATACACCCTAACATTGCACCCCAGAAGCTTCACCCGAGACGGAATGTCTGCCCGCAGCCTTATTCCTAGGGTGCGAATACTCGACGCACACCCTTTTAGCAGACTCAAGGAGAGCAGGTGCAACCACACACTGATGCACGCCCCTGGAATTTCCGGAGGGAATTCCAGGTGCGCCCCATGCACGTTTACATACATGATGGCACCACTGCGATCGGAGACAGTCACAGTGCCTGCACCTTCTGGCAGGGACAAGGTCCGCCCCTGGTAATGACGTAAAAATGCCCTATACACCTCCTCCGTCGTTAGTTAACAATCACCCTACGGGTAGTCACCAGCTCAATGCCATAAATATCCTCCCACAGGGACCCGTAGCATGTCACACAGCACTAACCCCACCTCAGGATATCCCACTCGACTAGAAAACTCGAGGCCTATAGACTGGGCATGCACAACAGGGGGAAGGGGAGCCTCATGGCGCCGACACGCCAAGCTGCACCCGCCCCCTCGCAACTCCAGGCAGCAACTCTCTGCTATGAACTAGCATATTACATACGAGATTACATAAACAGGAGTAATGTAATATTACACTTACCAAAGGTTAAATTTTTGCACTAGTCAGCATATTACACCGGGCCAAGCTTACTCTGTTGAACTAGTCAGCAAACTGCACCCACCCAAGCTTAAAGGGTTGCTCTATTCAGCAAATTATCCTTACCCAGGCTTTCAGTGTTGTACTAGTTAGCGTTCCAAGCTTACATGGATGCATTAGTCAACATATTACATCCACCCAATCTTACAGTGTTGCACAAGTCAGCATATTTGCATCTTCCCAAGCTTACAGCATTGCTCTTGTCAACACATTACACCCACACAAGCTACAGTGTTGCACTAGTCTGCATATTACACACACACACCCAAGCCTATAGGGGTTTCACTAGTCAGCATATTTCAACCATCTAAGCCTACAGTGTTGCACTATTCAGCATAATGCACCCACCCAAGATCACAGGGTTAATCCTTTCTGCATATTACTCTAATCCAAGCTTACAGTGTCGCAATAGTAAACATATTACAGCCACCCAAACTTATAGGGTTGCTCTACTAACATATTAAACCAACCTCAACTTTCAGTGTTGCACTTGTCTGCATATTACACCTACATAGTTGCGCTAATCAGCATATTACACCCACCGAAGCTTACAAAGTTGCGCTAGTCAGCAAAATTACACCACCTAAGCTTACAGTGTTGCAATAGTCAACCTTATACACCCACCGAAGATTACAGGGTGACTCTTTTCAGCATATTACACCCACCCAAGCTTATAGGGTTGCACTAGCTACCATATTACACCCACCCCAAGCATACAGGTTTGAACTAGGCAGGATATTGCACTGACATAAACTTACAGTGTTGCACTACTCAGCATATTACACCGACCCAATCTCACAGTTCCCGTCACCGCTCGGTCAGAGTGTACATAACTAGATGTGATAGTTAAGATCAAAGCAAATAGTGATTAGAAAAATGAAGAAGTGAGTCTAAACGTGTAGCATTAAAGCTATAGCGGTGGTAAGGGAAACAGGAAGCTGATTACTGGTGATATATAGCAAGAAATTGGATTGACCTACGCCTGGCAGCGACGTGGACACCAACAGGCCTACGAGAATAAACAAGACGTCACCAATACTTGTAACACCTATTTATGCTGTGAGGATGGCTGCTTGCCCGTTGCAGGGTGCGGTCACGGCGTTGGCGCTCTCTCAGTTGTTGGCTGACGTCTGGTGCGAGCAGGTCGCTGTTGTTGGTGTGTGGTGTGCCGGCTAGCCTGTGGGGGCAGCTGGCGTTATGGCGTCGTCGGTGACGCGGATTCGGAGGGTGGATTCTGCAGGATTGGAGCTCTCGGCGGCTGCTGATTGGGCGTTGGTAGAAGTGACGCTTTGTGATGTTTTCCAGGTGGACCTGCACACTGTTTACGGCCTTGAGAAGGTCTCTGACAAGCGTGTGGTGATCAAGTTCTCTGACCCTGGTCCCTATCAGCGCTTTGTGAGTGATTTTGCTGGGCGTTCTCATCTGCTCCCGGGTTCTGCTGGTACTGTGGAGGTGTCGGACCGGTGTGTGGCGCCGACGTTTGTCAGCATCCATGGAGTTCCCTTGGACTTTCCCGAGGAGGTCCTTCGCACCTGCTTCTCTCGGTACGGTACTGTGTTTACTCACCATATAACCTGCCTCCGCTCAGGCCGCCTGTCGGGCTTGAGGACTAATGTGCGGACCCTTGGCATGCACTTGACGCGTGATATTCCTTCTCAGGTCAAGTTCTACAGCTTCCAAATGCGGGTTTTCTATGAGAATCAACCACGCACCTGTTTTCGGTGTGGTTTGCGAGGGCATCTTGCGGCCGGTTGCACTGCTTCCGGGATGGGGGTACCAGCTATCTTCCAGGAGAGTGATTTTCCCCCCTTGGGGGTTGGGGGGCCCAGCCAGGTGTTGCGGAAACCGTGTCTGTCCCCCACGACCCCTCCTCCTCGTTGGTGCCTTCTGCTTCGACTGATCCTACTCCGGCTGTTCAGCAGTTTGACCCACCTGGCTCGTTGGTGTCTGATGCTGCGCCCTCGCTTCCTGTGCACGTCGTCACTGCAGAAGTTCATCGGGTTCGGATGGTGCTGTCATGGAGACGGGTACGTCTGTGGATGCTGCTCCATCGTGTGTAGGTGGGAGTGGTGATCCTGCGGGCCCTTCGTGTGGTGTTGCTCCTTCGTCTGGTGGCCGTGCATCCGACGTGGTTGCTGCTGCCCGGAGACGCTGCGGTCCTCTCGTGGCTCTAGGGGGCCTTCCCCGGTCGCGACGTCGGACCAGCCCCGTCGTAAGCGGGAGGCACGGGCGCGTTCCTCTGACAAAGGTCCTCCAATTAAGCGAGTGGGGTCTACGGCTGGAGCTGCTGTGGCGTGCACCCTTCCTCCTCCTCCTCCCTCTGGTGGCCTGCTGTGGTCTGTTGCTCCCGGGGACCCCTCTGGGGCAGTGACGCCCCAGACGCGGTTGTGGTTGATCAGTGGATGGTGTCCTCTGGTGTGGACGGTCCTGGCCGTGATGCGCTGATTTTGAAGTTGACGAAGTCTACAAAGAGTGCGAGCACCGACGTTCCTGTGGGACCCTCCAATGCAGGGTTACCAGAATTGTGCGCCTACTGTTCCTACTGCCTCCCATGGGGGGGGGGGGGCTCTGCTCCACCTTCTACGGGAGCTGTGGGGNTGACCGGGCATGGACGCGGATGTAAGAAGAATCTGCAAGACATGTTTTCTGTGCCAGAGGGCAGGAAGAACGTCCTTGCCATCCCGAAAGCACCTTTGGTTCCAGTTCCTGCGTTTGGCCAGGCGTTTGAAGGCCTAATAATCGACGTTGTGGGGTCCTTGCCTAGGACAAGAAAGGAAAATAATTACTTATTGACCATCATGTGTGCTTCGAGAGATTTCCAGAGGCGATCCAGTGCGGAAGGTGACATCGAGGTGCGTCATGGGACCTTCAGCGGTTCTTTGCTTGGGAGGTGGCCAAGGAGATCCAGTCCGACTGTGGAAGTGTTTTCCCAGTCTAGATGGTTTAGACAGGCTATTGCGAGTTGGGGATAGCCAACTACGGTCGTCACCTATAGACCTCAATCTCAAGGAGGCGATTCAGAGGTTCCACTCCACTCTGAAGACCATCTTAAGAGTGTATTGTGCAGAACAGGGAGCAGAATGGGATGAGGCTGTCTGTCAAGCCCTTTCGCGATCCGATATGCTATAGTTGAGTCTCTGGGATTCTCTCCATTCCAGCTAGTGTTTGGGCACGAAGTAAGGAGCCCGTTATTGATGCCGAAGGAGCGGATGATGGCGGAGAAGACATTAGTGACAGTGGAAGAGTATGTGCAGAAATTCCATGAACGATTGAAAACGGCGAAGGAGCTGGCTGCTGAGCACCTGAAGACAGCTCAAGAGATGATGTCGATCTGGTACGACAAGAAGGCTGTCCCAAGGGAGTTCGAGGCAGGAGCCAGAGTGATGATGTTGCTACCTGGGAGAGGTAGAGTGACGGAATCACGCTTTGGTGGTCCATACTCGTTGTTCGGCGTGTGGGTCCTGTGAGTTATGAGATCAGCAAGCCGAATTGCCCCAACAAGACACAGGTATGTCACTTCAATCGTTTAAAGCCATTCTTCCCAGAGTATCAAGAGAGTGCGGGAGTGAAGGGAGCAACACAGTCGCCAGAAGGGAAATTGGTTCTGTGTATGGAGATGAGCCAAGTGTTGCCAGCCGAGAGAGAAAGTGGGCTCGTGCCGATGGTACGCGCTGTCAAATACAGAGTGTTTGACACACCTAGAAGACAGGCTGCGTCATCTGGATAAAGGAAAGAGGAGAAATCTAGTGATCCTGATAAGAAGGAACAAGTCGCTTTTCACAGATGTGCCCCGACAGCACAAGAGTGTGGTGCACGAGGTAGACGTGTGCGGAGGAAAGCCAATCAAGCAGAGCGCTTATCGGGCGAGTCCTGAGAAGAGGAAGATCATGCAACAGGAGGTGGAATATCTGTAGCGAATGATCTCGCTGAGCCCAGCAATGGTGAGTGGAGCTCGCCCTGTGTGCTGGTCAAGAAGAGTGACGGATCATATCGTTTTGCACCGACTATCGCAAAGTGAATGCCATAACCGGGTCAAACTCTCACCCGATGCCCCGAATAAGTGATTGCGTCGACCAAGTGGGAAACGCAAGGTTTGTCACCAAGGTCATCTGCTGAAAGGATATTATCAAATCCCTTTGTCTCCGAGTGCGAGAAAGATCTCAGCGTTGGCTACTCCAGACGGATTGTACCAGTACAAAGTGCTTCCGTTTGGTATGAAGAACAGCGGAAGTTGTTTTCAGAGGATGATGAACGAAGTGTTAAGAGGGATGGAGGGCTGTGCCATGTACATAGATGATATTGTGGTGTACGCCGATAGCTGGAAACAACACCTGAATCGACTGACGGAGTTGTTCCAACGGTTGGAAGAAGCAAACCTGACCGTTAATCTAGCCAAGAGCGAATTCGGAGAGGCCCGATTAGAATACTTAGGTTTCGTTGTGGGTCAAGGGGAAGTGACTCCAGTAGACCAGAAAGTGATGGCAGTCAAAGAATATCCGAATCCCAGGACGAGAAAAGAATTGTTACGATATCTAGGGATGATCGGATACTACAGAGGATTTTGCAAGAACTTCTCGACAGTGGCACACCCTCTGACTGAATTGCTATCTAAGAACGTTAAATGGAAGTGGGGGAAAGCATGCCAGGAGTCCTTCGAGAAGACTAAGAAGTTGTTGACTGAAGCGCCAGTGCTGATTTCGCCTGACTTTGAGTCAGACTTTATCTTGTACGTCGACGCTAGCGACGTTGGGATTGGAGTCATTTTGGCTCAAGAGAAGGACGGAGTCCACCGTCCAGTGGCATTCTACTCGAAGAAATTCGAAAAGTACCAGAGGGCTTATAGTACAGTGGAAAAGGAAGCCTTAGCCCTGATCCTGGCACTGAAGCATTTCGACGTCTATGTGGGTGGAGGTACTAGACCGGTGCGAGTGTTCACCGATCATAACCCCTTGACGTTAGTGCACAGCATGAAGAACTCGAACCAAAGGCTGACAAGATGGGCCCTACTGTTACAAGAGTACTGGTTGGAAATCAGGCACGTTAAAAGAAGGGAGAATGTGGTAGCAGATACCCTCTCCCGGATTTACTAACCGATTTGACTCTTATTTTAAGGGGAGGGGTATGTTATGGTGCCCTTTCTCTATTTCTTTCATTTGCCTGCTTTAAGAGTCATATCAGCTCTCCCTACTGATTCTCTGAGATACAGGGAGTCTGTTGATATATGTGGCGACCAGACCGGCCGCCAGATAAGGGAGAAATTTACATTTGACTTATAAGTTGTAGGTAAGGGGAAGGTGGCGCTCTGATATAAATGAAAGAGTACCCCTACCTGCAGATCTGCCATTTTGTAGAAAACGCTAGCCGATTGCGGATTGGCCGACTTAGGTCACGGGCGACCAATTGGAGCCCGCCGTGACGTCACCGAGTGCCCCGGGCGGCGCCAACGTCAGAGTTGACCTGACTGTGGAGGTGAGAGGACGCGCCTTGGTCAGCTCTCGAGGATTTGAGGCTCTATTAGCCTTATTCAGAGGATTAAACTAGCCATCGCAGCCCACCATCGTTATTGGAGACCCTGCGCTTCTGGGAAGCAAAAAAGAAGCTAAGTTCATTGAGCAGAGGAGTGCTAAACTTGGAAAATTGGTCGGCGACGACGCTGGGCGGCGCCACTCGACGTTGAGGGTTTTTGGAAGGTGTGGCGGGCAGGCTTAGCTGTGACCGGGTCACATCCACTGAGGGTTTTGGAGGGGACGACACCGTTCCTAGGGCAATGAGCAACGCCTTGTAGAAGGGACGAGTGTGTGCATATAGTGACTTGCTCAGTGCCCACTGTTGAACCAGGATTGGGATAGCTGAATCTTTGGGTTTGGATCAGCGATGACGCAAAGGCTTCATGACACCTGAGGACCTGTGGAACGTTCCTGGATCGTCAAGGACCGACTCAGGAAGCGTGGGAACCTCACACCATCGAGAGACAGGCGTCGTGAGCCAGGACTGTAAAGGTAGATCATTTTCCCTCCCATTACCCCTTGTTTGAGTAGGCTAGATAAGCCACGATATGTATGTTGCAGTATAGCATTAATACTTTAGTAGTAGGATAGGCTGCAGGGCAGCTTGTGTCCAGGACTGTTGGAGAGGACAATGTGTGTGGACGGCAGGACAGTTGAAGATGAGGCACCGATGTGGTGAAGAGGCCCTTCTGTGAGAGAGTGTGCGACTCCTGTCTAATCTGCCCAGATGAAGGAGTGGTTGGAGGTCACGAAAGAAGAGTTGCTGACGATCTCCAGATTTATTATCCTTATTTTCATTTTCATGTATTGCTTGTGATTGTATGTGTGAGCATGTAATTTATGTCAGTAAATTCACACATTTTATAATTGTGTTTAAGTGTGCCTCCATTATAATATTTCTCTATGAGCATACACGATGGTTATCATAGTACCACCTGCGGAACATCACGTTCCCATCTCGCCATGCCCTATGGCTGGGGGGATAGGTGCCCTGAAGCTACATAAAAACCCTATACCCCCCCGAAGTGGCAAGGGGAGTTAGGGGATAAAAAAAAATTCTAATCGCCTGGAGAGTGGTAAAGCAGCACAGACTTATATAAAAGTGTACTCTTAGCCATCCGACTAGTATCAGAGCCTGACTGGTGGCAACAGGTAACGTAGTGGCTGGAGAGAGGTAAAGCCACACAGACTATTATGGGAGAGTACCCTGGGCTGACAGTCCAGTGGCAGATCTATGGGAGTATCAACACTCAGGCAACAAACAGTATAGAATACACCCACTGAACTGCATCGCTGGGGTGTGGATATACTAACCCAGCTGGAGACCATGTTAATTAAGAAGAAGATAGAGAAGACAGGCGGGAAAGGAGTTCCTGGAACCTTTTTTGTCTGGCAGGCAAGACTCAGGGAAGTTATTGTTATAAGGTAAGCCTGAGTCTTGCTTCACTTCTCCACGGGTCTAGGCCGGAACTGTTAATAACACTTTAACGTTACCGTCCCGTAAATATACGGCCCACTCGGCCAACGGGTTCCGCAACCGCCCCGTAAATATCCGGCCGATCTAAAAAAAAAAAACATATAAAATCCAATTCTTATTCGATCAACTTGGGGTTAGTATGAAAATGTTTTCCATTAAATTTTCGTTTTCTCTAATAGGCAAATGGCCTATTAGAGAATACTCATTATTAGAATACAGCATTATTAGAGAATAATAGGCACATGGCCACTGGACTGTCAACAGCAGTCCCCGTGGCGTAGTGGTAAGACACTCGCTTGGCGTTCCGCAAGCGCTTTGGCCTAGGTTCAAATCCTGGCCGGTGAGGATTGACCGGGCGCCAGTCCTTAACTGTAGCCTCTGTTCACCCAGCAGTGAATGGGTACCTGGTTGTTAAAACGATTCGGCGGGGTCGTATTCCGGGGAAATTAGGGTTAAGGACCTGCCCGAAACGCTACGCGTACTAGTGGCTTTACAAGAATGTACAAGAATGTAATGTAAAAACGGCATTGTATTGTAACTTAGAGGAGAGACTATTGAGTTGTTGACATAACGAGGGTAATCGCCCACTTCACACACTCTTGGTGTGGGCCGCGATCATGATTCTACATTTATATGCATATCTCTGTGTAGGGAATTTTATTGCGAATTCAGAGGTGGGATAGCTAATGCTTTGGTGACATGTTATACATATGATCTTGTAGAGAATTTTATTGCCAGCACATTGATACCAAAATGAAATACGTAGCTCGAGAATTGGTGTCAGGAGAGTAAAAAGGTTACACACTTTTTGGTGTTTACGCTCAAGAGCCCAAAACGCCGCGCGCACAATGCGCTATTTTTTTTCACGGGCGCCGTGAGCATTAAAGTGTTTTAACAGCAGTTTCTCCGTGGTTGACTGAAGGGCTCCCAGGGTGAATCAGTGGCACCCTCCTTTAGTGTTGGGAGCAAAGACCTGTGGTGGTGGGCATTGCTGGTCCTCTCCTGTGGGACCAACGAGACTCCTGTGAATCCCGGGAGTCGGAGGGGCTGAGTATTCTGCCTTCTGAGCCCCTAGCAGCCGAGTGCTAGCGGAGCCCCGGCCCACCCCCCGTGACACTTGCCAGAGCAGTTTCCCCACTGCCAATTACGGTGGTAGGAGGAAGGCCAAGGGGACACACTACACTTAAAAGCGCGCAGCTTGTTAACCAGTAACAGAGGACCAACGACCCTGCCACTGGGCAACGATTGAGGAATGAATAACTGGGCCGAAGTCGGAATAATAAGCACTTTTACAGGAGATGGGACAAGTGTGGATAGCGTCCTTAGCGGCAGCGTCCGAATGCTCATTTATGGACACATCAATATTGCTGGAAACCCAGTAAAATTCTACTGTCTTAAATCTGCTTGAGATAAGCTACATCTAATCCTGAATTTCAACTACCCTCAAGTGGACTAAATTTAAAGACTCTCCAGAGCCATGAGGACACTGCGAGAGTCAACTACAACAACACAAGAAGACTGACAGCGAGAAAGCAGTTGACGAAGAGCATTCAAAATGGCATAAAGTTATGCCATGAAGATGCTAGTCTCTGGTGGAAGGGAACTGGCTGCCTTAAGAGCATGCAGTTTGTTACCAGCAACAGAATACCAACGACCCTGCAAACGGGCATCAGTTGAGAATGAATGACTGGATAGAGGTCAGAATAAGGAACACCTTTGCAGAAAATAGGACAAATGTGGATAGTCTCCTTAAGGGCAGCATCAGTACGCTTAGTTAAGAAAACAACAAAACGGCTGGGAAGCCAGCGAAACAACTGTGATAAAATCCCGAAGAGTCATGACGAGGATTCAAAGCTATGCACTGGGGGTGTTCCCAGGCACATGCTCCAGATAACTAGGCCACAACATGATCAAAAAGATTGCAACCTGGGATACAACTGCATCTATGTGGATTATATCACATTAGTGTGCATTACTGCACACTAATACACACTACTGCACCAACGATACTTGAAAGGGAACAGACCCCACAGGAGAGGTAAAGTTCAAAGCACAACATAAGCGAGAATAAGGATGTTGTAGGGACCATGTAAGATAACTAAGACAGTAGCGATCACGACGATCCTGTAGAGACAGGACGCCGGTTTCAGCATACGGGTTCAGAGTAGGAGACGAATGAAAGACACCAGGGCTGAGGCGTAAGCCAGTATGGTGCAGAGCCTCAAGATGACGAAGAGTGGAAGGAGAGGCAGACAGGCAAGCAGGACAGCTATAAACCAGTTTAGAGAGCACAACAGAGAAATGTAAATAAAGGAGCGTGCATTTATCAGCTCCCAGGGAAGTATGGGACAAAATCCTAATTAAGTTACGGGCCTGAGAGCAGTTAACTCGGAGGTAAGAGATATGGGGCGACCCAAACAAACGACTGTCAAAGATTAACCCCAAAATTTGAAGGAATCTTTATTGCTGCTGTGGAATGCACCCTCAACCCTCCACTGAAGTAAAATCATCCAAAAGGAGCACAGGCTCCTCCAGAAAGTCCAACAGGTGTTTAAGATCAGGAAGAGAAAGCGGGACATTTGCGGGGAGATAAATGTAACAGACAGTATACCATTTACTCACAAAGATACGGGCCGCAGAACGCTGAATGTGCGACTGAAAAAGTAAGGGGGACGATGGGAATATCATGACGAATCAAGAGAGCAGTAGAGTTATGGGCCCCAGCAAAGGCTGGAGGGGATGAGAGAAAGGAATAACTGCGGAAGTGTCCAGGACGAGCGCCAAGCATTGGTTCCTGGAGACAGACATAAAGCAGTGAAAACTGGGTGATCAGCAGTTGGAGTTCATGGAAGTTAGCCTAAAAACAGCGAATATTTCATTGAAGAATAGGCATTGTCAAAAATTGAAAGAAAGAGGGAGAAACAGAGTCATAGAAGAATACAGTGTATTAAGTATGATCAGGATCAGTGTCAGTGAAATCGGGGTTATGGGGCAGAGATAAATCTAGCAAAAACGATGGAGTCAAGGGAGCAGCAGTAGGATGGGCCAGAGTCCGGAGAGAGTGTGGAGGCATCGGAAAGGGGCGGTCAAAGAAATCGGGTCGGGGGGGGGGGGTTAGGATGACACATCCGACTTTTGTGTTTTTAAGGAAATAACAAGTGAAATTCGAGTGTAGTCAACGAGTCCACCGCCTACCCTCGTGGTGCCAGGAGTCTGGACGCAAAAGTTGGCAAGACATATATAAACAAAAAAGAATCGAATCGCATCCCTCTTTATTGAAACATCAAGAAATCATAGCTGTCCACAATGCTAAACTCTCTATGTAAACAATTATGTCAATTGAAACAGTTAAGACAACTTGTCATAATATCCGGTGAACAAATAATACACAAAATAAGTCCGTTGTGTGTAAATGAGGGTCATTCCGGCGTGGGCGCATGTCCCCTTACTCCGTGCGTGTGCGCTAACTAGTAATGTGTTTTTAACAAGTGTAATGTACCCAGGTTACTAGTGCCCTGATACAGAAAGTAGACGCCTCCACTTTTAATGAAACTAGTGGAAAATGCAAGCAGTGTACTCTTAACACGCGAACAAAACAAATTAAGAACAAACAAATGAAGAGTGCGACGAGAGGTGGCAACACAGCCCGTTCACACAGCCTCCTACTGGCTTGTCTCCCCCCATCACCCCCCCACTGGTCAACACCCCCTGGTCAACACCCACTGGTCAACACCCACTGGTCAACACCCACTGGTCAACACCCACTGGTCAACACCCACTGGTCAACATCCCCTGGTCAACACCCACTGGTCAACACCCACTGGTCAACACCCACTGGTCAACACCCACTGGTCAACACCCACTGGTCAACACCCACTGGTCAACACCCACTGGTCAACACCCCCTGGACAACACCCACTGGTCAACACCCACTGGTCAACACCCACTGGTCAACACCCACCGGTCAACACCCACTGGTCAACACCACCACTGGTCAACACCCACTGGTCAACACCCACTGGTCAACACCCACCAGTCAACACCCCCTGGTCAACACCCACTGGTCAACACCCACTGGTCAACACCCACTGGTCAACACCGTGGGTGTTGACCAGGAGGTGTGTTGACCAGTGGGTGTTGACCAGGTGGGTGTTGACCAGTGGGTGTTGACCAGTGGGTGTTGACCAGTGGGTGTTGACCAGGGGTTGGGGTGTTGACCAGTGGGGTGTTGTCCAGGGGGTGTTGACCAGGGGGTGTTGACCAGTGGGTGTTGACCAGTGTGGTGTTGACCAGTGGGTGTTGACCAGTGGGTGTTGACCAGGTGGGTGTTGACCAGTGGGTGTTGACCAGTGGGTGTTGACCAGTGTGTGTTGACCAGTGGGTGTTGACCAGGGGGTGTTTGACCAGTGGGTGTTGACCAGGGGGTGTTGACCAGTGGGGTGTTTGATGTCCAGTGGGTGTTGACCAGTGGGTGTTGACCAGGGGGTGTTGACCAGTGGGTGTTGACCAGTGGGTGTTGACCAGTGGGTGTTGACCAGTGGGTGTTGTCCAGGGGTGTGACCGTGTTGACCGTGAGGTGGGTGTTGACCAGTGGGGTGATGTTGACCAGTGTTGTGTGTTGACCAGTGGGTGTTGACCAGTGGGGTGTTGACCAGTGGGTGTTGACCAGTGGGTGTTGACCAGTGGGTGTTGACCAGTGGGTGTTGACCAGTGGGTGTTGACCAGTGGGTGCTGACCAGTGGGTGTTGACCAGGGGGTGTTGAGCAGTGGGTGTTGACCAGTGGGTGTTGACCAGTGGGTGTTGACCAGTGGGTGTTGACCAGTGGGTGTGCGTGACCAGTGGGTGTTTTGACCAGTGGGTGTTGCCAGTGGGTTTGACCAGTG
>WNGS01162665.1:0-18639 GCA_020271785.1 Procambarus virginalis
TGCTCTAGTGAGCATATAACACCGAATAAAACTTTACAGTATTATCAGTCAGCATATTACACCCACTCATGTTTACAGTATTGCTTAGTCAGCATATTACACCAGCACAAGCTTACCGTGTTGCACTTGTCAGCATAATTATAGACTTAAGCTTACAGGGTTGCACAGACCAGCATATTATACCATCCGGAGCTTACACTGCTGCACTAGTCAGCATATTGCACCCACACAAGTCACAGAATTCCACTAATCAGCATATTTCACCCACTCATGCTTACAGAATTTCACTAGTCAGATCAGCATTTTTACCCCCCCCCCCCAAGATTACAGTGATGCACTAGTCAGCCTAAGGAACCCGCCAAACGATTAAGGGGTTAATTGTTTCAGCATCTTACACCTACCCAAGCTTACAGCGTTGTACTAGTCAGCGTACTGCACTGACCCAAGCTTTCCGGGAGGCACTAGAGCATATTACACCCATTCAAGCTAACAGTGATATCTAGTCAGCATTTTACACCCACACAAATTACAGTCTTGCACTAGCCAGCTTTTTACACCACCAAGAATACAAGGTTGCTCTAGTCAGCATTTTACACACAACCAAGCATACGGGGATTCACTAGACAGAATATTACTCCCATCCAAGCTTACAGTGTTGCACTATTTAGCATATTACACCTTACCAAGCTTACAGTGTTACAGTAATCAGCATATTTCACACAACCAAGTTTTCATTGTTGCACTAGTCAGCATATTACACGGTCCCAGTATACAGTGTTGCACAGGCAGCATATTACTCCTTCCCAAGCTTACATTGTTGCACTAGTCAGCCAAATACCCTACCGAAGATTACAAGGTTAATTAGCTTATTACACCGACCCACGCTAACAGTGTTTCATTAGAAAGCATTTTAAACCCACATAAGCTTACAGTGTTGCATAAGTCAGCATATTATAACACCCAAGCCTACAGGGTTGCACTAGTCGGCAGATTACACCCACCCAAGCTTACAGTGTCGCATTAGTCAGTATTTTACACCCACCCAAGCTAATAGGGTTGATTAGCTACCATATTACATTCACAACAAGCATACAGCTTTGTACTAGGCAGCATAATACACTGACCCCAAGTGTTGAACTAGTCAGCAAATTACACTTTCCAAAGGCATACAGCGTTTCATTAGTCAGCATATTACACACACCAAGCTTGCAGGGTTGCTCTAGTCAGCGTATTACACCCACACAAACCTACAGTGTTACACTAGTCAGCATAATACACCGACGCAAGTTTACACAGTTGCACAAGACGTCATTTTATAGAAACTCAAGCTTTCAAGGTTAAACTAGTCGGCATATACCTCCTTCCCAAGCTTTCAGTGTTGTATTAGGTAGCATATTATTTCCACCTAACCTTTCAGTGTTGCACTAGTAAGCATATTATACCGAACCAATTATTTTACCCAGCATATTTCTAGTCACCATTTACACCAACCAAAACCGATAGTGTGACACTTGTAAACATATGACACACACACAAGCTTAGTGTTGCACTAGTCCGCATATTACACCCACACAAGCTTACAGCGTTGCAAATGTCAGCATAATAGACCCACCCCATGCTTACATTGCTTCACTAGTCTGCGTATTACACCCACCCAAGCTTATAGTATTGCACTAGAAAGCATTTTACACCGGCCCAATCCTACGGAGTTTCACGTGTCAGAATATTACACCCACCCAAGCGTAGAGGGTTGCTTTTGTAAGCATATTACACGCACACAAACTTACAGAGATGCACTCGTTGGAAAAAAAACTCCTACCCAAGTTGACAGTGTTGCACTAGTCAGCATATTACACCTTCCCAGCTTATAGTTTTGCACTAGTAAGCATATTACTCAGACCCAAGCTTACATTGTTGCACTCGACACCATTTTGCAACAACAGAACCTTACAGTATTGCATTAGTCAGCATAATATACCCACCCAAGCTTATTGGGATGCACTTGTCAGTATTTTATACCCACCCAAGCTAACAGGGTTGCACTAATTTTCATTTTGCACCCAACCTAGCTTTCAGTGTTGCAGTAGTCAGCATATTACACACAACGAAGCTTAGTGTTGAACTAATAAGCATATTACACCATCACATTACATGACCTTTGCAGCAATCACCATATTACACCAGTCCAAGCTTACAGATTTGCACTGGTCACATATTACACCAATCTAAGCTTACAGTATTGCATTAGTAAGCATATTACACCCACACAAGCTACAGTTCTTCAATAGTCAACATATTACACCCAAACATGCTTACACTGTCGCACTATTCAGCATATTACAACCACCCAAACCTATTGCAATGCTCTTCTTACATACTACATCAACCCAAACTTAGTGTTACCCTTATTAGAATATTACACCCATCCAAGCTTAAAAAGAGTTGTACTAGTCAGTATAGTACACGGAAGCAAGCTTACAGGTTTGCTCTAGTCAAAGTATTACACCAAACCAAACTTACATTGCTGCTCTAGTCAGCATATTACATTCACCGAAGCTTTCAGTGTTGCACTAGTCAGCCTAATGCACCCCCCCCCCAAAAAAAAAATTATTAAAGGATTACCCTCTTCAGCATATTAAACCCACACAAGTATATAGTGTTGCACTAGTCAGCATTTTTTTACACCCACCAAGGCTTACAAGGTTACTCTATTCAACATATTACACACAACAAAGCTTACAGAAATGTACAAGTCAGAATATTACACCTTACCAAACTTAGAGTTTTTCACTTGTCAGCATATTACACCAACCCAGCCTCACAGGGTTGCACTAGTCAGCATATTACACCAACCCAGGCTCACAGGGTTGCACTAGTCAGCATATTACACCAACCCAGCCTCACAGGGTTGCACTAGTCAGCATATTACACCAACCCAGGCTCACAGGGTTGCACTTGTCAGCATATTACACCAACCCAGGCTCACAGGGTTGCACTAGTCAGCATATTACACCAACCCAGCCTCACAGGGTTGCACTAGTCAGCATATTACACCAACCCAGGCTCACAGGGTTGCACTTGTCAGCATATTACACCAACCCAGGCTCACAGGGTTGCACTAGTCAGCATATTACACCAACCCAGGCTCACAGGGTTGCACTAGTCAGCATATTACACCAACCCAGGCTCACAGGGTTGCACTTGTCAGCATATTACACCAACCCAGGCTCACAGGGTTGCACTAGTCAGCATATTACACCAACCCAGGCTCACAGGGTTGCACTAGTCAGCATATTACATCCAGCCAAGCTTTCAGTGTTGCAGTATTCAGCATATTACATCCAGCCAAGCTTTCAGTGTTGCAGTATTCAGCATATTATTCCCACACATTTTAACAGTATTACACTAAACAACATATTAAACAGGTCCATACTTACAAAGTTGTAATAGAAAGCATACCGACCTAAGCTTTCAGTATTGCACTAGTCAACATATTACACTGAAGCTTACTGGGTTACACTTGTCTGCGTGTTTACCCCAAGTTTACACGGTTGCAGTAGTAAGCATATTGCACCCACCGAAGTTTACAGTGCTGCTCTAGTCAGCATATTACACCTACACCTACTACTGTGTTGCACTAGTCAGTTTATTACACACACCTAAGATTACTGTGTTACACTAGTCAGCATAATGCACCCACTCAAGCTTAAAGGGTTACTCTTTTTTGCATATTACACCCATCCAAGCTTACCGTGTGGCACTAGTCAGCATATTAAAGCCACCTTAACATATAGGATTGCTCTACTAACAAATTACACTATCCTAAACTTACAGTGCTGCACTAGTCAGCATATTACACCCATCCAAGCTAACAAAGCTGCACTAGTCAGCATATTACACTGACTCAAGCTTACAGGGGTTGCTTTAGTCAACACATTACAACAACCCAAACTTACAGTGTTGCACTAATCAGCATATTACACCTACCAAAGCTTACAGTATTTACTGTTCAGCATATTACACTGACTCAAGTTTACCGGGATGCACTTGTCTGCCTAATTCTATGATCCAAGCTTATAAAGTTGCTCTATTCAGCATATTACACCCACCCAAGCCTACATTACATCACTAGTCAGCATGTTACACCACCACAAGGTATAGTGTTGCACTAATCAGCATTTTACACCCACCCAAGCTTCCAGAGTTGCAGTAGTCAGCATATTAAACTTACACAAGATTTCAGGGCTGCATTTCTCAACATACTATGCCCTCCCAATCTTGGTGTTGCACTAGTCAGTATATTACTCCTATCCAAGCTTACAGTGTGTGGGACTATTCAGCATATTATTCCTATCCAAGCTTATAGTGTCACTAGTCAGCATATTCCAAGGGGTTGTCATAGCCAGGGGGTGGTAATGGGGGACGAGCTCCCATGACCTATAAAATGCTCCTATACGGCATGCGTCTCCAATAGCCTCTGACAACCAAGTCCAACTCCTGGCCTGCATGGGTGGCTTAGTCTTTAAGTCCGGCGGAACTGCTTTTACCGACAGGAGAAGGGGCGAGGGCGTGCCTCTGGCGCCTTAAAACCAGCTGCTCCGGGTAGATGGGACTCGATAGCCTGGGAAGGCAGCCCATCTAGGGGAAGGAAAACCCTGATTTTAAACCTCCGCTGCCTTGCGGCCGTTCTATTGGATAATTTCAGCAACGTGGAGAGGGGGGACCTACTGCATGGGTAACAGCTTCTCCTCCATATCTACCTACCCAGGCTTTGCGCCCTGTCAGGGCATAACTCCATAGTTTTCCGAGACTGAAGGATGCCTACTACTACTAATCAGCATATTGCACCCAACCAAACTTACAGGAATATATTAGTATGCATATGACACCAACCCAAGCTTACAGTGTTGAACTAGTTAGCATATTACACCAACCCAAGCATAAAGGATGGCATTAGTCACCATATTACTCCTTTTCAGACCTAGTGTAGCATACCATACAAGGTCTGACCCGGAGTAGCACAATATACCAATCATCCTCCGTGTTAGTGGGCCAGCCAGAGGCTTAGGACCCGCACAGGAATATTCCTGCAAAAAAAAATAATACTCCGTGTAGCATAACATATATATATATATATATATATATTATATATATATATATATATATATATATATATATTATATATATATATATATATATATATATATATATATGCAATTGACGATCACAAAACACTGATCATTTTATGCGGAAAATCCACAGAGAAAAATGAAAGGAGGTGGATTTTCCGCATATATATACATACATATATATATATATATATATATATATATATATATATATATATATATTAATATTATATATATATATATATNTCCCCCTTCCCCAAGCCTCCCCACCCCAAGCCCTCTTTCTCCATACCCCTCAAGCCCTCCCTCTACACCACCCTCCGTACCAAATCCTCCCAGCCCCGCATACCCCAGATCCCAGGTCCCCCTTCATAGGCCCTCCCATCCCAGTCCCTCCCTGTTTCCCTACTTCAGGGGAAGCAATTGAAACTGAGAAGGGACACTGAGAAGAGAGTCAGTTTCAGGGTGATGTACTCGAACATAGATGGGATTACAAGCAAGGCAAGTGAACTAAGGGAAAGAGCAAAGGAAGTGAACCCAGATGTAATTGGAATCACAGAAACAAAACTCTCAGGAATCATAACGAATGCATTGTTTTCCCAGGACTACGTTGTAATAAGGAAAGAGAGGGAAAGAAGGGGAGGAATTGGAGGGGCCCTACTAATGAGAAATGAATGGAGTTTCGAGGAGATGGTTATCCCAGGCTGCGATTGATTCAGAGACTATAACAGGCACCATGACAATATCAGGACCAAAAGTAATAGTAGCAGTGATTTATAAACCTCCGCCAAATGACAGAAGACCTAGGCAAGAGTATGACAACAACAACATGGCAGTTAACACTATAACTGAGAGGGCAGCCTCTGCTGCCAGTAGAAATAGAACCATCTGCTCATCATGGGGGACATCAATCATGGAAGGATAGACTGGTAGAATAAGGAACCGCATGGAGGAGAGGATACATGGAGAGCCAAACTAATGGAGGTGGCGACAAGAAACTTTCAAAGCCAACATGTCAGGGAACCCACTAGGATGAGAGGAAACGATGAACCAGCGAGACTCGACCTAGTCTTCACTCTGAACGACTCCAACATAAGGGAAATCGGTTTTGAGGCCCCAGTAAGAATGAGCGACCACAGTGTACTGACGTTTGAGTATCTGGTTGAGGAAGGATTACTGAACTCGAGGAGGGGTACTGAAAACAAAAAATCTGGCATTCCGAAAGGGAAACTATGAGGAGTTAAGAAAATTCCTAACAGATATAACACGGGAAATAGAGATCAGAGGAAAGACGGCCCAAGACATGATGGACTTCATCACGCAGAGGTGTAAGGAGGCGGCAAACAATTTTGTCCCAGTCCAAAAGGAAAACAATGAAATGAAGATGAGAAACCCATGGTTTAATCAGAGATGTAGGCTAGTTAAGCAGCAAAGTAAAAGGGCATGGAGAAACTATAGAAGTAACAGGACACTTGAGAGCAGAGAAAGATACCAGAGTGCCAGGAATGAATATGTCACGTTGAGAAGAGAGGCAGAAAGATAATACGAAAATGACATCGCAAGCAAGGCAAAGACTCACCCTAAATTGCTGCATAGCCACATCAGGAGAAAAACAACAGTAAAGGAACAGGTAATGAAATTAAGGATAGGGGGGGTGGACGGATTCACTTTAAACTACAAGGAAGTGTGCGAGGAACTGAATACGAAATTCCAGGAGGTATTCACTTTAGAGCAATGAGAAATTCCAGAGATAAGAGAGGGAATAGTTAACCAGGAACGCCTAGAAGAGTTTGAGATTACCAGTTTAATAGAGTTTGATGTGACAAAGGCTATAGGCCCAGATGCAATCTTCCCTGGAGACTAAAGGAAGGAGCAAAAGCACTGTACCTGCCACTCTCCATGTTATAACAAATCACTGCCAAGAATTTGGAAAGCGGCTAATGTGTCCTGATATACAAGAAGGGGGATAGAAAGGAGGCACTGAACTACAGGCCAGTGTCCTTAACTTGCATACCATGCAAGCTGATGGAGAAGAGTGTGCGAAAAAAGCTAGTGGAACATCTGGAGCGAAATAACTTTGTAACACAGCATCAACATATGTTCAGGGATGGCAAGTCCTGCCTCACGGGATTAATTGAATTCTACGACCAGGCAACAAACATCAGGCAAGAATGAGAGGGGTGGGCAGACCGCATATTTTGGATTGCCAGAAAGCCTTGACACAGTACCACACAAGAGGTTACTGAAAAAGCTGGAGATGCAGGCAGGAGTGAAAGGGAAGGTACTCCATGGATAAGGGAGCACCTAAGCAACAGAAGACAGCGAGTCATTGTGAGGGGTAAAGTCTCAGATTCGCGAAACGTGACCAGTGTAGTCCCGCAGGGGTCAGTCCTTGCACCTATACTGTTTCTGATATATGTAAATGATCTCCCAGAGGGTATAGACTCGTTTCTCTCACTGTTTGCTGATGATGCAAAAATTATGAGGAGGATTGAAACAGAGGATGATAGTAGGAGGCTACAAGATGACCTAGACAGAATAAATGAATGGTCCAACAAATGGATGCTAAATTTCAACCAGAGTAAATGTAAAGTAATGAAACTAGGCGGTGAAACAGGAGGCCAGACACAGGATACAGAATTGGAGATTGTTGGAAATTTCCAACACTGATACATCCCTATTGTATCGCAATACACTACTGTTGTATATTAATTACAATATCAATTAACCTTACTAACTGTAGTGCTAACATAAATTAATATTTCTTTATCTACATGTCATTTACTAAAATTCTCATGACAAAGGGAAGCATATTGCGTCAGATAATGTCCAGCAGGACATAATTATTACCAATCTCTTAGAGAATTGAATAAGGTTCTCTACTTTTATCTGTATTCTGTATAATAATTAATTACTGATAATATAACCACTAATGATCCAATAACCGAGAGTTATTAATTAAAATTATCACTAAATAACAGTTTTGTCTGTTATATACGAATATAACAATGGAATTTCTCCCCATTTCTCGTTAATAAGGACACTGTGCTTAATCAACACCATCTAACGAGAATATAAACAATATTTAATTCCCTACAACTGCAACCCTATTCTCTTTAACGCATTACGTAAGTAATTACACAGAGAAGAATTCTCTGTCCTTACTAAATTCTATTGCGAATGCGAGAGAGGGTTGAGAGAGACGCTAGCTGGGAGACGCCATTACTATTATGACAGACGAGACGTGAGGAGTGGCGTGGCTGACGACGCACAACAATAGTCGCGTGGTAGCTCCACAGACGACCGCCATTCAATACCATCAGGTGGTCTACAGTGCTCAACTGTTTAATAACGCGTCTACAATTATAGTCACGACCCGTAATTATACGTACACAGCAGTGGACACCAGGGACTAACAGACGCGATATCGGTAGACCTTAGTGTTCTCGCACGCTCACGTTAACTATACTTTTCTGGTTTGATGCATCATTCAAGATCGTGTATTTGTGGGTAGTCTGTCGTTATGTTGCAAGAAGACCTATACTACAATGTTAGTTAATTTCCTCGTTTTATTTCAATTTCAAGGAATATTGAAATATTTCATAGCCTAATCAAATGTTATTCAAATTTCCATGATTGCAGCGTGTAGGCGAGGATGTGACAAGTTGTCTCTCTTCGCCTACGAGGTTCACTACTGGTTTCTTCATTATTGGGATCTGGTGATCACGTGGACGAGTAACGAAACGGACTTAATGAAATCTTCTTACAGCTAAGACATATGTTTTTGTAGAAATCTTGAATAATCTTGAAATCATGAATTAGTAGATTCTATATAAAATTTCCCATATAGGATAGTTAAAAGGAATAATCTAACGCAAGAATTTATTACTTGGTGCTTAATGAATCTATATTTATTATTTCTTAATATTTAATAATCTCTCAATATATTGGTTATCTAATATGTCATATCTTGAATCTACGTTCAAGATATGACATATGTGGCAGAGCACAGTGTCGGGGACGCCGCAGCAGAGTGCGGTCCCTGGCAAAGGGACACAAACAAAACAAGGACCCAAAATCTGTTGGTATTACAAATGGGCAACCTGTAAACATGGGGATATCGGGAAGAACAAATGGAACATGTAAATACGATCACCCTAGAAAGTGCAGAAACCTCCTCAATACAGGTAAATGTACCAAAAGCTGTGAATTCTTTCACCCAGAAATTTGTAAGAACTCTTTGGACAGGAAAGAGTGCTTCAATGCTGAATGTTCAGCTTTTCATATAAGAGGTACCAGGCGAATAAAGCCGACAAACCGCGACTATGAAAACAGCCACAACTCCATCGACCAGGATAATTTTTAGCAAGAGGAGGGGAGAAGAATGGCTAAAAATTACCAGACTTTACCACCAACTCGGTCAAATGCTAGAGAGGACGTAAGCACAGTGGCCCCTTACCAGAGCCTCAGATATTAACACCAAGTAAAGCATCCAGCACTTCCACTAACACGATAACATCATTTATATTTGCCAACATCCAGGGTATAAAAACACGCAATCCAACAAAGTTCACTTTATACATGTCTCCTTCATGAGGCGAATGCAGTGTTTGCAGCCCTAACGGAAACTCACACAAAGGACTACCTTGATGGTGAAATATGGATCTCAGAGTACAATCTTTTCAGATGTGATAGGAAACACCGGCTTCAGGGTGGGGTCAGCCTCTACATCAAAGACACACTCATCTGTACTGAGCTGCTAAACTCTCAAATGATATGGTGGAAGTAATATCAGAAAGATCACAAGGAAGTAGCTTAAATGAACAGGCACATGCAAATGATTTGCTACGGATGTGCGACAGGTTTGACTTAAACCAGCAAATAGTAGAACCAACTAGGAAGGAGAACACGCTGGACCTCATTTTCACTAATAATGATGAATTGATCAGGAACATAATGATTACAAATACCTGTTACTCAGATCACAACTTAATTGAAGTTCTGACAACCATGGGGAATAGACCTTCAAAACCAGTCCAGTTCCCGGTGGAGGAGATTTCAGCAAATTCAACTTCAATAATAAACAGATAAACTGGGAGCAAATAAACCAGGACTTCACAGAAATAAACTGGGAAGAACAGCTAGAAAATGCAAACCTGAACCAGTGCCTGGAAAAAATAAGCTCAGTAGCACTAGAAATATGCAAACCGCATACCCCTAAGAAAAAGAGAAAGAGATGCAGATTGGAACGAGAACGTCGTCCCTATATAGGCGAAGAAACGAATCGCGGAACAACTTGAGAGTCGCTACCTACCTCAAGAACGGCGAAGGAGGTTAGGTAGAGAAATAGAAGAATTGAACTCAAGCTACAAGAATCATACAAAACCCAGGAGAGGCAAAGAGAGCAAAAGGCCATCAGTGAAATAGAGAGAAATCCGAAATATTTTTTCTCCTATGCAAAATCAAGATAAAAAACCACATCTAGTATCGGGCCCTGCGAAAGGGAGATGGAACTTTCACCGATGACAACAAGGAAATGAGCGAGTTACTGAGGAAGCAGTACGACTGTTTTCAGCGAGCCACTAAACGCACTAAAGATTGATAACCCAAATGAATTTTTCATGGATATGATACCAACATCAAATCATATATCAGACGTCACCCTATCCCCACTGGATTTGAAGAAGCCATAAACAGTATGCCTATGCACTCTGCACCAGGCCCGGATTCTTGGAACTCATATTCATTAAGAACTGTACAAAACCACTATCGCAGGACCTTCACATTCTGTGGAGACAAAGCCTAGCATTATCCCTGACATACTCAAAACAGCACCACTCCATAAAGGAGGAAATAAGGCAGAGGCAAAAAATTACAGACCGATAGCACTAACATCGCACATCATAAAAAAATTTGAGAGAGTGATAAGAAGTAAGATCACAAAATACATGGAATCACAGCAGCTCCATAACCCCAGACAACATGATTTCAGAACAGGGCGCTCTTGCCTGTCGCAGTTGCTGTACCACTATGATATGGCGTTAAATGCTATGGAAGACAAACAAAACGCTGATGTAATTTACACAGATTTCGCGAAAGTTTGATAAATGTGACCATGGTGTTATTGCACATAAAATGCGTTCAAAAGGAATTACCGGAAAAATAGGCAGATGGATCTACAATTTCCTGACTAACAGAACCCAATGTGTAATAGTCAACAAAATAAAATCCAGCCCATCAACCGTGAAGAGCTCAGTCCCCCAGGGTACTGTGCTTGCTCCAGTACTTTTTCTCATCCTCATATCGGACATAGACAAGAACACAACCTATAGCACTGTATCATCCTTTGCAGATGACACTAGGATCTTCATGAGAGTAGGCAACATAGAGGACACGGCAAACCTCCAATCAGATGTAGATCAGGTCTTTCTAAGGGCTACAGAAAATAATATGGTGTTTAACGAAGATAAGTTCCAGCTCATGCGCTACGGAAAAAAATGAAAATATAAAAACGGAAACCACGTACAAAACTCAGGCAAATCATAACATAGAACGAAAAGGCAATGTAAAGGATCTGGGTGTACTCATGTCGGAAGACCTTACCTTTAAAGAACACAATAAAGTAGCCGTCACAACTGCAAGAAAAATGACAGGTTGGATAACAAGAACTTTCACACTAGAGATGCTATACCGATGATGATACTTTTCAAAATGCTTGTGCTCTCTAGAGTGGAGTACTGCTGCACAATGACAGCCCCTTTCAAAGCTGGAGAAATTGCTGACCTGGAGAGCGTGCAGAGATCCTTTACTGCTAGAATCCACTCAGTAAAACATCTAAACTATTGGGACCGACTAAAGAGCCTAAATCTGTACTCCCTTGAGCGCAGGCGGAGAGAGATACATAATAATTTACACGTGGAAAATATTAGAGGGGCTGGTCCCAAACCTGCACACAGAAATAACATCACATGAGACCAGAAGACATGGCAGGATGTGCAGAATACCCCCGTTGAAAAGCAGAGGTGCAACAGGTACTCTGAGAGAGAACTCTATCAACATCAGAGGCCCGAGACTGTTCAACACGCTTCCGCTACACATAAGGGACATAACTGGCAGACCCTTCACAGTGTTCAAGAGAGAACTGGATAAGCACCTCCAAAGGATAGCTGATCAACCAGGCTGTGACTCATACGTCAGGCTGCGAGCAGCCGCGTCCAACAGCCTGGTTGACCAGTCCAGCAACCAAGAGGCCTGGTCGACGACCGGGGCCGCGGGGACGCTAAGCCCCGGAAGCACCTGAAGGTAAGGTAAGGTACATTTTAGTTCAGTTTTTTGCCATGTTACTAACCCTTTAATGAACTAGTGACGAACCACACTGGTTCCTAGATATATATGAACTTCTAGAAATAACCCTCCAATGTTGATATTTGAGGCTTTAGCTTTAATCAATTAATAATACAGACTTTTCATTGTCTTTTAAGTGATTGTTAGATCAGTTACCATCCATAAGCACTGGTTCTATAGTGTCTATTTTATAATCACTTTTATTTGTTTTCCCTCTTTTCTCAAAAGTGGGTGGTCCTTCGATTTATGTCAATTATCATTATTAAATAATTCAATATATGAGTCAAAGCCCAGATACCCAACAGAGATGAAGTACTTCATGAAACGGACAGAGAGAATGATCTAGGAGTTGATATCACCCCAAACCTGTCATACAGCCCATATGAAAAGAATTACGTCTGTGGCATATGCAAGAAGGCTAACATCAGAACAGCCTTCAGGAACCTGTGTAAGGAATCATTCAGAAAGTTGTATACCACATATGTAAAACCAATCCTGGAGTATGCGGCCCCAGCATGGAGCCAGTACCTTGTGAAGCACAAGACGAAGCTGGAAAAAGTTCAGAGGTATGCCACTAGACTAGTCCCAGAACTAAGAGGCATGAGTTACGAAGAAAGGCTGCGGGAAATGCACCTCACGACATTGAAAGACAGAAGAGTAAGGAGAGACATGATCCTTACCTACAAAATCCTCTGAGGAATTGACATGGTAGATAAGGATCAACTATTTAACACTGGTGGTACACGAACAAAGGAACTCAGGTAAAAACTGAGTACCCAAATGATCCACAGGGACGTTAGAAAGAACTTTTTCAGTGTCAGTAGTTAACAGGTGGAATGCATTAGGCAGTGATGTGGTGGAAGCTGACTCACTACACAGTTTCAAATGTAGATATGATAGAGCCCAGTAGGCTCAGGAATCTGTACACCAGTTGATTGACAGTTGAGAGGCGGGACCAAAGAGCCAAAGCTAAACCTCCACAAGCACAAAGAGGTGAGTACAAATAGGTGAGTACAGTGTTGATATAATCAGCATATTACCTCAACCCGAGGTTGCAGTTTTGCACTAGTCAGCATATTACACTCACTCAAGCTTACAGTGTTGCAATAGTTAACACATTACGCCCACCCAAACTCACAGAGTTGCAGACATCAGCATATTACACCCACACAAGACTAAAGTGTTACATTAGTCAGCATATTATACCGACGCAAGCTTACAGGGTTGTACTAGTCGGCATATTTCACTGAACTAAGCTCACAGTGTTGCACTAATTTCCATTTTACACCAATAAAGCTTTGAGAGTTGCACTAGTCAGCATATTACACCCACTCAAGCTTACAGGGTTGCTCTAGTCAGGATATTACACCAAAAAAGCTTACAGAATTACACTTGTTAGCATATTGCACCCACCCGAGCTCACAGGGTTACTCTAGTCAACATATTCTACCCACCTACACTTACAGTGTTATAATAGTTAGCGTATTACACCCACAGAAACTTACAGGGTTGCTCTCGTCTGCATATTACACCCAAACAAGCTTACAATATTGCACTAGTCAGCATTTTACACCGGACCAAGCCTACATAGTTGCACTAGTCAGCATATTACACTGACCCATGCCTACAGAGTTTCACTAGTCAGCATATTACACTTAAACAAGCTTACAGTGTTGCACTAGCCCCTAAAATGCGTTGCCTCCAAATATGACACCCTGGAGTTGGCCCTGAGCAGCCGTGGAGTGCGGACGTGTCCCTCCGTGACTGCTGGGGTAGTTGGCTGTTTGGTCGCCAGGTGGCGGGGCGTCGCTGCCCTCCCAGTGTTGTTGCCTGGCTGGCTGTTTGCTGACGTGGCGGAACTGCGTTACGATGGGGGTCCCCCTCCCACCTGTACTGCGGGCTCAGTCTGTGGGCCTGGAATTTTCCAGCCGGGCTGGGTACCCAGAGATTGCACGGGTGTGTGAGCAGCTGCAGGTACCTGTGATGGATATCTACGGTGTCGAGCTGGTGACGGCCCGTCGGGTGATCCTAAAATTCACTGAAGAAATGGCGTATCGTGCATTTCTCCGTAGGTACGAGGGACGGACTCTGCCTCTACAGGATGGTGAGGGCGCTGTTTCCATCTCGGATCGGAGTGGTGCACTCACCTACGTCAGCGTCCATGGGGCTCCGTTGGAATTTCCAGAGGGTCTGCTACGGCGGTATTTCGGCCGGTTTGGCGCCGT
This sequence comes from Procambarus virginalis, assembly GCA_020271785.1. Classification (NCBI taxonomy): domain Eukaryota; kingdom Metazoa; phylum Arthropoda; class Malacostraca; order Decapoda; family Cambaridae; genus Procambarus; species Procambarus virginalis. Next base: position 14,699 of record WNGS01162665.1, read on the forward strand.
CGTTAGTGTACGGGTGAATGTGGTGTCCTCGAGCCCACTAAAGGGTGTCCGCACAAACATTCGTACCCTGGGCATGAGGTTACGGGAGGATATCCCATCCTCTGTGCGTCTGCTGGGGTACACAGTTCGGGTGTTTTACGCCCGCCAGCCCCGGACATGTTATCGCTGTGGCCTGTCGGGCCATCAGGCTGCTGAATGTTCTGCGCCGGCCTATGCGCCTGTGAACCTCTTCAGTGAGGAGGACTTCCCACCGCTTCCTGTGGAGGAGGTTTCTGTGGGTCTGGACGCATCCCCGGACGTGGCTAAGCCCCCTATGTCGCCTGATGCGCCCCCTGTGGTGGACGTTCCCCCGAATGTCGCCGACCCTCCGCAGGAGGTTGCGATGCCCTCGGATACTCCTGCTCCTGTCCCTGATGCTCCCGTGGGCCTTTCTGATGCTCCCTCCTCGCCGTCTGCTCACCCGTCTTCAGTTTCTGCGCCTGGCCCTGCGTGCTCGCCTGCGTACTCGCCTCGGGTCCCGGCTGCGCTGAGTGCTGGGGTGGCTGTGGGGCCTCCTGTTGTGTGTGGTCCGGTTCCCCCTGCGGTTGAGGCTGCTGCCGTCATGAGACGGGCGTTGGTCCGCACGGCTTGTGATACCCGTGGTTCTGGGTCCGCCTCCGGCTCTGAGGATGTGCGCCCGGTGCCCAAGCGGTCCAGGCGTTCTTCTACTGCATGGGCTGATGTGGAGGGTTTCGACGCCGATGGGTCTTCGGGAGATGAGGTGGTGGTCGCTGACGTCCATGTACCTGCTGATGCCAAGGACTGTGTGTATGATTCACCTCCTGTTTCTTCTGTAGGCGGTTCACCGCAGTGGGAGGTGGTTGCTCCTCCGGACGTTGGTGAGGGGGGTGCTGGTGCAGGCCGCGACCTCTGTTGTTACTAAAGAAGGATGTTCGGCGAGGGGGGCCCTGCAGGTGTCCCGTCCGGTGGTTGCTGCGGAGCCCTGTGGGGCTGCAAAGGTTACAAGTGCGCTGCCCGTTGCCCGCGCCTGTAAGGGGAAGCCCGTCCCGTTCATCTTGGCCTCCGGCGTGGCGTATGATTCGGTGACCAACCCTTTGGATGTTCACTTTCATACCCGAGTGCTGCCTGTTCCGTGGTGCCCCTCGACTGTCTGGGTTCCACAGGCTCGGGTATTTGTTGAGGGTGTGCCGCTTTCGATGCCCGATCCTCGGACGACCTTTCGTCTCCCTATTTCGGACGACATCCTGTTGTTATGGGAGGCGTATTGTGTTCTTTTCCCGGCAGCGGAGTGGCCGGAAAAGTATGCGCAATCTTGATAGTTTGTGGGCTTGCTGTGTGTATCGAGTGTGTATTGGACTTTGTGATGTTTATTGTGTGCCCTTCAGGCCGATGTTTATCGTAATTTAGGCTATACATTTTCATAAATTATGTTTCTTTGATTTATCGTATTATGTGCCCTTCTGGCTAATGCTGTTTGCTCTCTTACGTGAGGGTTTTTTGTGCAGAAATTTTGTTTTTTTTTTTCTGTTTTGAATTGTTATTGTGCCATGTTATGAAATTTATTATTTTTTGTTTTTTGGTGTTCTCCTATGCTTTCTCTGTGTATTATGGTCTTGGTTTATGTGTTATTGTATTTTGGGTATTGTTTTGCCTGTTTGCGCTTTTTTTTTTTTTTTATGTTTTTGTACTGTGATGTCGGTCCTTCTGGCGGTGTTTGTTTTGTGTTTGCTAAATTCGGTTTTCTTATGTACCTTTTATTGTATTTATTGCTTATACTTGCATGCTTGCATGTAAAAATAAATTTAAAAAAAAAATATGACACCGCCGCAGTGCACAGGAAATAAATTCTCAGGAAAAATTATTTTTTCTTTTTAAAGTGTCAGAAACCCTTCCCTCAGTATGGGTATGTAGAAAAAAAATCGAAATTGTACTTACTTTGGCTGCTATGGGGTCCGTAAGTTGGGGCGTGACGTCATCATTCCTTGTTCAACCCGTGACGTACGCTCCCGGGACCAGTAGGACGCTCGGGGCGGGGCGCGCAAGTTGCCGCGAATATATTTTCGTTCATTATTTTCGCACAGTTCCAAATACATTTTATTTGTTTTTACGTGCTAATCCTATGTATAGTGAACGCGTACACTATATTTATGGCAGTAAAACATCTGTACTGTCCAAAGACACTGTGTTACGTGCATGACACTTGTGTACACATATGCAGCACACATTTACTATGTATCATGCTAATTTATGTATATATACAATCTATTTACACACTATACACTGTCACACACTATATACATTCACCATCAACACATTCAGAACATGGCGTAGCAGCTGCTTCGTATGGGCCAATAGCAGCTGCCTCGTATGGGCCAATAGCAGCTGCCTCGTATATGCCAATAGCAGCTGCCTCGTATGGGCCAATAGCAGCTGCCTCATATGGGCCATAGCAGCTGCTTCATATGGGCCAATAGCAGCTGCCTCGTATGGGACAATAGGAGCTGCCTCATATGGGCCAATAGCAGCTGCCTCATATGGGTCAATAGCAGCTGCCTTGTATGGGCCAATAGCAGCTGCCTCGTATATGCCAATAACAGCTGCCTCGTATGGGCCAATGGGAGCATTTGGCCTTGAACACATTCAGAACACCTCGAGTGAGAGCAGCCACACCCAGCCAGTCTCCCTCACTCCAACATCTTACTCGCCAACATTGCTCCTCCCACCATACTGTTATAGTTCTTATTACACATGTTCTATATACCTATCTACATGTTTTATTTTCCAGAACTATGCAAGTAGTGTCCAATCAGTACAGTGGCCACCATACACTGCATGAAAAATCACACAGCAGACGACGCTACGATTACGTCACCTCCTCACCAAAATAGCTCCTCTCAACATTCTCCTGTTGCTGTTCTTACACTATATACACACACTATATATACTCATGTACATATGTTTTGCCCATAGCGAACCACTAAGCTAGTATGGTGAGCAAAACAAGAGTGGCTGCCACACACACACACATGAGGCTACCTCAATTCTCGCCCTCCCTCCCTCACCAAAATTCCTCCTTCCACAATACTACGCACAACGCTAATTATAACCACAATCCTGGTCACTAATTCCTGTAAATGAATAATTGACCACATGTTTATTTTGAAAAGGAACCTAAGAAATCATTAGAAGATTCCTAGATGGAAGACATAATGCTGTGGTGCTGTGGCTAGTGTTGTGAACATCGTGAACAGCATTGAATCACTGATATTTGACATTGTACCCAGTCATTATCACACTCAGGCTCTTCTATAACACTATCATAGCTAATAATACAAGTTAAATAATATTTTGACATTATTAGGCGATGCTGTGGTCACACGCTGAACAGCAGTGCTGTGCGCTCATGCTGCGAGCGCCAGCCTTGGTTGCTCACTCATTACTGACTGACTCTCACACCCGGAATGTGGACCATGATTTTTTTAATAAGAGGCGTCTGTTTACAAGGCCCTGAGAAGCTGATGTGAACCCCGTGTAGCCGCGGAGTTTTGAATGAATGTGAAAATACAAATACCCGGAGGCGCGTTGCGTAAACCGACGTGAGCCTGCAGGCGCGTTGGCAGTTTAAGGGCTAGTCAGCATATTGCACCTTCCCAAGCTTCAGTGCTGAACTAGTCAGGAAACTGCACACCAAAAGCTTACAGGGTTGCTCTAATCACCTTTAACCCCAGCCAAAGCTTACAGTGGTATACTAGTCAATAATACTCTCTTCCAAGCTTACAGCGCTGCACTAGTCCATTTCGCACCCGCCAGAGCGTAATGGGTTGCACGAGTCAGCGTATTACCCCACGGAAGCATACAGTGTTACACTAGTCAGCATAATAAACTGACGCAAGTTTACTGTGTTGCACTTGTCGAATATTACACCTACCCAAGCTTACAGG
>WNGS01162666.1:2174-15055 GCA_020271785.1 Procambarus virginalis
CCCCCCCATCATAGCTGGCCCCCACCCATCATAGCTGGCCCCCACCCATCATAGCTGGCCCCCACCCATCATAGCTGGCCCCCCACCCATCATAGCTGGCCCCCCACCCATCATAGCTGGCCCCACCCATCATAGCTGGCCCCCACCCATCATAGCTGGCCCCCCACCCATCATAGCTGGCCCCCACCCATCATAGCTGGCCCCCCACCCATCATAGCTGGCCCCACCCATCATAGCTGGCCCCCACTCATCATAGCTGGCCCCCCACCCATCATAGCTGGCCCCCACCCATCATAGCTGGCCCCCCACCCATCATAGCTGGCCCCCACCCATCATAGCTGGCCCCCACCCATCATAGCTGGCCCCCACCCATCATAGTTGGCCCCCCACCCATCATAGCTGGCCCCCACCCATCATAGCTGGCCCCACCCATCATAGCTGGCCCCCACCCATCATAGTTGGGCCCCCACCCATCATAGCTGGCCCCCACCCATATTAGTTGGCCCCACCCATCATAGCTGGCCCCCCACCCATCATAGCTGGCCCCACCCATCATAGCTGGCCCCCCACCCATCATAGTTGGCCCCACCCATCATAGCTGGCCCCAACCCATCATAGCTGGCCCCCCACCCATCATAGCTGGCCCCCCCACCCATCATAGTTGGCGCCACCCATCATAGCTGGCCCCCCACCCATCATAGCTGGTCCCCACCCATCATAGCTGGCCCCACCCATCATAGCTGGCCCCCACCCATCATAGCTGGCCCGCCACCCATCATAGCTGGCCCCCATCCATCATAGCTGGCCCCACCCATCATAGCTGGCCCCCACCCATCATAGCTGGCCCCCACCCATCATAGCTGGCCCCCCACCCATCATAGCTGGCCCCCCACCCATCATAGCTGGCCCCCACCCATCATAGCTGGCCCCGATTACAATGCGATAGCATTGTAAATGCATGCAATGACGTGCATGCGATTACAATGAAGTGCAGGCGATTACAATGACGTGCAGATGATTACAATGACGTGCAGGCGATTACAATGACGATGCAGGCGATTACAATGACGTGCAGGCGATTACAATGACGTGCAGATGATTACAAAGACGTGCAGGCGATTACAATGACGTGCAGACGATTACAATGACGTGCAGGCGATTACAATGACGTGCAGACGATTACAAAGACGTGCAGGCGATTACAATGACGTGCAGACGGTTACAATGACGTGCAGGCGATTACAATGACGTGCAGGCGATTACAATGAAGTGCTGGCGATTGCAATGACGTGCAGATGATTATAATGACGTGCAGACGATTACAATGACGTGCAGGCGATTACAATGGCGTGCAGACGATTACAATGACGTGCAGGCGATTACAATGACGTGCAGGCGACTACAATGACGTGCAGGCGATTACAATGACGTGCAGGCGATTAAAATGACGTGCAGGCGATTACAATGACGTGCAGGCGATTAAAATGACGATGCGGGCGATTACAATGACGTGCAGATGATTACAATGACGTGCAGACGATTACAATGACGATGCAGGCGATTACAATGACGTGCAGGCGATTACAATGACGTGCAGATGATTACAAAGACGTGCAGGCGATTACAATGACGTGCAGACGATTACAATGACGTGCAGGCGATTACAAAGACGTGCAGGCGATTACAAAGACGTGCAGATGATTACAATGACGTGCAGGCGATTACAATGACGTGCAGGCGATTACAATGACGTGCAGACGATTACAATGACGTGCAGGCGATTACAATGACGTGCAGGCGATTACAATGAAGTGGTGGCGATTACAATGACGTGCAGATGATTATAATGACGTGCAGACGATTACAATGACGTGCAGGCGATTACAATGACGTGCAGGCGATTACAATGACGTGCAGGCGATTACAATGACGTGCAGGCGATTACAATGACGTGCAGGCGATTACAATGACGTGCAGGCGATTACAATGACGTGCAGGCGATTACAATGACGTGCAGGCGATTACAATAACGTGCAGACGATTACAATGAAGATGCGGGCGATTACAATGACGTGCAGATGATTACAATGACGTGCAGACGATTACAATGAAGTGCAGATGATTACAATGACGTGCAGACGATTACAATGACGTGCAGACGATTACAATGACGTGCAGGCGATTACAATGACGTACAGGCGATTACAATGACCAGCAGGCGATTACAATGACGTGCATGCGATTACAATGAAGTGCCGGCGATTACAATGACGTGCAGGCGATTACAATGACGTGCAGACGATTACAATGACGATGAAGGCGATTACAATGACGTGCAGGCGATTACAATGACGTGCAGATGATTATAATGACGTGTATGGGATTACAATGACGTGCAGACGAGTACAATGACGTGCAGGCAATCGCAATGACGTGCTGGCGATTACAATGACGTGCGGACGATTACAGTGACGTGCGGACGATTACTGTGACGCGCGGACGATTACAGTGACGTGCTGGCGATTACAATGACGTGCAGGCGATTTCAATGACGCGGAGGCGATTACAATGACGTGGAGGCGATTGCAATGACGTGCAGGCGATTACAATGACGTGCTGGTGATTACAATGACGTGCTGGCGATTACAATGACGTGGATGCGATTACAATGACGTGGAGGCGATTGCAATGACGTGGAGGCGATTACAATGACGTGCTGGTGATTACAATGACGTGCTGGCTATTACAATGACGTGCTGGCGATTATAATGACGTATTGGCGATTACAATGACGTGGAGGCGATTATAATGACGTGCCGGCGATTACAATAACGTGTAGGCGATTACAATGACGTGCTGGCGATTACAATGACGTGCTGGCAATTACAATGACGTGGAGACGATTACAATGACGTGCTGGCAATTACAATGACGTGCAGACGATTACAATGACGATGAAGGCGATTACAATGACGTGCAGACGATTACAATGACGATGAAGGCGATTACAATGACGTGCAGGCGATTACAATGACGTGTAGGCGACTACAATGACGTGCAGATGATTATAATGACGTGTAGGGGATTACAATGACGTGCAGACGATTACGATTACGTACTGGCGATTACAATAACGTGCAGGCGATTACAATGACGTGCAGGCGATTACAATGTCGTGCAGGCAATTACAATGACGTGCAGGCGATTACAATGACGTGCAGGCGATTAGAATGACATGCAGGCGATTACACTGACGTGCAGGCGATTTCAACGACGCAGAGGCGATTACAATGATGTGGAGGCGATTACAATGACGTGTAGGCGATTTCAATGACGTGGAGGCGATTGCAATGACGTGCAGGCGATTACAATGACGTGCAGGCGATTACGCTGACGTGCAGGCGATTACAATAACGTGTAGGCGATTACAACGACGTGCTGGCGATTACAATGACGTGCTGGCAATTACAATGACGTGGAGACGATTACAATGACATGCTGGCGATTACAATGACGTGCAGGCGATTACAACGAGGCGCTGGCGATTACAATGACGTGCTGGTGATTAAAATGATGTGGAGGCGATTACAATAACGTGCAGGCGATTACAATGGCGTGCTGGCGATTACAATGACATGCTGGCAATTACTATGACGTGGAGACGATTACAATGACATGCTGGCGATTACAATGACGTGCAGGCGATTACAACGAGGCACTGGTGATTACAATGACGTGGAGGCGATTACAATAACGTGCAGGCGATTACAATGACGTGCTGGCGATTACAACGACATGGAGGCGATTACAACGACGTGGAGGCGATTACAATAACGTGCAGGCGATTACAATGACGTGGAGGCGATTACAATATCGTGCAGGCGATTACAATGACGTGCAGGCGATTGCAATGACGTGGAGGCGATTACAATGACGTGCAGGCGATTACAATGACATGGAGGCGATTACAATGACGTGCAGGCGATTACAATGACGTGCAGGCGATTACAATGACGTGCTGGCGATTTTCATCTGACGATGTAGTTGTAGAATGATTAGGTTGTGGGCAGGAATTGGAGTACCAAACGTCCACTGGTTTTCCTTAGTTTATTATAAAAATATATATATCTGTACACCAGGCCAGGGGCTAGCTAGTGTGTGTAAGGGAGCGTGTGTGGACGCTCCAATGCCCAGGGTGTGTCTGACCGTCTGAGCTCTGTGGCGTAGGGCAGGTTGCATTAAAATTTGCTGACACGTTGTTGATACTTATTAAGTTGTTTAGCTTAAGAGGGTATAGGTCACCCTAAGCGTCTGGTGCCTAACAGGCGTCCAACACCACTCGGCACGCTATCATCGGCGTCCTCGGCGATCTGCTTGAAAAAATTTGACAACCCTTGGGCGTGTACCTAACTAACATTATATACATTGATTTACCTATAGTGGCCGTAAACAAACAAGTTTTTGAGACGTCCAACACCATCTCGGGCATGCATGAAAATGAGTACAGTTCTTAAAGATAATCCTCAAACTAAGCTATCCATGGAGCATCATGACTAACTAGCTAAATGTCTGCGCAAACTGGAGACAGGAGGTCCGGCTTCAGGTAGCGGCGGTAGGTGTAGAGTCAGCGGACCAGAAGTTGCGTGTAGGAATTCATGATGCTCAGCCACAGTGTTATCCGTTAAGTAGATTATAAACGGCAGACACTAACGTAGGCACAATATATTACATGGCAATACATTGAATAAGCGACATTTCCACTAAAATATGGAGAGCATGAACGTGGCAGGAACACTAGGGCCTACATAGTGTATAGAGACACGACAAAATCAATAAACTACAAATAAAGATACCTGAGGTGGAAGGGTCTATATACATTGAACCGAGGGGTGCGAAACGATTGTTGTAATCCCTCTTAATCTAGTCATAAAACTAGCATATGCAATGGCATGTTCTTTTCTGTCGCTAGTTTGAGCGAGTACGGCACCTAACCCAATGTTACTGGCGTCAGTAACTAAAATGAACGGTTTGGTGAAGTCTGGGAACTTGAGAACGGGAGAAGATATCAGGGCTTCTTTGAGCGTTTGTAATGCTTTCTCTTAATCCGTTGTCCAAACGAACGGAACGTCCTTCTTAAGGAGGTGAGTGAGAGGAGATGCAATCACTGAATAACCGGCAATGAAATGGCGGTAGAATCCAGCTAGGCCTACGAACTTTTGTACAGCTTCAGCATTATGAGGGACTGGAAAGTTCTTGACAGCTTCTATCTTTGAATCTAGAGTGGTGATGCCTTGTGAGGTGACGCTATGGCCGAGAAACTGTATTTTTTCTCTCATGAAGGCGCATTTGCTGAGTTTGATTTTCAGATTGGCTTCAGCTAGTTTCTGAAGGACTCGGTCCAAACTTTGAAGATGTGACGGTACATCCTTGGACATGATAATGAGGTCATCGAGGTAGACCATGAGGGTATTTCCTATCATTCGTCGAAACAGGTCTGTCATAAGCCTTGAGAAGGTAATAGGGCTGCTGCGTAAGCCAAAAGGCATGCGAGTGTACTGGTAATGACCATTAGGGACGGAAAACGCCGTCAGTTCTCGACTTTCTGGGTCGAGCGGTATCTGCCAAAATCCTTGCAATAAATCAAGTGTGGAAAAAACCTTATTCTGACCTATGTTCTGCAATAAGTCAGTAAGCACAGGAAGTGGAAATCGATCGGGAATCGTAACTTGATTAAGTTTCCTGAAATCAACGACGGGACGCCAAGAGCCATCCTTCTTGGGTACCAAGATTAACGGAGCATTCCACGGTGAAGTACTTTCTTCAATAACGCCATCGTGTAACATCTCGTCAATGAGTCGGTCTGCAACAGCTCGTTGAGAATGAGGCAATCTGTATGCGGGTACAAAAATTGGGCGAGTACCTGGTTCCAGTGGAATTTTGTGAGTAATGAGGTGCGTCAGTCCAAGTTGTTCACCTGTCAGTGCAACAACGTTGCGATGCTTGTTGAGGATGGCCAATAACTGAGATTGGGCGTCAGGGAAGTCAGTGGCACTAAGATGCACAGGTGAGATCGCGATCTGATCTGGATTTGTTGTGTGAGAGAGTGCATGTACCATTTGGTCAGTAGAGACCTCATCCACTACTCGCACCGGTAACGAATAATGGGCAAAGTCAACAATGTGTGTGCCTGATGCAAGGTGAATGTTGGCATTGGTGACGTTGGCAACATAAACAGCAGTAGTGTTATTCTGCACCTGATGTAAGGACGGTTCTACGTAGGTACCATTGATTTGACATGTGTCACTGTCAGCTATTACGTGTTCTAGGTCAGATACACCAGGTATTTTGACAATAACCTTTGTTAGTGCATGAGAATGTAGTACTGTGTCTTGGTGTAAGATGCCTCTGACCTGACTGATGTTAGACTCCAGGCAAGTAAGGTAATGAACAATCGCTGGGGCCCCTTGCAAAGATTCATTGACCTCACCGACCTGCGAGACTGTGGAAACGTGCGTTGGTCTGGTGTCAGTAAGTGACTGAGTGACAGGTTTGTTTGGCGTGACTGGTGGTCTGGTGTCAGTAAGTGGCTGAGTGACAGGTTTGTTTGGCGTGACTGGTGGTCTGGTGTCAGTAAGTGGCTGAGTGACGGGTTTGTTTGGGCGTGACTGGTTAAGTGTACCCTGGTCTTCCCTGGTTTGTATGTACCTGACATAGTCCCAATGGTTGGTGAACTCATGTCCCATGGTGTACACACTGCAAAGAGGTACCACTGTATCACCAATTGTTGCTTCCCAACGGTAAGCGTCGATAGTAACTCGGTAGTCTCTCATGGTGTTTAATCCTAGTAAAATATCTCCAGGGAATCGTACTGCACCGGCTATCACACATGGCACGGTGAGTGATCTGTCATTAACTATTAACTCTATGTCTGCTTCACCTAACGTTGGAGTCATTCCTCCAGTAAGTCCACCAAGGTTGGAAACAGACGACTGTCGTATATCGAGTCGGTCGCGTAGGCCATGAAGGGCATCTTGTTTAATGATGTTGACTCGAGCTCCTGTGTCTAGGAAAATCTTAACATGTCGACCCTTCAGAGTGGCTGAAATCAGAGGACCTTCTGTGTCCTTGATAGGCATCCTGTTAAACATGTAATTACGAGACTGACACGGTCGATGTGGTGTCTGGAGTACATGTACATGAGTACCGTCAGTGTGTAGTTCGTCCATGTTATCCTCCTCTGCTAAGGTACCGTACCTGTTACAGGTAGGCACTGAGTATACAGGGAGGTCGTCTCGCTTCCCTACGTCATACCGTTTACCCAGGCTGCTATACCTTCCCCCGACTGAGAGTCATAGGGCTGATCTGTGTGTTCGTAGGTCATGTCTGCATTATCCCTGTCGGTCGTGGCGCCGTTTGTCACGCGCGAGTCACGGTGTCCATCTGTGTCGTGACTGTCAGTGGTTGCGAACCTAACATGGGCAGTTGGTCGGGTTGCAGGGCTACGTGTAGGGCTCGGTCGGCGCTGGTTAGTTGTTGCAGCCTGCGGTTGCTTACGGGAAGGAGGAGTAGGACTAGAACGGTTAGCCTGGTTAGTACCGCGGCGGGCTCTACAGTCAGCAGTGTCATGTCCAGGTCGGCGGTGATATGTGCAATAAGAACGGGTGTGATCACGTGATCGGCCTGTGTAGTTATGTCTAGCATGCTGTTGGTAACGAGTGTTAGTTGATGTACACTCTGCCTTACGGTGTCCTGGTTTGCCACAGTTAAAACATTCTGGCGTTCGAGGTCGCTGAGGGTATTGAGGGGAACCTGTCCTGGAGTATGACCTGGGGCCATACGAAGGCGGAGGAGACCTAGCACGAGTCTGAACATGTCTAGGGGTAGAACGCGTGACAACGTTCACAGTGGTATGGGAACTGTTTGCACGAAAAACGGCAGAAAGCTGGGCAGAATCCCGGGACTTTAGCCTGTCTGTGGACTCTACCATGACGTCCATTAAGTCCCAAAGCGTGTGGGTAGGACCAAAATTCCTATCCTCGATGTCTTTCAGTATGGCCTCGGGGGCATGACTCTGCATGGCACCGAACGCCAATAGTTTACCCACATTCTGTATAGTGAGGCTTCCACTAGCATCCCATCTAGAACCCATCAAGGCTTTCTCCAGTGAGTCCTGTAGCGTAGCTAGACGCGTGGCAAAAGCATTGCGTGTTTCATCAGGACGCATTACTGCAGTAGCTAATTGGCGAGCAATGCCAAAGGGATCACGATCAACTACCGATATATATCTCCTACGAAAGAATTTCTTAAATTCATCCCAGTTTACAATTTTCTTTAAGTCAGGTGTTCCTGCTACGAGATACGCATCTCCAGATTTATAGTCAAGTGTGGACGTCGCCATACTGATATAGTCTGCGTCTGTGACAGCAGTACCCTTGCTCTTCGCTCTAGCCTCTACACTAGCGAACCATGTCTCCAAGAGGGTTGGATCCTTTCCACTAAACGGGCGAATGTCAACAGACTGTGTAAGAACTGTAACGGTGTTCGAGTTAGAACCCGCAGTATTCAGGGCTTGAGTCATGATTACTGAGTCGCTGCTGGTTGTAGAGGTTAATGAGGATAAGCTACCGAGAGCTGAGGTTGGGAGTTCACTGGTTAAGGATAAGTGAGCGAGCGTAGGGAGCTCACTAGTTAAGAGTAAGTTACTCTCTGATATGAACGAGACCGTAGACTGTAGGGGTAAGTGCGCGAGCGAGGCCTGAGCGAGTATCGTTTATCCATAAAGTAAGTTTACATTGTGCCTACGAAAGTCTACAGTTTACTCTACTACACAAATAACAAAGGGTACTTAACTAGAGCTGAAGGCTGCAATCCGTTCAACAGGGGCAGAGATGATCTGGTCGTCACAGGTCCGGCGTCGTGCTGTGGCGTCGTCGGCGTCGTGAGGCGGCAGGAGACGTCAGGCGGCAGAAGTCGTCAGGCCAGACAGCGAGAGGTGGTAAGGTGACGTCAGGCAGGCACCAAGGCTCGTTGAGTCACGGTGAGTCACGGCGAGTCAGCTGGTGGCGCGCGGTGAGTCAAGGACGGGCGCGCGCTGGGTGAGTGAGTCAGGGGCGCGCGCTGGGTGAACAACACACGGGCGGGCGCTGGGTGAGTCAGCCACGCTGAACTGTTGTGATGCTGGCTGCTGTGCCCTGCTGTGTTGCTGTGCCCTGCTGTGTTGTTGCTGCACTGCTGTGCGCTGCTGTGTTGCTGCTGCGCTGCTGTGTTGCTGTGAGCTGCTGCTGTGCTGCTGTGAGCTGCTGTGAGCTGCTGTGAGCTGCTGCTGTGCTGCTGTGAGCTGCTGTGTTGCTGCTGCGCTGGAGGACAGGGGTGAATCCCACTATGCTGTCACCAGTGTTTCATCTGACGATGTAGTTGTAGAATGATTAGGTTGTGGGCAGGAATTGGAGTACCAAACGTCCACTGGTTTTCCTTAGTTTATTATAAAAATATATATATCTGTACACCAGGCCAGGGGCTAGCTAGTGTGTGTAAGGGAGCGCGTGTGGACGCTCCAATGCCCAGGGTGTGTCTGACCGTCTGAGCTCTGTGGCGTAGGGCAGGTTGCATTAAAATTTGCTGACACGTTGTTGATACTTATTAAGTTGTTTAGCTTAAGAGGGTATAGGTCACACTAAGCGTCTGGTGCCTAACAGGCGTCCAACACGATTACAATGACGTGCTGGCGATTACAATGACGTGGAGGCGATTACAATGACGTGCAGGCGATTACAATGACGTGCAGGCGATTACAATGACGTGCTGGCGATTACAATGACGTGCTGGCGATTACAATGACGTGATGGCGATTACAGTGACGTGGAGGAGATTACAGTGACGTGCTGACGATTACAATGACGTGCTGGCGATTACAATGACGTGCTGGCGATTACAATGACGTGTTGGCGACTACAATGACGTGGAGGAGATTACAATGACGTGCTGACGATTACAATGACGTGCTGGCGATTACAATGACGTAAAGGCGATTACAATGACGTGCTGGCGATTACAATGACGTGCTGGCAATTATAATGACGTGCTGGCAATTACAATGACGTGGAGACGATTACAATGACGTGGAGACGATTACAATGACATGCTGGCGATTACAATGACGTGCAGGCGATTACGAGGCGCTGGCGATTACAATGACGTGCTGGTGATTACAATGACGTGGAGGCGATTACAATAACGTGCAGGCGATTACAATGACATGCTGGCGATTACAATGACGTCGTGGCAATTACAATGACGTGGAGACGATTACAATGAGATGCTGGCGATTACAATGACGTGCAGGCGATTACAACGAGGCGCTGGCGATTACAATGACGTGCTGGTGATTACAATGACGTGGAGGCGATTACAATAACGTGCAGGCGATTACAATGACGTGCTGGCGATTACAACGACATGGAGGCGATTACATTGACGTGCATGTGATTACAATAACGTGCAGGCGATTACAATGACGTAGAGGCGATTACAATAACCTGCAGGCGATTACAATGACGTGCAGGCGATTACAATGACGTAGAGGCGATTACAATAACTTGCAGGCGATTCCAATGACGTGCAGACGATTACAACGACGTGCAGGCGATTACAATGACGTGGATGCGATTACAATGACGTGCAGGCGATTACAATGACGTGCAGACGATTACAATGACGTGCAGGCGATTACAATGACGTGGATGCGATTACAATGACGTGCAGGCGATTACAATGACGTGCAGACGATTACAATGACGTGCTGGCGATTACAATGACGTGGAGGCGATTACAATAACCTGCAGGCGATTACAATGACGTGCTGGCGATTACAATGACGTGCTGGCGATTACAGTGACGTGCTGGCGATTACAGTGACGTGGAGGAGATTACAGTGACGTGCTGACGATTACAATGACGTGCTGGCGATTACAATGACGTGTTGGCGACTACAATGACGTGGAGGAGATTACAATGACGTGGAGGCGATTACAATGACGTGCTGACGATTACAATGACGTGCTGGCGATTACAATGACGTAAAGGCGATTACAATGACGTGCTGACGATTACAATGACGTGCTGGCGATTACAATGACGTAAAGGCGATTACAATGACGTGCTGACGATTACAATGACGTGCATGCGATTACAATGACGTGCTGGCAATTACAATGACGTGCTGGCGATTACAATGACGTGCTGGCGATTACAATGACGTGCAGGGGATTACAATGACGTGCTGGCGATTACAATAATGACCGAACATAACAATAAATGACTGAATAGTGAATGATAATAACTGTGAATGAAAATCAAAGTGAATGAAGATGAAAGTGAGTCTAAATAAAAGTGAATGGCCAAACGGAAGTGAATAACAAGATATAGTGAAGCGCGCGGTGACCAACGCCGCTGATCAAGCCCGCTGTTGTGGCTAGCTGCAGCCCCCTGTGGCCTTCCCGCCATTCAATCCAGCTCCGTTGTTCATGTTTGAGAAGCTGTCACTCAATCGTCAAACTCTCTTCCGTGGACACAAATTAGATTTAGAAGTTTCAATACAGACTGAAAAAAAAAAATCAAATTCTAATTATTTCGTACTAATTATTTTGGAGTGGGGGGGGGAGGGGGACCGTGGGAGTGATGACGTCAGAGACCCTCTGAGTTCCGGTTATTAACAAGACTGAAATTGTTAGTTCGACGCCACGCCCAGACAGCTGGTTACACGCTAAATTACCCGGCCCTAACGAGGGAACTACCTATGCAATCCAACAGTGAGGCGCACCGATATATGGCCGTGTATAAGCAGCGTGTTATTTAACCCAGACACGAGGACCGTATTCATATTTTATGACGTAATTACCGAGCATTTAGAGCGAGGCGTTGGTCCGCGTCATCCATAATTCACCGCACGCTATTGATTACTAACAAGGAGATGTAATTGTTACGCGGAACAAGGTATAATGCACAAATCCACAAGAGCCGTGACGACGACTCGAACCTGCGTCCGAGAGCATCCCAGACACTGCCTTAATCGGCCCGTGTGGATTTGTTCATTTGATGCATCACGCTATTGTTATTTCCGTGTGTAAGGCACAATGAGCTACGCTTACAGCCCTCTATGTGTTATGGAGACTCTCGAGATGGTAGTTTGCCAGTTTGTGTTATTGATACACTTGGAGGCCAGGGGTTAGATTCACGAAGCAGTTACGTAAGCACTTACGAACCTGTACATCTTTTCTCAATCTTTGGCGGTTTTGTTTACAATTATTAAACACTTAATGAGCTCCGAGGCACCAGGAGGCTGTTTATAACAATAACAACAGTTCATTGGCAAGTTTTAATACCTGTAAACTGCTTAATAAATGTATCAAAGGCCCGTCAATGATTGAGAAAATATGTACAGGTTCGTAAGTGCTTGCGAAACTGCTTCGTGAATCTGGCCCCAGACACATAGGGTTAGTCCCACCCAACTTTACGGGGAAGAGGGGTAATGGTCTGGGGTATGGGACGGTCATAGGCTGCTTGGGGGTCGCCATTACTATTACCTTATTGATAAATTATTAATTATTATTATATATTATTATTATTCTATTATTATAACACAACAATTGTTGTATTATAATAATATACATCATCACTCACTGCTCTGGGAAAATTTACAAAAATGTTCTGCTATTCATACTTTGGTCACAGTAGCATAAAAGAGACGGTCCTGTCACAGCTTCAGAGGCTTCCATAAGCCTCCTGGCCAGTCTCAACGCAAACGGGTAACTATTATGTTTTGAATATTTGACATTGCTAGGCTCCTCCCATGGCAGACCATTAACACAACAGTAGTTGACTAT
>WNGS01162668.1:7413-27847 GCA_020271785.1 Procambarus virginalis
CTGGTCAAATCCACCACCACGGCCGCCATGGTTACTTGTCACCACCACGATGCCGCCCTGCGTCACAATTCCACCACCACGTGCCGCCCTGCGTTACTAGTACCACATACCAAAAGGGACCCGCATGGTTACTGTCATACCAGTGAAGCCCGGGTTACTGCTACCACCACGTGCCGCCCTGGTCACTCTAACCCACCACTGTGCCGCCCTCAGGATACTCTACCCCCACGTGCCCGGCCTGACCGTCACTATTCCACCACGTTGCGCCCTGGTCACTCCACCGCCACCCGCTGCCGCCCTGGCTTACTGTACCACCCACGCTGCCCGCCCTAGGTTCACTGCTACCACCAGTGCCGCCACTGGTACTCATCCTGGTCTCCTCACCACGTGCCGCCCCTAGTACGTTCACGTGCGCCCTGGTCCACCACCTCATGCGCATGTCCTCACCAGTCGCCCCTGGTACTGTACCACCAGCGCTGGTCACTACCACCACGTCCGCCCTGGTAATGCTACCACCACGTGCCGCCCTGACGTCACTCCACCACCACGTGCCGCCCTAGGTTACTGCTACCACCACGCTGCCGCCACTGCGTCACTCCTACCACCACGTGCGCGCCCCTGGTCCATCTCCACCATCCACGTGCCTCACCGCCCTCGGACGTACCCCCGCCTGCGTTCCCTGGTCCCCCCCTCCCCACCCGTGCCCGCCCTGGTCTACTTCCACCACCACGTGACCCCTGCCCGTCACTCCACCCCACGTGCCGCCCTGGTTCACTCCCACCACGTGCCGCCCTGGATACTTACGTACCACCACGTGCGCGCCTGGTTACTGTACCACCACGTGCCGCCGGTACTTCCGACCCGTGCGCCGGTCACCTCCACCACGCCCACGTAGCTCCCCTCCGCCCTCCTCAACGTCGCGTACTCCCACTCCCACGGTCACCACTCTACCCCCTCCGCCCCTGGTTACTAGTACCACCACGTGCCCGGCCTGGCATCAACACGTGCGCTGGACTGTCACACCGCCCGTTACTCTACCACCACCGCCTGTATCTACACCAATGGCCCGTCCTCACCAAGTGCGCCGCATCCCACTGCCGCCTGCGTACCACGTCCTGGCCTCCACAACGTCCCCACGTATCCGTGCCGCTGGTACGCCTCCACGGCGCTGGTCACTCACCACCACGCCGGTTACTGCTCATCCTGACCACACCCTGCCCCCTGGTACTTACCACGCTGTTACTCCATACCACGTGCCGCCCTGGTTACGCACCTGCCGTCACCCCAGTCCGCCCTGGCTCTCACCACTGCCGCCTGTCACTGTACCACCACGTGCCGCTGCCTGGTCACTGCCACCCCACGCTGCCGCCCTGCCGTCACTCAACCACCACGTGCCGCCCTGGCTCACCTTACCACCACGCTGCCGCCCTCGTCTCCAGCACACGTGCCCTGTACCCACCCACGCTGCCCGCCCTGGTCACGTACACACTCCCGTCCTGACACACGTTCCGCCCTTTCTGTCGAACACGTGGCCCTGGTACGTACCCGTCCGCTGGTCACCCCTGTGCTATATCACTCGTGGCAC
The DNA here is from genome assembly GCA_020271785.1 of Procambarus virginalis. NCBI lineage: Eukaryota > Metazoa > Arthropoda > Malacostraca > Decapoda > Cambaridae > Procambarus > Procambarus virginalis. The sequence goes on from WNGS01162668.1 coordinate 8,999, forward strand.
TGGTCAGACTTCCTAAGCCTATGGGCTCTATCATATCTAAATTTAAAACTTGTGTATGGAATGAAACCTCTCCCTCACAGCGCTTCAAGAGAGAAACTGGAATAAGCACCTTCAAAGGATACCTGATCAACCAGGCTGTCACTCATACGTCAGGACTGCGAGCAGCCGCGTCCAACACGCCTGGTTGATCAGTCCGGCAACCAGGAGGCCTGGACGGACGACCGGCCGCGGGGACGCTAAGCCCTCGAAGCACCTCAAGGTAACCTCAAGGGTAAGGTAACCACCACTTCACTACCTAATGCATATTCCATTTCTTAACCACTCTGGCACTAAGAAAGTTCTTTCTAACATATCTCTTGGCTCATTTGGCACTCAGTTTTCCCTGTGTCCCCTAGTGCGTGTGCCTGCTGAGTTAAATAAGACTGTCTTTATATACCCAATCAATTCCTTTGAGAGTCTTGAATGTGGTGCATTAGGTCCCCCCCCCCCCTAACTCTTCTGTCTTCCAGCGAAGTGAGGGTTAAATCCCCGTAGTTTCTCCTCTAGCTCATACCTTCAGCTCGGGTACTAGTAGGGCGAAAACTTTGGAGAGACGGCTTAAGGTGAGTCAAACCTGTGAGAGTAGATTGGAACTACCATTGCTGGGGCCTGCCATACTTCAAGATTGGCCTGGACCATATGCTGGTATACAAAGTCTGAATGATTCCTTACAAAGTTTCTGAATGCTGTTCTTATGTTGGCCAGCACTAGGCATATGCCGCTGATGTTATCTTCTTGATATGGCTGCAGGGGATAGGTCTGGCGTGATATCAACCCGGTCTTTTTCTTTCTCTGACTTGAAAAATTTCATCTCCCAGATTATACCTTGATCTGGCCTCCTTCTCTCTACGCCTATCTTCATTACATTACATTGCTTGGGTTAAACTAACAACCATTTGTTTGCACCTTCCTTCAGCCTTCTAGGTCTTCTTGAAGCTCAAGCAGTCTCCTCTTCTTAATCTCTCATAATTTTGGCATCGTCCGCAAACATTGAGAGAAATTAATCTTACCCTCTGGGATCATTTACATATATCAGAAACAAGATAGACGAAGTACAGAGCCCTGTGGGACTCCACTGGTGACTCTCACGCTTAATCTGAGGTCTCACCCCTCACCGTAACTCTCTGCTTCTATTGCTTAGGTACTCTTCACCATGGAGCACCTTACAGTACCCTGCCTGTCTCTCAGCTTATGTACAGCCTTTATGCGGTACTGTGTCAAAGGCTTTCCGACATTCCAGAAAAGCCGCCGCCCAGCCCTCTCTTTCTTGCTTAATCTTTGTCTTCTGGTCGTAGAATTCTATAGAATCTTTAAGCCGTGCAAGATTTACACTCCCTGAACCCATGTTGGCGATTTGTCACAAAGTCCCTCTCTCCAGATTTACCAGGTTTTTTCTCACGATATTCTCCATCACCTTGCATGGTATACAAGTCAAGGACACTGGCCTGTAGTTCAGTGCCTCCTTGCCTGTGCCACTTTTTGTATATTGCGGACCACATTCGCCGTCTTCCATATATCTGGTAGGTCTCCCGTCTCCAGTGACTTACTATACACTATGGAGAGTGGCAAGCAAAGTGCCTCTGCACACTCTTTCAGTACCCATGGTGAGATCCTGTCTGGACCAACCGCATTTCTAACATCCAGATCCAGCAGGTGTCTCTTGACCTCCTCTCTCGTAATTTCGAACTCTTCCAAGGCCGCCTGGTTTACCTCCATTTCTCCTAGCACAGTGACCTCACCTTGTTCTATTGTGAAGACCTCCTGGAACCTCTTGTTGAGTTCTTCACACACCTCTTTGTCATTCTCTGTATACCTGTCCTCGCCTGTTCTAAGTTTCACTACCTGTTCTTTCACTGTTGTTTTCCTCCTGATGTGACTGTGGAGTAGCTTTGGTTCGGTCTTGGCTTTGTTTGCTATATCATTTTCAAAACATTTCTCTGCTTCTCTTCTCACCCTGACGTACTCATTCCTGGTTCTCTGGTATCTCTCTCTGCTTTCTGGTGTTCTGTTATTCCGGAAGTTCCTCCACGCCCTTTTGTTCAGTTTCTTCGCTTCCATACATTCCCTATTATACCATGGATTTTTCTGTTGCTTCTCGGATTTTTCCTTTGGGCCGGGATGAACCTGTTTACTGTTGACTGTGTGTATGTGTGTGTGTGAGTGTGTGTGTGTGTGTGGGTGTGTGTGTGTGTGGTGTGTGTGGGTGTGTGTGGGTGTGTGGGTGTGTGTGTGTGTGTGTGTGTGTGTGTGTGTGTGTGTGTGGTGTGTGTGTGTGGGTGTGTGTGTGTGTGCGCGCGCGCGCGCGCGTGTGTGTGTGTGTGTGTGTACTTAGGTGCTCACGAGACTTCTTTCAAATCGTGTTAGTTGTTAGACACCGAGCGCTAATTACAAAGACTCCCACCTTAAATTTTTGTGTATATTTAAATTTTGCCCCGAGGAGCGAGTTTATTGGGCAGCGCCACTCATCCTGTGAGTGGTCACACCGCCATAGTGACAGTATTGGGCAGCGCCACTCATCCTGTGAGTGGACACACCGCCATAGTGACAGTATTGGGCAGCGCCACTCATCCTGTGAGTGGACACACCGCCATAGTGACAGTATTGGGCAGCGCCACTCATCCTGTGAGTGGACACACCGCCATAGTGACAGTATTGGGCAGCGCCACTCATCCTGTGAGTGGACACACCGCCATAGTGACAGTATTGGGCAGCGCCACTCATCCTGTGAGTGGACACACCGCCATAGTGACAGTATTGGGCAGCGCCACTCATCCTGTGAGTGGACACACCGCCATAGTGACAGTATTGGGCAGCGCCACTCATCCTGTGAGTGGACACACCGCCATAGTGACAGCATTGGGCAGCGCCACTCATCCTGTGAGTGGACACACCGCCATAGTGACAGTATTGGGCAGCGCCACTCATCCTGTGAGTGGACACACCGCCATAGTGACAGTATTGGGCAGCGCCACTCATCTTGTGAGTGGACACACCGCCATAGTGACAGTATTGGGCAGCGCCACTCATCCTGTGAGTGGACATACCGCCATAGTGACAGTATTGGGCAGCGCCACTCATCCTGTGAGTGGACATACCGCCATAGCAGCATGTACAACACTCCCCAATAGGAAGAAAACCCGCTGGGTTGTTCATCCTGTCACTTGTACCCAGACACAGCTGGGACTTGCTTAACTGTCTCAAGTTTGATACAGCAAACAGAGAAATAATCCTAGAACAGCTGGCCTCTTTTGGAGTTAAGGGAAGACTGTTGACATGGCTCAGGGGTTACCTGAGTAACAGAACCGCCTCAGTCCTTTTCAAGGGGGTCAAAAGTAAACTGTGTGCACGCTTTGAGTTGGGTACACCCCAGGGTGGAGTGCTAAGTCCTACACTGTTCAATGTTCTGATGCATACATTAACAATCGATATTCCCACACTACCTGATGAAGCCGTCATCTGTTATGCCGATGACATATGCATTGTTGCAAATTCCCAAACTAGACTGCAAGCTCTACTGGATTCATTCGCTGCTAAAAGCATTGAATGTGGTCTTGTTATCTCTATAACTAAATCCAGAGTTCTCCATCCCCGAGAGAATACTCGTGTCCCTATAACTTTCAAGGTCAACAACCAGAACATTGACGCGTGTAGGCAGCACAAATACCTTGGAGTTGGTATTAACAGTGACATTGTAAATGATCTACTCTGTAGGTTAAAAGAAAGACTAAAACCATTGAAAACACTTACTGGTAGGAATATTGGTATCAATATTAAATATGCTAGACTATTCTATATGATGTTTGTTAGATCTCTCGTTGATTATAATGCTCTGCACTTAATTAATTTCCCCTCCTCTGTGTTGGAGAAACTTGAAGTAGTACAAATGAGGCCATGAGGATAATTCTTGGTGCCCCAAGATGCACAAGAATCATCAACATGAGGGAAGAACTGAAGCTTCCAACCATACAAGAGAGAATAATGCAAGTCAACACCACCTTTTGCCTTAAAGTCATGAGAGACCCTACATCTCCTGCATTGCTCAGAGACAAATTATTTAGTGCTGTTAACACCCTATTGACCGGTGCCGATATACCAACTCACTCCTTTTATGATAAATGGCTGAGCAACAATGCTTACAATCTCCTCATACTTAACATCCCTTTTAAGTGCAATCTACCTATCTCTGATATTCCTCTTTATCTGTACCCCACCATTCAAGTATCATACACACCTGTCACCAAGAAAGATAATGAGAATCTTGCTCTTCTCAAAGCTGTCACTCTTGAAACAATTGCCTCCTCCATCGAGGGTTTAAGATCTCACGAGCAATCCTCTACTGGACGGACTGCAGCAGCATGTAGGTTTTATAGAAATAATATTTGCACAAAGACTGTCAGTGTCAGGTTAAACAACTGGCTGACCTCCACACAAGCAGAACTAGCAGCATTACACTTAGCTACCAGTACATTAAAAAACATTGGAGGAGGAATAATATTCTGTGATTCAAAGTCTGCTCTTCAAGCAATCGAAAACTTCTCTTGGAAGATCGATAGCAAGAACCTCATATTCCCAATTATAAAAGACCTAATTGATGCACAGAGTAAAGGGTCTCGAATTTCCTTTGTATGGATACCTTCACACATAAATATAACCCATCATAATGAAACAGACATTGCAGCCAAATTAGCGTGTAACAAGTTTGAAGTTGACTTAGATCTAGGTATCCCCATCTCTGCTGTCAAAACTGCATTGATCCAAACATTCAGATCTGATAGGAAAGAACTTACTGACTCCCAACGACCTGAAAGTACTAGTATAAAAAGCTATGATTTGTTCAGATCTGAAACCTACATCTATGGGCAGCACAAAACGTCCACTAGACTGTGCGACACAGTGGTTGCAAGGATCAGGTTGGGTTACCGTTACCTGTGGCAGGTGGCTGCAGGTGACGGATCTCCCAATCCTGAGCACTCCAGTTGCAAACTCTGTGAGCAGGAACTACGGCACGATCTCCCGCACTACATCACTGAATGCCCAGTTATTAGACCTTTCAGACCAGTTGGCATGAGGTACCTGGAGCTTTGCAATTACTTTATTCACTCTCGTATTCTTGAAGATATCCTCACAGTGTACCCAAAATTTGCCAGTGCAGGCTACTAAACATATGGCCCTGTATGACTAACCATCCTGCGAGATGGGGACCTTTATTACCACTGCTACCTTATTCAATCTTGTGTTGATGATATCCTCAAAATGCATCCGGAATCTGCCAGTGCAGACTGCTTATCACATGCCTGTATGACTAACCATCCTGTGTGATGGGGATTTTCTAGCATCAACTAGTTAGCTTTTTGACACACTGTACTCCACTTCATATAGTCTAGGGTAGCTGCACTAATGCAGATGTACCTAAGGAATTAATAAAAAAAAAAGTGAACAGCTCCTCAAACTAGATGATTAACATTGTCAACCCTTAAAATCTTACGTTATCTTGCGGGTGCAAAATGGAGGAACCTTTTAAGAACAGTATCAATATTTGACAAATAGTGTTTTCCTAACTCAAACAATGTGGGGTTTATTATTCTACACATATTTCTAATGTCTCTCAGGTGTTCACATTCTCTCAGGAAGTGGTTAAGGTGGTGTCCGTCACTCTCATTGTGTGTAAAGTGCGTCAAAAGTTTATTTGCTTAGCTAAACGAACTAGAGGGTTCAGTTCCTGAACCGATTATGTGCCTCTGTAACCCTGTACACCACCGCCCACGGGATGGGTATGAGGTGCATAATAAAGAAATAAATTGAATTGTCACTCTCACCACAGATTCTGCAACTCCGCTGCTCAACTGTTGTTTCCACTCCATATCTCCATGGATATTTGTATCCAAGACGGATTCTCGCTATTACTGACTCTCTCCCTCGTCCTCCTCCTCTTCGGCCATAATGATTGGGATTGCCAGCTGCAACCATGTTGTACCATCGTACAGATTCACTGGTTTGTGCTTCTATCCTCCTTTCCTCAGTTACCTTGTCACGGCGATGTTGCCTGACAATACCTCTAATTTGTAGTAGAGTCTTGGGTATGAAGTATTCAATATGGTCTCCTTCAGCGCCTTCAGCAGCCAGCACATCTGCTCGTTCATTCCCACATATCCCAACATGGGAGGGGATCCACAGAAACTTGATGACTCTTCCCTGATTGGTAAGTGCTCTCACAGCTCTCTTAATTTCAGCAACTATCTCAAGATTTTCTGCCCGATTTTTACATAGGCTTTGTAGCGGTGCTTTTGAATCAGTGCAAATCACTGCACCATTAGTGTTTGGTTCACGGAATCTTAACGCCATAACAGTGGCAGTTACCTCTGCTTGCATTGAAGAGGCATAGTTCTCAATACGTGCTTTTTCTCTTCATTTCCTTGTTGGAAAGGCATTATTCCTACTTACCGTGTATGCTGCACCAGCCCTGCCATTGACAGGGTTAGATGACCCATCAGTGTAGATTTGATCTAGTTCATCTCCGGTTTCTTTATAAATTTCCTCGAGATACGTGTGCCTCATTTCTTGTGGTGTCATGTTGGATAACCTGTAGAGGTAACCTCTCTACAGGCAGGAGCTCACGGGCTTGCTCAAGCAGGTGAAGCTCTTCGAGGTAGCAGACTGATCTGTGATGGCATTTTTGCTTCTCCTGTTTCCCCCTGAAAGTAGCTCAGAACTCAGTTTTTTCTTGGCAATATCATTGTAATGGGGATCTCTGGCTATCCTAATTGCAAGCTTAGCATTCAGCTCCTTAATTCTGCTTTAACACTGGGGAGGGACAACTCCTCTCGTAGATTAGACGTTTGGCAGTTCCTGGAACTCCAAGAACGATGGTCATGGCTTCATTTTGTTTGTTTCCAGCATTTTCACGTCGCTTTGGGAGTCTCTCCTGCGTTTTATATATAGCATCTTGGACAGACCCGTCTATCATGGACAGACCCGTCTTTCTTGGACAGACCCGTCTATCTTGGACAGACCCGTCATCTTGGAAAGACCCGTCCATCCCATCTATCATGGACAGACCCGTCTATCTTGAACAGACCCGTCTATCTCGGACAGACCCGTCTATCTTGGACAGACCCGTCTATCTTGAACAGACCCGTCTATCTTGGACAGACCCGTCTATCATGGACAGACCCGTCTATCTTGGACAGACCCGTCTATCTTGGACAGACCCGNGTGGTACAGTAACCAGTGCGGCACGTGGTGGTACAGTACCAGGGCGGCACGTGGTGGTACAGTAACCAGGGCGGCACGTGGTGGTGGAGTGACCAGGCGGCACGTGGTGGTACAGTACCCGGGCGGCACGTGGTGGTACAGTAACCAGGGCGGCACGTGGTGTACAGTAACTAGGGCGGCACGTGGTGTACAGTAACCAGGGCGGCACGTGGTGGTACAGTAACCAGGGCGGCACGTGGTGGTGGAGTGACCAGGGCGGCACGTGGTGGTACAGTAACCAGGGCGGCACGTGGTGGTAGAGTGACCAGGGCGGCACGTGGTGGGGAGTGACCATGGCGGCACGTGGTGGTGGAGTGACCAGGGCGGCACGTTTTGTGGAGTGACCAGTGCGGCACGTGGTGGTAGAGTGACCACGGCGGCACGTGGTGGTACAGTAACCAGGGCGGCACGTGGTGGTACAGTAACCAGGGCGGCACGTGGTGGTACAGTAACCAGGGCGGCACGTGGTGGTGGAGTGACCAGGGCGGCACGTGGTGGTTGGAGTGACCAGGGCAGCACGTGGTGTGGAGTGACCAGGGCGGCACGTGGTGGGGAGTGACCAGGACGGCACGTGGTGGTACAGTAACCAGGCGGCACGTGGGGTGGAGTGACCAGGGCGGCACGTGGTGTAGAGTGACCAGGGCGGCACGTGGTGGTACAGTAACCAGGGCGGCACGTGGTGGTGGAGTGACCAGGGCGGCACGTGGTGGTAGAGTGACCAGGGCGGCACGTGGTGGTGGAGTGACCAGGGCGGCACGTGGTGGTACAGTACCAGGGCGCACGTGGTGGTAGAGTGACCAGGGCGGCACGTGGTGGTGGAGTGACCAGGGCGGCACGTGGTGGTACAGTAACCAGGGCGGCACGTGGTGGTAGAGTAACCAGGGCGGCACGTGGTGGTACAGTAACCAGGGCGGCACGTGGTGGTGGAGTGACCAGGGCGGCACGTGGTGGTACAGTAACCAGGGCGGCACGTGGTCGTAGAGTGACCAGGGCGGCACGTGGTGGTGGAGTGACCAGGGCGGCACGTGGTGGTAGAGTGACCAGGGCGGCACGTGGTGGTAGAGTGACCAGGGCGGCACGTGGTGGTAGAGTGACCAGGGCGGCACGTGGTGGTAGAGTGACCAGGGCGGCACGTGGTGGTAGAGTGACCAGGGCGGCACGTGGTGGTGGAGTGACCAGGGCGGCACGTGGTGGTAGAGTGACCTGGGCGGCACGTGGTGGTACAGTGACCAGGGCGGCACGTGGTGGTAGAGTGACCAGGGCGGCACGTGGTGGTAGAGTGACCAGGGCGGCACGTGGTGGTAGAGTGACCAGGGCGGCACGTGGTGGTAGAGTGACCAGGGCGGCACGTGGTGGTACAGTGACCAGGGCGGCACGTGGTGGTACAGTGACCAGGGCGGCACGTGGTGGTACAGTGACCAGGGCGGCACGTGGTGGTGGAGTGACCAGGGCGGCACGTGGTGGTACAGTGACCAGGCGGCACGTGGTGGTACAGTGACCAGTGCGGCACGTGGTGGTACAGTGACCAGGGCGGCACGTGTGGTACAGTGACCAGGGCGGCACGTGGTGGTACAGTGACCAGGGCGGCACGTGGTGGTACAGTGACCAGGGCGGCACGTGGTGGTACAGTGACCAGGGCGGCACGTGGTGGTGGAGTGACCAGGGCGGCACGTGGTGGTACAGTGACCAGGGCGGCACGTGGTGGTACAGTGACCAGGGCGGCACGTGGTGGTGGAGTGACCAGGGCGGCACGTGGTGGTGGAGTGACCAGGGCGGCACGTGGTGGTAGTGACCAGGGCGGCACGTGTGGTGGAGTGACCAGGGCGGCACGTGGTGGTGGAGTGACCAGGGCGGCACGTGGTGGTACAGTGACCACGGCGGCACGTGGTGGTACAGTGACCAGGGCGGCACGTGGTGGTAGAGTGACCAGGGCGGCACGTGGTGGTACAGTAACCAGGGCGGCACGTGGTGGTGGAGTGACCAGGGCGGCACGTGGTGGTGGAGTGACCTGGGCGGCACGTGGTGGTAAAGTAACCAGGGCGGCACGTGGTGGTACAGTAACCAGGGCGGCACGTGGTGGTACAGTAACCAGGGCGGCACGTGGTGGTACAGTAACCAGGGCGGCACGTGGTGGTAGAGTGACCAGGGCGGCACGTGGTGGTACAGTAACCAGGCGGCACGTGGTGGTACAGTAACCAGGGCGGCACGTGGTGGTAGAGTGACCAGGGCGGCACGTGGTGGTACAGTAACCAGGGCGGCACGTGGTGGTGGAGTACCAGGGCGGCACTTGGTGGTACAGTAACCAGGGCGGCACGTGGTGGTACAGTAACCAGGGCGGCACGTGGTGGTACAGTACCAGGGCGGCACGTGGTGGTACAGTAACCAGGGCGGCACGTGGTGGTACAGTAACCAGGGCGGCACGTGGTGGTAGAGTGACCAGGGCGGCACGTGGTGGTACAGTAACCAGGGCGGCACGTGGTGGTACAGTAACCAGGGCGGCACGTGGTGGTAGAGTGACCAGGGCGGCACGTGGTGGTACAGTAACCAGTGCGGCACGTGGTGGTACAGTAACCAGGGCGGCACGTGGTGGTACAGTAACCAGGGCGGCACGTGGTGGTACAGTAACCAGGGCGGCACGTGGTGGTACAGTAACCAGGGCGGCACTTGGTGGTAGAGTGACCAGGGCGGCACGTGGTGGTACAGTAACCAGTGCGGCACGTGGTGGTACAGTAACCAGGGCGGCACGTGGTGGTACAGTAACCAGGGCGGCACTTGGTGGTACAGTGACCAGGCGGCACGTGGTGGTAGAGTAACCAGTGCGGCACGTGGTGGTACAGTAACCAGGGCGGCACGTGGTGGTAGAGTGACCAGGGCGGCACGTGGTGGTACAGTAACCAGGGCGGCACGTGGTGGTACAGTAACCAGGGCGGCACGTGGTGGTACAGTAACCAGGGCGGCACGTGGTGGTAGAGTAACCAGGGCGGCACGTGGTGGTACAGTAACCAGGGCGGCACTTGGTGGTACAGTAACCAGGGCGGCACGTGGTGGTACAGTAACCAGGGCGGCACTTGGTGGTAGAGTGACCAGGCGGCACGTGGTGGTACAGTAACCAGGGCGGCACTTGGTGGTAGAGTGACCAGGGCGGCACGTGGTGGTACAGTAACCAGGGCGGCACTTGGTGGTAGAGTGACCAGGGCGGCACGTGGTGGTACAGTAACCAGGGCGGCACGTGGTGTACAGTAACCAGGGCGGCACGTGGTGGTACAGTAACCAGTGCGGCACGTGGTGGTAGAGTGACCAGGGCGGCACGTGGTGGTACAGTAACCAGGGCGGCACGTGGTGGTAGAGTGACCAGGGCGGCACGTGGTGGTACAGTAACCAGGGCGGCACGTGGTGGTACAGTAACCAGGGCGGCACGTGGTGGTACAGTAACCAGTGCGGCACGTGGTGGTACAGTAACCAGGGCGGCACGTGGTGGTACAGTAACCAGGGCGGCACGTGGTGGTGGAGTGACCAGGGCGGCACGTGGTGGTACAGTAACCATGCGGCACGTGGTGGTAGAGTGACCAGGGCGGCACGTGGTGGTACAGTAACCAGGGCGGCACGTGGTGGTAGAGTGACCAGGGCGGCACGTGGTGGTACAGTAACCAGGGCGGCACGTGGTGGTGGAGTGACCAGGGCGGCACGTGGTGGTGGAGTGACCAGGGCGGCACGTGGTGGTAGAGTGACCAGGGCGGCACGTGGTGGTGTAGCGAGACAGGGCAGGAGTGTGGACCAAAAGGCAGGCAGCAGCTACACTCTTGAGTGGTGAAAGCAGCGGTGGCCAACAAAAAGAGAGAGAGGGAGGGACTGCAGCGGTCAACTGACCGGTGGGTCGCGTGTGCTGCTGCAGTCCGACCCTTCAACTGCAGCTCTGGATGGTCAGCGGCGCTGGTCAATGATGATGCCCGCGCCTGCATTGTCGGCCACGCGACTCCTGCTTAATCTACCCGTGCCCGCTCGTGCCCAGTGGGCATGGGCAGGTTGTGGCGGAGACCATGCTTGGCCGGTGTTGGACACGTAGTGGTTGGCTTGCTGTGGTGTCACTGTAACACCATCTCCAGCACCACCACACCCACGCTACCACCTTCACGATCCCCTTAAGTGTTTTATATGTGTCTGTCGTATGTCCCAGTTCTCTCTACTCTTCTCTAGCGTCGCCAGGTGTAGTTTCTTCAGTGTCTCTTCGTCTCTCATCCTTCCCAGTTCTGAGGCGACCCTTCTTCCAACCTTCTGAACCTTCTCCAGTTTCTTTATGTGTTTCTTTACATGGGGGTTCCGTGATGGTGGTAGGCACTGCTGCACTGCAGGTACTGTTATACTGCAGGCACTGCTGCACTGCAGGCACTGTTATACTGCAGGCACTGCTGCACTGCAGGTACTGCTATACTGCAGGTACTACTATAGTGCAGGTACTGCTATACTGCAGTTACTACTATAGTGCAGGTACTGCTATACTGCAGGCACTGCTGCACTGCAGGTACTGCTATACTGCAGGCACTGCTGCACTGCAGGTACTGCTATACTGCAGGCACTGCTGCACTGCAGGCACTGTTATACTGCAGGCACTGTTATACTGCAGGCACTGCTGCACTGCAGGTACTGCTATACTGCAGGCACTGCTGCACTGCAGGCACTGTTATACTGCAGCACTGCTGCACTGCAGGTACTGCTATACTGCAGGTACTGCTATACTGCAGGCACTGCTGCACTGCAGGTACTGCTATACTGCAGGTACTGCTGCACTGCAGGTACTGCTATACTGCAGGTACTGCCATACTGCAGGTACTGCTACTGCAGGCACTGCTGCACTGCAGGTACTGCTATACTGCAGGTACTGCTGCACTGCAGGTACTGCTGCACTGCAGTACTGCTATACTGCAGGTACTGCTGCACTGCAGGTACTGCTATACTGCAGGCACTGCTGCACTGCAGGCACTGTTATACTGCAGGCACTGCTGCACTGCAGGTACTGCTATACTGCAGGTACTGCTGCACTGCAGGTACTGCTGCACTGCAGGTACTGCTATACTGCAGGTACTGCTATACTGCAGGTACTGCTATACTGCAGGTACTGCTATACTGCAGTACTGCTATACTGCAGGTACTGCCATACTGCAGGTACTGCTATACTGCAGGTACTGCTATACTGCAGGTACTGTTATACTGCAGGTACTGCCATACTGCAGGTACTGCTATACTGCAGGTACTGCTATACTGCAGTACTGCCACACTGCAGGCACTGCTATACTGCAGTACTGCTATACTGCAGGTACTGTCATACTGCAGTACTGTCATACTGCAGGTACTGCTATACTGCAGGCACTGCCATACTGCAGGTACTGCTATACTGCAGGCACTGCTGCACTGCAGTTACTGTTATACTGCAGTACTGCCATACTGCAGGTACTGCTATACTGCAGCACTGCTGCACTGCAGTACTGCTATACTGCAGGCACTGCTGCACTGCAGGTACTGCTATACTGCAGGCACTGCTGCACTGCAGTACTGCATACTGCAGGTACTGTCATACTGCAGGTACTGCTATACTGCAGGCACTGCTGCACTGCAGTACTGCTATACTGCAGTACCTGCAGTATAGCAGTACCTGCAGTATAGCAGTACCTGCAGTGCAGCAGTGCCTGCAGTATAGCATACCTGCAGTATGACAGTACCTGCAGTATAGCAGTACCTGCAGTGCAGCAGTGCCTGCAGTATAGCAGTACCTGCAGTGCAGCAGTGCCTGCAGTATAGCAGTACCTGCAGTGCAGCAGTGCCTGCGTATAGCAGTACCTGCAGTATGGCAGTACCTGCAGTATAACAGTACCTGCAGTGCAGCAGTACCTGCAGTATAGCAGTACCTGCAGTATGGCAGTACCTGCAGTATAGCAGTACCTGCAGTATGACAGTACCTGCAGTATGCACAGTACCTGCAGTATAGCAGTACCTGCAGTATGCAGTACCTGCATGTAGCAGTACCTGCAGTATAGCAGTACCTGCAGTATAGCAGTACCTGCAGTATGGCAGTACCTGCAGTATACAGTACCTGCAGTATAGCATACCTGCAGTATAGCAGTACCTGCAGTATGCAGTACCTGCAGTATAGCAGTACCTGCAGTATAGCAGTACCTGCAGTATAGCAGTACCTGCAGTAGAGCAGTACCTGCAGTATAGCAGTACCTGCAGTGCAGCAGTACCTGCAGTGCAGCAGTACCTGCAGTATAGCAGTACCTGCAGTGCAGCAGTGCCTGCAGTATAACAGTGCCTGCAGTGCAGCAGTGCCTGCAGTATAGCAGTACCTGCAGTGCAGCAGTACCTGCAGTATAGCAGTACCTGCAGTGCAGCAGTACCTGCAGTGCAGCAGTACCTGCAGTATAGCAGTACCTGCAGTGCAGCAGTGCCTGCAGTATAGCAGTACCTGCAGTATGGCAGTACCTGCAGTATAGCAGTACCTGCAGTGCAGCAGTACCTGCAGTATAGCAGTACCTGCAGTGCAGCAGTGCCTGCAGTATAGCAGTACCTGCAGTATAGCAGTACCTGCAGTGCAGCAGTGCCTGCAGTATAGCAGTGCCTGCAGTGCAGCAGTGCCTGCAGTATAGCAGTACCTGCAGTGCAGCAGTGCCTGCAGTATAGCAGTGCCTGCAGTATAACAGTGCCTGCAGTGCAGCAGTGCCTGCAGTATAGCAGTACCTGCAGTGCAGCAGTGCCTGCAGTATAGCAGTACCTGCAGTGCAGCAGTGCCTGCAGTATAGCAGTACCTGCATATAGTAGTACCTGCAGTATAGCAGTACCTGCACTATAGTAGTACCTGCAGTATAGCAGTACCTGCAGTGCAGCAGTGCCTGCAGTATAACAGTGCCTGCAGTGCAGCAGTGCCTGCAGTATAACAGTACCTGCAGTGCAGCAGTGCCTACCACCATCACGGAACCCCCATGTAAAGAAACACATAAAGAAACTGGAGAAGGTTCAGAGGTTGGAAGAAGGGTCGCCTCAGAACTGGGAAGGATGAGAGACGAAGAGACACTGAAGAAACTACACCTGGCGACGCTAGAGAAGAGGAGAGAGAACTGGGACATACGACAGACACATATAAAACACTTAAGGGGATCGTGAAGGTGGTAGCGTGGGTGTGGTGTGCTGGAGATGGTGTTACAGTGACACCACAGCAAGCCAACCACTACGTGTCCAACACCGGCCAAGCATGGTCTCCGCCACAACCTGCCCATGCCCACTGGGCACGAGCGGGCACGGGTAGATTAAGCAGGAGTCGCGTGGCCGACAATGCAGGCGCGGGCATCATCATTGACCAGCGCCGCTGACCATCCAGAGCTGCAGTTGAAGGGTCGGACTGCAGCAGCACACGCGACCCACCGGTCAGTTGACCGCTGCAGTCCCTCCCTCTCTCTCTTTTTGTTGGCCACCGCTGCTTTCACCACTCAAGAGTGTAGCTGCTGCCTGCCTTTTGGTCCACCCTCCTGCCCTGTCTCGCTACACCACCACGTGCCGCCCTGGTCACTCTACCACCACGTGCCGCCCTGGTCACTCCACCACCACGTGCCGCCCTGGTCACTCCACCACCACGTGCCGCCCTGGTTACTGTACCACCACGTGCCGCCCTGGTCACTCTACCACCACGTGCCGCCCTGGTTACTGTACCACCACGTGCCGCCCTGGTCACTCTACCACCACGTGCCGCACTGGTTACTGTACCACCACGTGCCGCCCTGGTCACTCCACCACCACGTGCCGCCCTGGTTACTGTACCACCACGTGCCGCCCTGGTTACTGTACCACCACGTGCCGCACTGGTTACTGTACCACCACGTGCCGCCCTGGTTACTGTACCACCACGTGCCGCCCTGGTTACTGTACCACCACGTGCCGCCCTGGTCACTCTACCACCACGTGCCGCCCTGGTTACTGTACCACCACGTGCCGCCCTGGTCACTCTACCACCACGTGCCGCACTGGTTACTGTACCACCACGTGCCGCCCTGGTTACTGTACCACCACGTGCCGCCCTGGTTACTGTACCACCACGTGCCGCCCTGGTCACTCTACCACCAAGTGCCGCCCTGGTTACTGTACCACCACGTGCCGCCCTGGTCACTCTACCACCAAGTGCCGCCCTGGTTACTGTACCACCACGTGCCGCCCTGGTCACTCTACCACCAAGTGCCGCCCTGGTTACTGTACCACCACGTGCCGCCCTGGTTACTGTACCACCAAGTGCCGCCCTGGTTACTGTACCACCACGTGCCGCCCTGGTTACTCTACCACCACGTGCCGCCCTGGTTACTGTACCACCACGTGCCGCCCTGGTTACTGTACCACCACGTGCCGCCCTGGTTACTGTACCACCACGTGCCGCCCTGGTCACTCTACCACCACGTGCCGCCCTGGTTACTGTACCACCACGTGCCGCCTGGTTACTCTACCACCACGTGCCGCCCTGGTCACTGTACCACCAAGTGCCGCCCTGGTTACTGTACCACCACGTGCCGCCCTGGTTACTGTACCACCACGTGCCGCACTGGTTACTGTACCACCACGTGCCGCCCTGGTCACTCTACCACCACGTGCCGCCCTGGTTACTGTACCACCACGTGCCGCCCTGGTTACTGTACCACCACGTGCCGCCCTGGTTACTGTACCACCACGTGCCGCCCTGGTTACTGTACCACCACGTGCCGCACTGGTTACTGTACCACCACGTGCCGCCCTGGTCACTCTACCACCACGTGCCGCCCTGGTTACTGTACCACCACGTGCCGCCCTGGTTACTGTACCACCACGTGCCGCCCTGGCCACTCTACCACCACGTGCCGCCCTGGTTACTGTACCACCACGTGCCGCCCTGGTTACTGTACCACCACGTGCCGCCCTGGTTACTGTACCACCACGTGCCGCCCTGGTTACTGTACCACCACGTGCCGCCCTGGTTACTGTACCACCAAGTGCCGCCCTGGTTACTCCACCACCACGTGCCGCCCTGGTTACTGTACCACCACGTGCCGCCCTGGTCACTCTACCACCACGTGCCGCCCTGGTTACTGTACCACCACGTGCCGCCCTGGTTACTGTACCACCACGTGCCGCCCTGGTCACTCTACCACCACGTGCCGCCCTGGTTACTGTACCACCACGTGCCGCCCTGGTTACTGTACCACCACGTGCCGCCCTGGTTACTGTACCACCACGTGCCGCCCTGGTTACTTTACCACCACGTGCCGCCCAGGTCACTCCACCACCACGTGCCGCCCTGGTCACTCCACCACCACGTGCCGCCCTGGTTACTGTACCACCACGTGCCGCCCTGGTCACTCTACCACCACGTGCCGCCCTGGTCACTGTACCACCACGTGCCGCCGTGGTCACTGTACCACCACGTGCCGCCCTGGTCACTCCACCACCACGTGCCGCCCTGGTCACTCCACCACCACGTGCCGCCCTGGTCACTACCACCACGTGCCGCCCTGGTCACTCCACCACCACGTGCCGCCCTGGTCACTCCACCACCACGTGCCGCCCTGGTCACTGTACCACCACGTGCCGCCCTGGTCACTGTACCACCACGTGCCGCCCTGGTCACTCCACCACCACGTGCCGCCCTGGTCACTGTACCACCACGTGCCGCCCTGGTCACTGTACCACCACGTGCCGCCCTGGTCACTGTACCACCACGTGCCGCCCTGGTCACTGTACCACCACGTGCCGCCCTGGTCACTGTACCACCACGTGCCGCCCTGGTCACTGTACCACCACGTGCCGCCCTGGTCACTGTACCACCACGTGCCGCCCTGGTCACTCCACCACCACGTGCCGCCCTGGTCACTGTACCACCACGTGCCGCCCTGGTCACTGTACCACCACGTGCCGCCCTGGTCACTGTACCACCACGTGCCGCCCTGGTCACTCTACCACCACGTGCCGCCCTGGTCACTCTACCACCACGTGCCGCCCTGGTCACTCTACCACCACGTGCCGCCCTGGTCACTCTACCACCACGTGCCGCCCTGGTCACTGTACCACCACGTGCCGCCCTGGTCACTCTACCACCACGTCCCGCCCTGGTCACTCCCCACCACGTGCCGCCCTGGTCACTCTACCACCACGTGCCGCCCTGGTCACTCTACCACCACGTGCCGCCCTGGTCACTCTACCACCACGTGCCGCCCTGGTCACTCTACCACCACGTGCCGCCCTGGTCACTCTACCACCACGTGCCGCCCTGGTCACTCCACCACCACGTGCCGCCCTGGTCACTCTACCACCACGTGCCGCCCTGGTTACTGTACCACCACGTGCCGCCCTGGTCACTCCACCACCACGTGCCGCCCTGGTTACTGTACCACCACGTGCCGCCCTGGTTACTCTACCACCACGTGCCGCCCTGGTTACTGTACCACCACGTGCCGCCCTGGTCACTCCACCACCACGTGCCGCCCTGGTCACTCTACCACCACGTGCCGCCCTGGTTACTGTACCACCACGTGCCGCCCTGGTCACTCCACCACCACGTGCCGCCCTGGTCACTCTACCACCACGTGCCGCCCTGGTCACTCCACCACCACGTGCCGCCCTGGTTACTGTACCACCACGTCCGCCCTGGTCACTCTACCACCACGTGCCGCCCTGGTCACTCCACCACCACGTGCCGCCCTGGTTACTGTACCACCACGTGCCGTCCTGGTCACTCCACCACCACGTGCCGCCCTGGTCACTCCCACCACGTGCTGCCCTGGTCACTCCACCACCACGTGCCGCCCTGGTCACTCCACCACCACGTGCCGCCCTGGTTACTGTACCACCACGTGCCGCCCTGGTTACTGTACCACCACGTGCCGCCCTGGTTACTGTACCACCACGTGCCGCCGTGGTCACTCTACCACCACGTGCCGCACTGTCACTCCACCACCACGTGCCGCCCTGGTCACTCCACCACCACGTGCCGCCCTGGTCACTCCACCACCACTGCCGCCCTGGTCACTCTACCACCACGTGCCGCCCTGGTTACTGTACCACCACGTGCCGCCCTGGTCACTCCACCACCACGTGCCGCCCTGGTTACTGTACCACCACGTGCCGCCCTGTTTACTGTACCACCACGTGCCGCCCTAGTTACTGTACCACCACGTGCCGCCCTGGTTACTGTACCACCACGTGCCGCCCTGGTTACTGTACCACCACGTGCCGCCCTGGTCACTCCACCACCACGTGCCGCCCTGGTTACTGTACCACCACGTGCCGCCCTGGTTACTGTACCACCACGTGCCGCACTGGTTACTGTACCACCACGTGCCGCCCTGGTCACTCTACCACCAGTGCCGCCCTGGTTACTGTACCACCACGTGCCGCCCTGGTTACTGTACCACCACGTGCCGCCCTGGTTACTGTACCACCACGTGCCGCCCTGGTTACTGTACCACCACGTGCCGCACTGTGTTTACTGTACCACCACGTGCCGCCCTGGTCACTCTACCACCACGTGCCGCCCTGGTTACTGTACCACCACGTGCC
>WNGS01162669.1:33732-56851 GCA_020271785.1 Procambarus virginalis
CCCCCCTCCCCATCCGGCCCGTTGGGTCGTGAGAGGGCTTAGTAGACGGCTGCCGGAGTGTGATGCTCCGTGGGACAGTCCTCTGTCCTTTTATGGCCTTGCACTCCTGCTGCTGTCTTCTCTAATTGTGCGGATCGCTTTTCCTTTTCCTTATGTTTCGTTTTTCTCCCCCCTCTTCTCCTATCTGCTTGTCGTTTCCTGCCGACCTTTTGCTTGTTTTGGATTATTCCTTTGGACTTCTTCTATTTTGACGCCCGGGTGCTTGAGGAGGCATACTCTTGCACCCGTAGAACTGTAGTACCCAACGTCTCGAGCGAGGGAACCTTTTATTGTCAATCCCCCTTTCGTCGCTGAACCCGATCTCGACGGACTGACGGTTCTTAAGGTGGCGTTTGTGGGGCGTATACTCACGACGCACCCCTAGGGGGCCCCGGCATGATCGGCGATAGCTTCCTGTTGGGTGTCCTGCCTCTAATTGTGGCTCCATGGTGGGTATGGGGCACATTCGTGGATGAATGTCTTCTTTTCGTCTCTATGTCATTGAATGTTTCTGTTGTACCCTCTCAGGCTCGTGGGGTGGGCGACCAAGCCCCGAGTCGGCCTGTATTGGAAGACCAGGCTCTGTAGCTCCCGCTGCGTTGGGCCCGACCTTGCTCCTCCTTTGACCATCCTGACTTCTTCCCCCAGCTCCCCTCCCTCCTCTGTGGTGGGTCGAGCCTCCAGCCCCCAGTGGTGACCACTTCGTCCCCTGGTGCGGCTAAGTCTCTCGTTGTGACTACTGCGCCTTTTGTCCCCTCTCTCTCTGGGGTTCTCAACCGTCGCGCCACGGCCGCACTCGCTCGTTTCCTTCCTGTACTGATGCGTATCAGGCCTTGTTTGGTCCTGCTTCATGGGCCAAATACTTTGATCTCCTCCCTCTTGATTCCGCGCCCTCCTGACGATTTCTCCCTCCATCGGCATCTCGTTGATTCCGTGGATGCGTCTGTCACCTTCAACCCCACTCGTCTCGGTACACGTGTCGTTGCTGCTCCTTCTCAGGATGCAGCTTCCCGCTTGGCTGCCTTATCCTGCCTTGTGAGATCCCTGTTCGGGTCTCTAAGAACACTCGGTTGAATGCCAGTGTTGGCACTATTCTCCTCCCGCCCCATGTTGCAACCGGTGTT
This sequence comes from Procambarus virginalis, assembly GCA_020271785.1. Taxonomy (NCBI): domain Eukaryota; kingdom Metazoa; phylum Arthropoda; class Malacostraca; order Decapoda; family Cambaridae; genus Procambarus; species Procambarus virginalis. The sequence continues at coordinate 34,896 of WNGS01162669.1, forward strand.
CGGAATCTGCAGGACTGCCACGATGACATTCGGCATATCCTTGATGCCCAAGGCCATTCTGTCCTCCAGGTTGACTCGTTTACTCGTCCCCCTCGTGGTCGTCGCCGTCAACCCCTTCGAGTTGTGAAGGTCACCTTTGATGGTAGGACCCTTCCATCCTCTGTCATTCTCGCTGGTGCCAGGTGCTCTGTCCAGGAGTATATTCCTTCTCCTCGGCTTTGTAACAAGTGCTGGAGGTTTGGGCATGGTGCCCTCCGCTGCTCTGGGACTGTCTCTCTGTCCTTTGTGTGGGGGTGAAGGTCACTCTAAGTCGGAGTGCACTTCTCCCCAAGCTCGCTGCCTCAACTGCGGTGAGGCCCATCCTACCTTCTCCCGTGCCTGTATCCATTACAAGCTTGAGGCAGCCGTCCTCAACTTGAAGCACCGGGAGCGTTTATCTTTTCCTGAGGCGAGGCGCCAGGTTCGCCGGCTCCGCCTTATGCTAACGTCTCTTATGCTCGCGTGTTGCGCTCTTCCTCTCCTCGTCCTTCCCACCTTCCTCAGACTCACAACCGTTTCCGGGCCTTGGACCCTGATACGCCCACTGCCCCTCCTCTGTTCCTTTGAGTTCTGTCCCGAAGGGTCCCCCTCCTGGTCCTCTGTCTGGGGTTCCCCTTCTTTCTACCCGGTCTGTCATGTCTCCTGTGTCTTCTTCCTCGTCTCCCTCCGATCCTCCTTCCCATCCTCCTCCTCCATCTATTGACCCCGCCGCCTGTCGGTGCAGGCGGATGTCCATCGCTCTCCTAACGGCCGTCGTGTGTGCTCTCGTTCAGCTTCTCCTGTTGAGACACTGGAATCCGTTGCCCGGTACGTAGTTGCTGGGACACCGGTCTCTTTAAGTCAGAAGCGTAAGCCTGGCTCCTCTCCTTCCTCCTCCCCGGCGGGTAAGAAGGCTTCGCTTTCTTCCTCGACCCCTCCTACTGGCTCTATTGCTCCTTCCCCTCCCATTTCAGTGGTTGCGCCCCCTGTTCCTGCTATGGAGGTTTCTTTGGCCCCTGCTTCCCTTTCAGTTGCTGCCCTTGCTGAGGTGCACTCCCCTCTTTCTACTCCCCCTCTTCCTGCTGCTGTCCTTGACTGCTCCTCTTCGTTGTCTCCTCCTCTTCCTCCTCCGGACCCCGCCCGCCCGCCTCTGGTCTGTTCTCCCGCTTCCTTCCCTCCGTCTTTGCTCAGTTTACCCATGCCCCCTAACCCTGACTTTCCTGACCCTGATCCCGACCCTGATATTCTTTAACGTGCTGTGTTGCTCTTTCGCCTTTGTTTCTTCTTGTTTTCTGCTGTTGTCCTTTCTCTTCTCGTCACAGTCTATTCTTCAATGGAACGTTCGAGGTTATTACACCAATTTCCTCGAACTCCAACTTCTGATTTCGCGGTTTTTGCTCCTTTGTGTCTGTCTCCAGGAGCCGATGCTTGGTGCTCGTCCTGGTCGTTTTCGTGGCTATTCGTTTCTCTCCCCCTTCCCCCAGCCGTTGCTGGGGCTCCTAATTCCTCTGCTCTCTTGATTCGCGCTGATGTTCCCTTTGTTCCTTTACTTTTTCCTTTGCCCCTTCATTGTTCTGCTGCTCGTATCTTTGTGGGGAAATGGTACACGGTTTGTTCCATTTATCTTCCCCCGAGTGTCCCGCTTTCTCTTCCTGATTTGAAACACCTCTTGGACTCCTTGCCGGAGTCTGTGCTCCTGCTGGGTGACTTCAATTGTGGTCATTGTCTTTGGGGTGACGTTTTGACGAATGCCCGGGGTCGCCTTCTTGAGCCGTTTCTCCTCTCTTCTTCTCTGTCTCTTCTGAATTCTGGTGAGCCCACTCATTTGGACTCTCGGACTCGCACCCTTTCCTGTCTTGATCTTTCTCTCTGCTCTTCTTCTCTTTACTTAGATTTCACGTGGCAGGTTCTTGATGATCTCCATGGTAGTGATCATTTCCCTATCCTTGTTTCCTTTTTCTCTTTTCGCCCTTCTCTCTCTTTTCCTAGGTGGCAGTTTGCTAAAGCGGACTGGAACCTATTTACCCTCAGTGCTGCTCTCTCTGACCTCTCCCTTCTGCCTCTCCCTCGCGCTCTCCTCCTTTTTCATGACACTGTCTTCAACGCTGCCCTCCGCTCTATTCCTCGCTCTTCCTCTCGGGGTCCACGGAACTGCGTTCCCTGGTGGAATGCGGACTGTGCTCGGGCTGTCCGCTGTAAGCGTGCAGCCTGGAAGAGGCACCGCTGTCGGCAGACGACCGATTCTCTTCTTTTCTTTCTGAAAGCGAGTGCGATGGCCCGTAGGGCCATCCGTATGGCTAAACGTGAATGTTGGGCTTCTTATGTCTCCACAATTACGTCCGAAACTCCCCTGCCACAGATCTGGAAGCGTATCCGCAAGATAGCAGGTAAGTTCGTTCCCGATGTTTCCCTGGTCCTTCACCTCCATGGTACTCTTGTGTCAGACCTGTTGCAGGTCGCTACCGAACTGGGTTCTCACTTTTCTTCTGTTAGCTCTGGTCTTCATCTTCCCCAATCTTACCTTCTTCGCAAACCTGTCCTTTAGTCTCGTCCTTTAGATTTCTGCAGTCGTCTTAGACTTTCCTATAACGATCCCTTCTCTCTCTCTGAACTTCGTTCTGCCCTGGCCCTCTGCGGTTCTACGGCGGCGGGCTCTGATGGTATTCATTATGAGATGCTTCGCCATCTCCCTCCGTGCACGTCTCAGTATTTACCGAGTCTGTATAATCGGATCTGGGAGTCGTCGTCAGTCCCTGAGGACTGGCTCGATGCCGTTGTCCTCCCTGTTCGCAAACCAGGGTCTCTGGGAACTTTCCCTAAGGACTTTCGCCCTATTGCCCTCACAAGTTGTGTCTGCAAACTCTGAGCGTATGGTTAACGTGCATCTGATGTGGTTCCTGGAACACCATCACCTCCTCTCCCCTTCTCAATTTGGTTTCCGCAAGTGCCGCAGCACGACAGATATCCTGGTGAACTTGGACGTCTATATTCGTACTGCTTTTGCTTCAAGGACCTCCGTTGTTGCCGTCATTTTTGACCTGGAAAAGGCTTACGACACCACTTGGCGATATCATATTCTATCCCAGCTTCATTCTTTTGGCCTTCGTGGTCATCTCCCTCTCTTTCTCCGCAGCTTTCTCTCTCGTCGTTCCTTTCGGGTGCGCCTTGGTACCACTCTCTCTGCCTCTTTTCAGCAATACGAAGGTGTGCCCTAGAGTAGCGTTCTGAGCACTACTCTCTTTCTGGTTGCCCTCAATGGTCTTCTTTCCTCTCTTCCTTCAGGTGTCTTCTCCGCTCTCTATGTCGATGATCTTACCCTTTGCTGTCAGGGTGATAATTCGCCTTTCCTTCAGCGCCGGCTTCAACTTGCGATTGATGCGTAACCAGCAGTGGGAAACTGCTCTGGTGAGGTTGCGTATTGGCCATACTCGCTTAACCCATGGTCACTTGATGGAGCGTCGCCCTGCTCCTTATTGTCCTAATTGCATTGTCCCTCTTACGGTCGTGCATGTCCTTCTTAATGTCCTGACTTCCGGGACAAGCATTTGTCTTGCTTTCCGACTGGCCCTCGCGGTCACTTGTCCCTCAATAGAATTCTTGGCGACTCGGATACTTTTGATATCGTTCGCCTTATGCATTTTTGTTCTCGTATTGGCATCCTTAGTGATATTTAGCGCCCTCCGATTATTCCGCACATTTGATGGTGCTACATAGCCTTCCCGGTTTTGTGCCTTCTTTTGATAATTACTGACTTACTTCAGTCTCAAGCCGTTTTGCTCAGATAGCATCTGGTGGGATGCATAATATCTTTATTAGTAATATTGTTTAACTATGATTGTCAGCTCCTTGTTTTCCTTGTCTCAAGCTTATTTGATCATATAGCAACTTTGTTGAAGATATCCTCAGTGATCATCATGTTTATCTCACAATGATAACACAATGTTGCTCTCTTCTCAAGTCATTATAGTGTGATAACATGTGTGAAGCAGGATATCGTTTGTAACAATAAAATTAGATGGCGAAGATAACATCTTTTTGTTTGTGCTTTGTAAAGTAACGAATTGAGGTGTTTATGGCATCTTTAAAGGTTATCTTTCTTAACTGATGATGGCAACAATGTCCCTTTTTTCACCACCAAGTATCGTCAAATAACACCTTTCAGATTCCAATAATAGTTACATTGGTTAAATGATAGCAACAATGTTTGTCTTTCCACAGGCAAGTATTACCAACATTTTATTGCCGTGCCTTCATGGTGTTGGACACTTATTAAAGGTCATTTTATAAGGTTGGAGATATCGGTTCACTCTAGTTAGTTCATCTCTTGTGGTGTTCTGAATATTAATCAGGGAGACCCCCCTTGCTGGATATTTGGAATGATTAAAGAAATAATGTCAAAGAGATGGATTACAGGCAGGCATTTTTAGTCCAACAAAAGTCAAACCGAGGCTATAGGATTGTGTATTTGGGGTGATTTTGAGGCAGGACAGCCCCAGAATGAGTTTATGTTAAATACTGAGGGTGTGTTAATATATGTCGTGGTATGATTAGTTTATATTAGTTCTATGACAAATGACCTCATCACCTTATATTTGTGAAATACATATTATCTTTATAATATATCATCTTTCAAATTTTTAGGTTACTCAATTTATGCCTAAAATGAATGTTTTATTTAGATTGCTATACATCTGTTTAGTCTTGGCAGCACTGAAAAGATTTGTGTTAATTGTTGCCAGTTAAGTTCCTGATCCTGTTAATGACAATATCTTAAAGTCCTCGTGGCGTAGTGGTAATACACTCGCCTGGCATTTCACGAGTACTTTGTCCTAGGTTCGTATCCTGGCCAGGGAAAATTTCCTGGACTTCAATCCTTAACTGTAGCCTCTGTTTTCCCAACAGTATAATGGGTACCTGGTTGTTATACATATATATATACACACACACACACTAACACACACATTAATATATATATATATATATATATATATATATATATATATATATATATATATATATATATATATATAATATTATATATATATACATATATACACACGATCTTAAGACGTTTGGGTCACATTGTGACCACACTGCTCTTTGTGATGTGTTGGCAGGAGATGTCTCCCCCGTCTGCTTGTTGAGCCACACGTCGACCTTTTAATTTATATATATATATATATATATATATATATATATATATATATATATATATATATATATATATATACACACACACACACACACACACACATATATACACACATTGACATTTTTAAATAAAGTATAATTTACATAATACCACTAATTGCTCTTTCGTTATAGTCAATAAGGTATAAAATATGAACTGGTGGGATGTCAGATATTTTTAATGATCTATTCTGAACATTTTTAACATGGTTATTCTCTATTAATTTCACAATGAAAAATCGATTTGCATAATATTTAGAGTTGGTATTTCACTTCAATAGTATAAAAGTTGTTAATAAAGGACGGTTTATTTCAAACCTTTACAAAAACCTATAGAATCTTTATGGTTTATGCATAATAACAATCGTTGTATCTGGTGACAGGCGAGACAGCCCTTCACAGGGCTGCCGCAGGTGGTCACGACAACACTGTGAAGGTCCTCCTCGACGCTGGAGCAGACGTCAACGCTGCAGATTTTTCACGTAAGAGTCACACTTATACATCCCAGCATTATAAAGCACTTAAGTTACACAACACACCACACTTACGGTGTAGCAAAATAGAATATTGTTGTTTTATAATACAATTCTTAGCACTAATAGTGCCAAAGTTCCCCAGCCTGCCTAAGAAACAATTAAATGTTCAACATTTATGGTAACTTAATTCAAAAGAAATATGCTCTCAAAACAATAATCATACTGTATCGCAACACATTACATATATTTTGCTACATAATTCACTATGTATACGAGGAAGAAAATTATTTAATTGTTAAGGGATCACGCATTACAGAACACGTAGAGTCATAGAGTGACAGGGGACTCAAATGCACTCACACAGGGGGGGGGGGGGTTAGCTAATCTCTCAGTAGAAGCCTCTAGCAGCTGGCTAGCAGCACTTCACGATAGGCACCTCACTGTCGTCCATTACTCACCTATGCCAATCCCAGGTACGCCCATCTCTACCAACACTGCTTAATTTAGCAGCTAACACACTGTGCAGAGCGACGGCGGCTTACTTAGTCTTTTTCCAGGACCAAGGTGAGAGTACGTGGACTGCCCAAGATAAACTACCTTCCTCAGTACAATCACCTCCACATGTCACTTCTGTGAACATAAAACATCATCAGTTAGATGGACGGTTCACTGGGGAAACCATGAGGTGACATTCATTCACCTGAGAGTTGACATTATGCTCCGTAGATACAATAAATGACGCTGATCATGACACGCTACCCACCAGAGGTCATCCACGTGAAATACTGTTGTTTTTTTCTAAGGCAGGAAACCAGAGCCATTTATCACTGTCCCGCCCCCCACCAATCGATGGCTTTGTCTACGTGGCGCCCAATATCAAGGGAACTGCGGTGTCGACCCATAGATGGCGCCGAAAACGCCCCTTCATACTCCAGTGAATGTGGCCATACCGTAACTGTGACAAACAACATAATACATTTACAGTATCACTCAGTACTCCACATTTATGACAAATCACATTACGTCACCTATTGAACACATCACACTATGTCACATATTGAACATATAATACACAACTTAAGGTGTTACTCAATTCATATAGTATCCCAATACACACTTCGCATATGGCATCAAACAATGCAATACAACAAATCCACAAGGGCCGTGATAAGGGTTCGAACCTACGTCCGAGAGGATTCCCAGACCAGCCCGTCCTCCAAACAAAGATCCAAAAGTGATTCCATGCACCCGCCAAACCCCCTGTTTATGAATGAAAAGCGGTTTACATACGACTCACAACTGCTGGCATTCGAACATTTCCGGAACAAGTGCTTCACTGACGAATTTTGTTCGAACCACAACGCTGTAAATGCAGCCCGTCCTCCAAACAAAGATCCAAAAGTGATTCCATGCACCCGCCAAACCCCCTGTTTATGAATGAAAAGCGGTTTACACACGACTCACAACTGCTGACGTTCGAACATATCCGGAACAAGTGCTTCACTGACGAATTTTGTTCGAATCACATCGCTATAAATGCTTCACCCACGTACTACAAATACAAATAATCGCCAACAGAACCTAAACACCTAACCTAACCTAACCTATGCCTATATATACACAATATGCTAATATATTATCTTATTAATTGATACTTGAGAAATTCCTGTTTTGAATGAACAGCATGTTAAAATTTATGAATGCGTCTGTGGGGTTGACCGCTGAATGTAATGGACTTGAGTCGAGGACGGGTTGCAGCCCGTCCTCCAAACAAAGATCCAAAAGTGATTCCATGCACCCGCCAAACCCCCTGTTTATGAATGAAAAGCGGTTTACACACGACTCACAACTGCTGACGTTCGAATATCCGGACAAGTGCTTCACTGACGAATTTTGTTCGAATCACATCGCTATAAATGCTTCACCCACGTACTACAAATACAAATAATCGCCAGGAGAACCTAAACACCTGACCTAACCTAACCTATGCCTATTTATACACAATATGCTAATATATTATAATATTAATTTATACTTGAGAAAATTCCCGTTTTGAATGAACAGTATGTTAAAATTTATGAATGCGTCTGTGGGGTTGACCGCTGAATGTAATGGACTTGAGTCGAGGATGGTTGCCCAGACACTGCCTTAATCGACTTAGCTACGACATGGTCAAAAGATTTGCAACCAGAAGTTCTACTGACCTTACTTGAATCCTGAAGCCTCTACGAGACACAAACCATGGTTTTACACAATTCTCCCATACACTCGAGCTCTATCAATAAGCTGTTCTAGCTCTTAGCCTTTACTTCATTACACACAGAAATCACTATAGCGTGATGCATCAAAATGAACAAATCCACAAGGGCCGTGACGAGGGTTCGAACTTACGTCCGAGAGGATCCCAGACGCTGCCTTAATCGACTGAGCAACGATATGGCTCACACATGGGAACACTCGTCACAGCCCTTTGGGTTTTGTTTATTTGATGCATCACGGTATTGTGATTTCTGTGTGTAATGCAATACACTTAATATGTGACATATTTCACAATACCGATGGTGATAAACTACCATTATGGAAACCATATATTGTGTGTGTCTCTCAATACACCATGCTTAAAGGGCGAAAAACAAAGAAGAAACAAAAACGTACCAAGTTTAAGTCACAGTGAAGCACATTCATTATGATACACATTAGACGCCGGTGGCTGTGTGGATATCACGCTGGGCATGTGATCCTGTGGCCCGGGTTCGATTCCCGGTGCTGGCAAGAAATGGTGGGCAGAGTTTCTTTCACCCTGATGCCTCTGTTACCTAGCAGTAAATTGGTACCTGGGAGTTAGTCAGCTGTCACGGGATGCTACCTGTGTGTGTGTGTGTGTGTGTGTGTGTGTGTGTGTGTGTGTGTGTGTGTGTGTGTGTGTGTGTGTGTGTGTGTGTGTGTGTGTGTGACTGTGTGTGTGGTGTGGGGAAAAAAACTAGTAGCTAGTAACAGTTGATTGATAGTTGAGAGGCGGGCCAAAAGAGCAGAGCTCAACCCTTGCAAGCACAACTAGATGAATATACAGTGCACAATATACTTGAGGTCACCCCACATGCTACACTTGGCCTTAACCCCTCAACTGCGCGAAGTGCCTGCAGGCCTTCGTCGGGGGTGCGCAAAGCGCCTCTGGGTATTTATATTTTTAGCGTTCCATTCAAAACTTCCGCTTATACATGGGGTTCACATCAGCTTACTCATGGCTCTTGTAAACAGACACCATCTTTAAAAAAAAATCGTTTGCCATATTCCCGGCCCACAGGCAGACTGTGTGAGAGCATCAATACTGAGTGAGCAACCAAGGCTGATGCACGCAGCATGAGTTCACAGCACTGCTGTTCAGTTTGTGACCACAGCATCGCCTAATAATGTCAAAATATGTATAACTTGTATTATTTAGCCATGATAGTATTACAGAAGAGCCTGAGTGTGATAATGACTGTGTACAATGATCAAATATCAGTGATTCAATGATGTTCACGATGTTCACAGCGCTAGCCACAGCACCACATAATTATTTCGTCCATCTAGGAATCTTCTAACGACTTCTTAGGCTCCTTTAAAAATAAACTTGTGGTCAATTATTCATTTACAGGAATTAGTGACCAGGATTGTGATAATAGCAGGATTGTGATGATAATTAGCGCTGAGCGTAGTATTGTGGGAGGAGGACGTTTGGTGAAGGAGGGAGGGAGGGAAGACAGGTAGCCTCAATGTCTGTGGCAGCCACTCTTGTTTTGCTCACTATACTCACTCACTTAGTGGTTTGCTATGGTGAACACATATGTACATGGGTGTATACAATGTGTGTATGTACCCATGTACATTTGTGCGTAGTATTGTGCGAGGAGGAATTTTGGTTAGGGAGGGAGGGAGGGAGAGAATCGAGGTAGCTCACTGTGTGTGGCAGCCACTCTTGTTTTGCTCACCATACTACCTTAGTGGTTCGCTATGGTGAACACATATGTGCATAGTTATATACAATGTGTGTATATTGTGTATTAACAGCAACAGGAATATGTTGGAAGGAGCCGTTTTGGTGAGGAAGGTGACGTCGTAAGTATAGCGTCGTCTGCTGTCTGCCATATGATTTCTCACGCAGTGCATGGTGGCCACTGAACTGTTTGGGCACAATACAAGCTAACTTGCATAGTTTTGGTGAATAAAACATGTAGATCGGTATACATAACATGTGTAAATAGTGTAATAAAATCAATAACAATATTGTAAGAGGAGCAATGTTGGCGAGTAAGATGTTTCAGGATGGAGGACTGGCTGGGTGTGGCAGCTCACACTCGAGGAGTTCTGAGTGTGTTGATGGTGAATGTATATAGTGTGTGACAGTGTATAGTGTGTAAATATGTTGTAAATATGTTGTAAATATGCATAAATGAACATGAAACATTGGTGTGAATAACAGCATGGTGGGAGGAGGGGTGATGGCGAGTACGATGTTGGGAGGAGTGAGTGAAGACTGGCTGGGTGTGGCAGCTCACACTCGTGTGTTTATGGTGTGTGAATATAGTGTGTGATACTGTACAGTGTGTAAATAGATTGTATATGTACATAAATAAGCATGATACATTGGAAATATGTGCCAGATATGTGTACTCATGTGTCATGCATGTAACACAGTGTCTTCGGACAGTACGGATGTTCTGCTGCCATAATATAGTGTACGTGTTCATTATACATCGGATTGGCACGTAAAAACAAATAAATTGTATTTGGAACTGTGTGCAGAAAATGAACATAAATATATTCGCGGCAGCGCGAACATCCTGCCCTGGACGCCCTACTGGCCCAGGGAGCGTACGCCACAGGCGAACGGGGAATGATGACGTCACATGCCAACTTACGGACCCCATGTCACCCAAAGTAAGTGCAATTTCGACCTTTTGTTACTATACCCATACTCAGGGAATGGTTTTTAAGACTTTCAAAACAGAAAATAATTTTTTCCTGATAATTTATTCTTGCACACTCGGGAAGGGGGGGGTGTTATATTTGGAAGCAGAGTAATTGAGGGGTTAAGCTTAAGAAGCTTCTTAAGCTGCAAAGGATTCATAGACTACATAACAGGCACCATGACAATAGGAGGACCAAGAATAGTAGTAGCAGTGATATATAACACACCACCAAACGACAGAAGACCCAGGCAAGAGTATGACAACAGCAACATGGCAGTTAACACTACAAATGAGAGGGAAACCTCTGTTGCCTGTAGAAATAAAGCTCATCTGCTCCTAATGGGGGACTTCAATCACGGATGGATATAGTCTGTGAGACCAAGGAACTGCATGGAGGTGAGGATACATGGAGAGCTAAGCTATTGGAGGTGGCGACAAGAAACGTTTTGAGCCAGCATGTCAGGGAACTCAAAAGAATGAGAGGTATTGATGAACCAGCGAGACTTGACCTAGTCATCACTCTGATCGACTCCGACATAAGGGATATTGATTTCGAGGCCCTGGTAGGAATGAGAGACCACATTGTACTGACGTTTGAGTATCTGGTTGAAGAAGGTTAAAGAACTCGAAGTTATCATGACGTTATCTTGAGATGATTTGGGGGCTTAGCGTCCCCGGTCCTCGTCCAGGCCTCCTTTTTGTTACACATCCCCAGGAAGAAGCCCATAGCAGGTGTCTAACTCTCAGGTACCTATCTACAGCGAGGTAACAGCGCCATCAGGCATGAAAGAGACTTTTTGCCCATTTGTCTCCGCCTCTACCGGGGATCGAACCCGGAACCTCAGGACGACGAATCCGAAGTACTGTCCACTCAGCTGTCAGGCGCCCATACACAGTGTTAGAACAGCGTCAGAACATACACAGTTCGAGGATGGGAACTGAAAATAAAAGGCTGGCATTCCAAAAGGGAAACTACACTTTCCTGAAAATTTGTACGAAACTAGGAACCCTCTACGACTCCAGCAATGCCTAACTCAAATGATTTATTAAAGGGATAAATCATTTGATAAATTATTAAATGCTACACTTGGCATTTAGCTTCAGAAGCTTCTTAAGTTGTGAGGGATTCATAGACTACATAACAGGCACCATGACAATAGGAGGACCAAGAATAGTAGTAGCAGTGATATATAACCCTCCACCAAACGACAGAAGACCCAGTGAAGAGTATGACAACAACAACATGGCAGTTAAGACTATAATTGAGAGAGCAGCCTCTGTTGCCTGTAGAAATAGATCCAATCTGCTCCTCATGGGGGGCTTCAATCAAGGAAGGATAGACTGCGAGAACAAGAAACTGCATGAAGGTGTGGATTCATGGAAAGCTAAGGTATTGGACGTGACAACAAGAAACTTCTTGAGTCAGCATGTCAGGGAATCCACAAGAATGAGAGGAAACGATGAACCAGCGAGACTTGACCTAGTCTTCACTCTGAACGACTCCGACATTAGGGAAATCGATTTCGAGGCCCCGATAGGAATGAGCGACCATAGTGTACTGATGTTTGAGTATCTGTTTGAAGAAGGGCTAAAGAACTCGAGGAGGGGAACTGAAAACAAAAGGCTGGTATTCCGATAGCGAAACCATGGGGAGATAAGGAAATTCCTAACAGATAACATGGGAAACAGAGCTCAGGGGAAAGACAACCCAAGACATGATGGACTAGATCACGCAGAAGTGAAAGGATGCAGCAGACAGCTTTGTCCCAGTTCAAAATGAAAACAACGAAATGCAGATGAGAAATCCATGGTTAAAATCAGAGATGCAGTCTTGCTAAGCAGCAAAGTAAAAGGGCGTGCAGAAACTATAAAAATAACAGGACACTTGAGCGCAGAAAAAGATACTAGAGTTCCAAGAATGAATATGTCAGGTTGAAAAGAGAGGCAGAAGGGCAATATGAAAATGATATTGCAAGCGGGGCAAAGACTCAACCTAAGTTGCTGCACATCCACATCAGGAGAAAAATCCACAGTAAAGGGACAGCTAATGAAAATGAGGATAGGGTCAGACAGATTCACTATAAATGACAAGGATGTGTGCAAGGAACTGAATAAAAAATTCCAGGAGGTCTTCACATTAGAGCACGGGGAAGTTCCAGAGATAAGAGAGAGAGAATAGTTAACCAGGAACCACTAGAAGGTTTGAGATTACCAGTGGGGATGTAAGGAAGCACTTGCTACAGTTGAATGAGACAAAGGCTATAGGCCCAGATGGGCCCAGTCCCGCAGGGTTCACTCCTTGGACCCATACTTTCTCTTATATATGTAAATGATCTCCCAGATGGTATAGAATCATTCTTCTCATTGTTTGCTGATGATGCAAAAATTATAAGGAGGATTAAGATGGAGGAAGACAGTATGAGACTACAAGATGCCCTAGACAGACTGTATGAATGGTCCAACAAATGGCTACTAAAGTTCAACCTGAGTAAATGTAAGTTAATGATACTAGGCAGTGGAAACAGGAGGCCAGACACAAGATATAGAATGTGAGATGAAGTCGTTCATGAAACGGACAGAGAGAAGGATCAAGGAGTTGATATCACACCAACCCTGTCTCCTGAAGCCCACATCACAAGAATAACATCTGCGGCGTATGCGAAGCTGGCTAATATCAGAACTGCCTTCAGGAACCTGTGTAAGGAATCATTCAGAACCTTGTATACTACACATGTAAGACAAATCCTGGAGTATGCGGCCCCAGCATGGAACCCGTACCTTGTCAAGCACAAGGCGAAGATTGAAAAAGTTCAGAGATATGCCACTAGGCTAGTCCCAGAACAAGAGGTATGAGTTACGAGGAAAGGCTATGTGAGATACACTTCATGACACTGGAAGACAGAAGAGTAAAGAGAGAAATGATCACTACCTACAAAATTCTCAGAAGAATTGTCAGGGTAAATAAGCATAAATATTTTAACAAAGGTGATATGCAAACAAGGGGACACAGGTGGAGACTGAGTACCCAAATGAGCCACAGGGACGTTATAAAGAATTCAGTGACAGAGTAGTTAACAGGTGGAATGCATCAGACAGTGATGTGGTGGAGGCAGACTCCATACCCGGTTTCAAGTGTACATATGATCGAGCCCAGTAGGCTCAGGAATCTGTATATAAGTTAACTGACGGTTGAGAGGCAGGTGATGATCTACACAACAGCGGTAACTGTGTAATGCGCACAGGAACTGGTAGGATAGAAGACAGAATCTCTATTTGATAGAGCGCCAATATGAAACAGAACAGGTGTTTAGATAAGTTGAACTGCTTAAAGGAGCCTTTATCGTTAAAATACCGTGTAATGTAGAGTAAAAACAAAACATGAAGTTGGAAGGTGAAATTGAAACAGTAAGATAAAAGATGTAATCACTATTTAATATATGAATGCTATGAAACAGAACGGTTGTTGTTTGATAGGATGTGCTGTACTACTTATTTTAACCTTAAATCGTTTTTAATACTGGGCAATGCCGAGTAAACATAAACACGAAGCTGAAAAAACTTGCTATGCAAAAATTAAGTAACTCGGGTGTGAACTATGATCCCAAACAGTAGTTGTGTTGATGTGTTTGGAACTGTTTAAAGAAATGCTTGAATCATATGGAAGTGAATGATTCGTTAAAAAAGTTTAACTTAATAAAAGGAGGATGGGGAAATTTAAATTCTTGCATATTGGAGAGAAAAAACAAACATGAAGTTAGGAATGTGTGGTTGGATGTAATAGTAGTAGTAGTAGTAGTAGTAGTAGTAGTAGTAGTAGTAGTAGTAGTAGTAGTAGTAGTAGTAGTAGTAGTAGTAGTACGAAACATATACAACTTTATGTAGTAATAAACCTATGCACTGCATTGTGTATAAATGACTAAAAACTTTCCAGTAGATTGTGACAATATAAAATCTTGTCTTAGTAAGTTTTATTACTGTGTAAAAGTGATGATTAGTATAAAACATGAAAAAGGTGTAATGAACTTTCCTATTATTGAATGATACTGTTTGACTGACCGACTGACTGACTTACTGAGTGTGATGAGTGTTGGTATATGCTATTTCAAAAAGACTGTCTGAGAACTTTAAACTAAAAAGTCATCCTATCTCACACGAAAAGTTTACAGTCTTCAGACTACTCTTACTGTTTGACTGAGTGACTGACTTACTGAGTTTGATGAGTGTCGGCAGGTGCTCTTTCAACAAGACGACCTGAGAATTTTAAACTAAAAGTTAACCTGTCTCACATGACATGTTTACGGTCTTAAGTCCACTCTTACTGTTTGACTGACTAACTTGCTGAATTTGATGGGTGTTGGTAGATGCTATTGCAACAAGACGAGCTGAGAACCTTAAACTAAAAAGTCAACCTATCTCACACGATAAGATTTGAAAACAGAAGTTGCATGTTGCGTGAATTTTGTGTGGACTCGAGAGATATGATTTCCACATACAAGTTTCTCAAAGGAAATGATACGCTAAGTAAAGACCCCACACAGTAGTGAGACTCCCTTTGACGGCATGAATTCCCTTTAGCGACGATGTTTTTAACGTGGATATAAATAGTGCTGAGTGGTCAACGAAAGTTATCATATGATGCAAATAACCCAGTAAGACACTGGATAGAGTGTGTTCCCTGTATAACATATCTTCTCTGACTGTTCAGGATTACGCTGTTGTAGAATGACAGCGAGCAAATTCAGATGGTAAACTAAGAACCAAACCTTCGTTAACCACCAATAATAAACCACAGAGTACACCCAGTACTCCAACTAAATCTAAAATATCTAACTCCACTCCAAGATGGAAATTTGGTATTGTGGGCACATATGCAGTGGCTCCCTTAAAGCCTACAGTCACGCTTTCACCCTTTGCGGTGACTCCCAAAGGTGTTGTAGGCAGAATGACATGTTCTGTAATGTTGAGCATTCCATATACCACTGCACTAATTACCCTGATTGTACTACACGTGTATAGTGACTCAAGGAGTTGCATAGATGCACCAAGTGACTCAGGTCACTAAACACCAGTACCTGTACAACCCAACTGCACACCTGTTACAGGTGCGATAAAGAGCATCACCATTCAGTACTGTGTGGGGACATAAAATTAAAGACGTGGAGGAAGAGACTTCCCAAAGTCAAAGTGGAGAAAGAGACTTCCACCGTCCAGTTCTGCAAAGTACGGCAGGATATAAGTGTCCTATCGACAAAGTCTAAGAGAAATGCGACTTTTCCAACTGCCCAACTCACCATCAAAAACACAATGGCCTAGGTCAACACCCGCAGGTTATTTGACCAAGGGTTCCAAAAAACATTGTCACCCAAGAAGTGGCAGATAACAATTAATTAAAACCTTTTGCAAAGGTAAAATGAATTATAACAGGATTCCTGACCAACACAGGACACAAAATCTATAAAATGGTCCTACCATTAGGTGGTTATGCCAGACCTGTACAGGCCTTTGTAGTAGACAAAATCCCTACTAACCAATATGTCCATGGTCTAGGGACAACAGCCAAATAACTAGAAGAAAGAGGAATTAAGTTGACTAATAACAAAATCACATCATATTACCTCTCCAGCACTGGATTCCTTGTAGGTTCAGATAATTACCATAAATCCATCACTGGACAAACTAAAAGGCAGGGAATGAACCTGTTATTGGCTGTGGGAGGCAATGTGCTCACTGCCCAGTACTGAGTCTGAAGCAACCCACACCTGTAGACAACAAACAAGTCAACCCAATGATCAAATCCACAAGGTCCGTGACAAGGATTCGAACCTACGTCCGAGAACATCCCAGATGCTGCCTTAATCGACTGTGCTACGACATGGTCAAAAAAGTTGCAACCAGAAGTTATACTGCCCATACTTGGATCCTGCAGGCTCTCCGAGACGCAAACCAGGGTTTTGCACAACTCCCCCATGAACTCGAGCTATGTCAATAGGCCGTTCTACCTCTTCGCCCTCACTTCATTACACACAGAAATCACAATAATGTGATTCATCAATGAACAAATCCACAAGGGTACATAGATCATGTACATAGATTTCTGTACAGTCCTGTTCAGTCATCATTTAATACACACAGAAATCACAAGGTTGCTCCATGACAACTATGTCGTGGCGTAGTCGACTAAAGCGCATCTGGGATCATCACGGATGTAGGTTCGAACCCTTATCACGGCCATTGTGGATTTGTTCAGTCACCACTTAAGTTCAAAGACATGTCTGAGGATGAGCTTGACCCCCCGGTCCATAAATTATGGGATCTAGGCACGTTAGGCATCGTCCCTGAACAATCTAGTCCAGATGATTACTGGACATACAAACAATATCTGGACTCGGTTGTTTACAGGGACAACAAATACTTGGTCAGGTTACCATAAAAGCTGAATCATCTTCAGATGCCAGTAAATCATTTCATGACACAAAACCAATTAAGGTCTCAGGTGTTGCACTTAAATAAGCAACCTGAGAACCTGAAATTTTACCTTGACATAATACAACAACAACTTAATAACAAATTCATCGAAGTTGTAACCATTGATGAACCTAAGGAAGAACAGTATTTGCTGTTCCATGCCGAATGAAAAAATCAGTTTCTACCCCACTGAGAATGATATTTTAAAGGGAGTATCACTATGGGGGAAACAACCCCTACAATATAATTCAATTACTTCCTGGAAATTTTGTTCTGGAAGACAGTGACGATCCATGCTCAGATTGGCCTCTGGGCCATATATTCTAGGTCCTTTCCAGATAGCCAGGGGTGTCTTGAGAAGATTGAATGTAAAATGCAGAGGAACCATTAGGCTCACTGTTGCACCTTATCCAGAACAGCTATGACCTTCTGAAAATGAGGTGTCTATGCTTGTATACGGTAATCTAAATGGGGACACACCAGAGATTTATGCAGTTGAACGATTACTTTCTTTTCCATATAGCCACAAGTACGCTTAATTATCCGAAAGTATTTTATCTTTCACAATAGCTTAGCATCATCAGCAAACATGTTAATATAATTCTGCATTCCTTCTGGAAGATTATTTATATAACTGCTCATAATTGCTTACAATTAATTAGGGTGTTAGTTAAATAGAATGGATTCTTTCATTTGCATGGACTATTGCAAAAAATTATATATAATAATAATAACAATCTTTACTAAAAAAGTGTATATAAACAGGAGAGTAATGTACAATTGCAGGGACAAGAGTTACACATAATAATAAAGCCACTATTACCCAAAGCATTTCAGGCAAAAATAGTCCGACTACATGGATATCAAAGAGATATTTATGTCTAGTTTGCACCACACATTAAATCCAGTTTTCTATTATTAATTTTTTATTGTTGATTTTTGTAGCATTAGTCCTTATATTGTCCAACAGACAACTGCTGACTCCTGTTACCAGGCTGAGAGCTTTTCCATCTCATCCCTCATAGTAAGCCTTACTCACTAATTTCTCTGGAATACGTCCCGCCAATTGTTTAACACCCAGGTATCCAATCACAATTCGGTGAACAGAGGAATACAGTTATGGGTTGGTGCCTAGTCAATCCTCCCAAGCCATGATACAAACCAGGGCCAAATTGCTAATATTGTGGCACAGTAGCCATTGCACCACAAGGATTTTACTATTATGTGATATTATCTTCTTATCTCTTAAGTTACATACTTTAATTAATTAACCATTCTGTTTGCAAAGTAATTATAATAAATGTTATTTCCATGTTTAAATGTGATTTGCAATTTATATGACTGCCACATGGACCATCTAATACCTCCAGACTCAAGTGATACCAAAGGAGAGGTTGAAAGTCTCAGGTGGTCAACAGTGGTTTGTCTCTGGAAAGATGTTTTATCCTACTCTGTAGACCTGCTACACCATTATATATATCACTCATTCTCAATTTATATATCCTGACAATTAAGTTTATATATTTTGAAAAGTAGGAGTAGCCAATGATAAGTTATTTTTATATGATGAAATTCTCGAAGTGTTTCTTATTTTTGAATAATGATGTGATTTCATATCATTAAAATAATCAGGGTAGAAAATAAAGATACAATTATTGGACAATTTAATTTATTTCTTGACAGTTGTCAATATATGTTTCATTAATTTGTTCCTAATCCAAATATTATAATAATTCATTTTGTCCAATTAAATTATTTTTAAAGTTTCACAAAATATTGTTTCCCAAGTTCAATTTACTGACAGCTGTGAATTAGATTGTAATCACTTGTACATCACAATGTAAATATCAGTGCAATCACAGAAGGAATCAGCTGGCATCCACCCTACCTCACAGATCAGACAGCAGCCTCGCCCCAGTCCAGCTGCCAACCTGCTTCACCATGCAGCCTATTACGAACCTTACCTCCTTTGGAGGCTAGTTTCAAGTATAAAATGGACACAGTGGAGAATATTTGATAGTAAAATATCTACAAATGATATCAGAGAGGCCGCGAGTCACCAGTAATACTCCGCCCAGCTAAGTAGTACATTCTCAGCTGGAGAATCTTAGGAATAATGTAAACCGGTATAGCCTATCTATGTAAGGGAAAAATGGACTCAATCAAAAAGCATGCATGGGGAATATGGTGAATAAAGTCAATAAAGAATTTGATTGCAAATGTAGAGTAGAGAGTATTAAGGGGCAATGACGCAAGAGGGGTGGACGCCATCTTGACAGGAGGGGGGGTTGGTTTATCCCTGCTGACCCGATCCTGCTATTTGAGGGGTTTTCTCCGGCTGAACAGTCAGATAAGCTTCCTTAGTGCTTTAGCAGGGATGCAAGATAGGGTAGAGTAGTTATACAGATTTTGGAGAGATTTTATAATAGAGTCAAGGTTTCCTAAAGGTGTATAAATATATATATATATATATATATATATATATATATATATATATATATATATATATATATATATATATATATATAATATATAAATATATATATATATATATAATATATAATATATATATATATATATATATATATATATATATATATATATATATATATATATATATATATATATATATATATATATATATGTCGTACCTAGTAGCCAGAACGCACTTCTCAGCCTACTATGCAAGGCCCGATTTGCCTAATAAGCCAAGTTTTCAAGAAATAATTGCTTTTCGACTACCTAACCTAACCTAACCTAACTTTTTCGGCTACCTAACCTAACCTAACCTATAAAGATAGGTTAGGTTAGGTTAGGTAGGGTTGGTTAGGTTCAGTCATATATCTACGTTAATTTTAACTCCAATAAAAAAAATGACCTCATACATAATGAAATGGGTAGCTTTATCATTTCATAAGAAAAAATTAGAGAAAATATATTAATTCAGGAAAACTTGGCTTATTAGGCAAATCAGGCCTTGCATAGTAGGCTGAGAAGTGTGTTCAGGCTACTAGGTACGACATATATATATATATATATATATATATATATATATATATATATATATATATATATATATATATATATAACCTTATTATTATTATTATTATTATTATTATATTATTTCATTTGAAAATTTCATCGATCATCGCTCGGGCGGTCGGTCAGTCAGTCAGTCGAGGGACGACGACGACGACACTCTGCTTACTCTGCTTCTACGGGAAAGTAGCCTCCATACGCTCGGCTTTCATCCTGGCAAAAATACTCTCACCACAGGTATTATATATATATATATATATATATATATATATATATATATATATATATATATATATATATATATATATATATATATATATATATGTGTGTGTGTCACTGGGTTGATAGCTGTGGTGGGTGTGTGTATGGTTCCAGGTTCGGGACAGTGAGCCTAGGGTATCTAGAGCCCGCTAGAGACTTTTCAATAATACTAAATAACCATGTATTGTAAGGATATCACCTTATTGAATATGTTTGTGTCTTTGCACATAAATATTGTGTCTATGTACTTGGCAGTTTTCCTTACACCTTGATTCTCCTCTATGCTCCAGTAAAATAATTTGTTTCCCTAGACATCATATAAAGGTCCTCCACCACTAAATTCTTGACATGTCTCTATGACCACAGAAAACTTTGACAACAAAATCATGTCACAATTGATGACAAAAACAAGACACAACCCGTGACACAGCCCACTTACAGACAGCCTAAAAATACAATAAAATTTGTTAAGTTACCTATAACAATTGAGATAATTTATGTAAATTAATATCAGATGAAATCAAATTAAATGTTTATTCAAGTAAAAGAATATACATACAAGATGACTTACAAACATAATTCGGAATTTCTATATAGAGCTAGTATATACAATGCTCAAAGCCACTAATATACACAGCGTTTTCGGCAAGGTGTGGGGGAAAAGCATTGAGACTAAAATTTAAGAGAAAAACTAAGTACTACCAAATAAACTCTGTGTAACCTACCTCACCCCTTTAATGTCAACCCATGTCTTGCTACTTATAAACAATACTGTGTGTTGAAAATTTGTATAAATATTGATTTCCACCATGTTTTTTTTCCCCTTTCCAACTCAATTTATTATGTTATCTTAATTAGTATTAAAGGGACGGGAGACTAATTTCTCAAATTTCCTCACTCGAAAACATTTTGTGCATAATCTACATGGTAAATGCTCCAACTTTTAATAATGGCTCAATATCATACCCTGTAACATGAATATTAAAAACTAAAAAATGAAAAAAATAAAGTTTTACAATTTCAAATTAATTATCATGACTAATGTAATATTTCTCCATTTTTTTTTTAAATTTCATTGTGGGCTCAGAATGCCATTCCCGTTCATTTTCCTCAATTTAAAATTCAGTTTAAGAGTATAGTTACTGTAAAAATAGTCACTTTAGACTTCAAATATGAGTAAAAATTAAGATGCAAAAATTAATAACTCCCAAAGTTACAGGTTTATGAATAAACACAATTGAAGAAGCCTTAGAAATATGCACATAATATATACACATGGTGAAAATCGCTCAGAAACTGAATTTAATAGCTTCTCTGAAAGTTAAAAATCCAGTTGTTAGAGAAAATGAAGGTAAACTTCGCGACAAAAAAGTACAATTAATATAATATCTTGTAAGTTTTAATATATACTGCATGGCATTCATACTCGAATATATAGAAGTTGTAGATCAATATGTGTTGAAATAATCACTTAAAAACACAAATATAGGGATAAGGATAATGGGTTGATAAGGATAAAAAATATAGTTTAAATAAGTGATAAGGCCTTCATGTG